>CM057341.1:415222080-415547262 GCA_030015575.1 Agapanthus africanus | reverse complement strand
GACTTGGGGAACACTTGATAATAAGATGCTACTTGCCCCGGAATATGAAATACCTTGCCTATCCCTACTTGGCAACACTAGGCGCATGGCCATTCAAACAATCGAGTTAGGGTTTCCATATGCATTGTGAGCACGTACAATGGAAGGCCGACTGTGCTCGATCATCAGTCCATAAACGGTCATAGGTCCTGCTATGTGCATGTGTTGTGGACCTAGTTTTCATAAAATTGTCCTATGTTCATATATAATCAAAAAAATTATGGAGGAAAGTATAGCGAGAAATTTCCTTGATGTTGCGGTCAAAAGCCAAACTTACACCACGTTTTTTTGATGAGAGATACAACGGTCCTTGCCTTTTTATTGAGTACAATATTAATGTTTGCCACCGCCCTGATCAGTAAGTATTAAATCACTTGATGCTGTGGATTCAAAAATCTAAAGATTAAGTTGACAGTATGTAAAGTCAAAGAACTGACCGTAGGGTTTATTTTTTATCCTCTTTTTCTTTCGCTGGTTTTTGGTGGCGTTTTTTGATCGGTAACAGCCACCTGTGGTAGATACTTGTGCTTCATGAGGCATGTTCGTTATTGTTTCTTCGAGAAAAGAGGAACAAATAACGAGAAATTGGGGATTTGAGTTATTTCCATATAATAGCTTTTCTCCATATTTCGTAGTGACGGTTTTTGAGCCTTAAGCAACTCGATTACTACCGTATGTCATAATTTTTTGCTAATACAAATATTGATCGAGGACTGTTGAGTTGTATTCAAACCTCGAAAGCAACACATTTCATATATACCTTTTATAAATATAAAAAAACTAAAAATCTAAGGGTTTTTTTTCTTGAAATAGGTTATTTTGATTTTTAAATTATAAAAATAGGGTAGTTAGATTTATTTTTGTGAAAATAGGATGGTTTGTGGGCTCCCGGTAATTTAATTTTTTTTTATAATAGAGGACGGGTCCCGCCCACTCCTTTAGAACCCGCCCTCTTCAAAATTGAGGGGAGGACGGGCCCTCTCCTATAATACGTAGAGGGCGGGTTCTAGAGGACGGGTCCCGCCCACTCCTTTAGAACCCGCCCTCTAAACTGGGGAGGGGATGGGGTCCACCAAACCGCCATATTTTCACAAAAATAAATCTAACTATCATAATTTTATAATTTAAAAATCAAAATAAGCTATTTCAAAAAAAAAAACCCAAAATCTAATCTCCTTAAGCGAAAACTTATCAGCCTAACCTATCATAACAGTATCCAGTATACGGATCTCATCAAACTACAGTTGAATTTTAAATGACTAACTGAAGCCTGCGGTGTCCAGATCCTTAGCCACATCGAATTTTTTACTAAAATAATACTATATAATAAAGTATTTTCCAAACTAATACCGGGCCAAAACTATTTCCCAAAATAGACCTCCGTACTGCCACGTAGGAATAGATCTCGTGCGGCAGTTGGATGGCGAAGGAAAACGGTACTACTACTGACAGTAGTGTTTTTAAATAGGCATATCCAACCACTACAAGAAGTCTAGGGTTAGGGCTCGGAGATTTATATTTAGTGAAAACGCTACTGTTAGTAACGTTTTCATTTAACTGAAAACAAACAGGCATATCCAACCACTATAAGAAGTCTTGGGTTGGGGCCGTGAGATTTACGCCAAACGCTACTAGTAGTAGCGTTTTCATTTAACTGAAAACCCTACTACCAGTAGCGTTTTCAATACAAGTAAAACGCTACTGTCAGTAGCGTTTTCCTTGGAACTACCTACAACCCGAAACCAAAAATCTTTTAGCAACCGACATCCATGAAATATAGAATCAAATTTATAGTTAATACAACTTTTTTGATGCCAAATGGCCGTAACGGCTTCCTGCGAATATTTATGTAACCACGTTTTAAAAATAAAACGGACAACATCTTCTTTGCATATATTAAGATCTATCCACAAATACATAACAATCTGTGCCATATAGCACTACACGCCACATTTGGCGGTAAACAAACATCACCTCGAAGGGTGGAATCACAAAACTAATGCCAAAAAGGAGATCACACCTCGAAGGATGGATACCATCACAATATCAATACTAATATCACTACATGAACGATACAATGTCTCGATACAATATAATACTACAAAATACATAATCAAATGAAAACGGGATAAAATCTCTTATTCTTCTTTGGACGTGGTCGCGGTATCTGTGAAGGTCCTGCTATATCAATCTGAGTCAACTGCGATATAGATGGCTGCGAAGGTTGAGGCTCACCGGGCTTATCGGGTGGATGCGAAGGTAAAAGACTCATGGGGCTCCTTCGGCGCATCCGAAGATCCAGCCTGACCGATCTCCTGTGTTGGGATTCGGTGCCTGCGCCGCGGAAGCTGCGGCCGAGGCGGAAGCGAAAACAAAAACTTTTACGAGCATCGAACGCCTGTAAAACCCAGGATATGGTCCAATAACCTAAACTAGCTAACTAAGAGTGCAAGGGTTAAGAAACTACAACTTTTGTCGCGTGTCCATCCAGTTGTGGAAGACCCTTCCAAGCTTGTAGCCGACAGGATCGCGCTTGAAGATCGACCATCCTTACCGAAGATGGTCCGCCTGATTAGTGTAGGTTTTTAACGATCAAAGATAATTTACCGCAATCAAGAACGGCGTCGCTTTGCAGCTAGCCGGTGAGTACGGGTCGGTCCACAAGGATGTGTAATTTTCCTAAGTGTGCTTACGAGCTAATTCCAATGGTTGTTTGGTCTTTTAATTGAATCTAAAAACTAAGTCGTAAGATGATTAGAAACTTGCTAGGATTAGGTCTAAGGTGGAGTTTGATAAGATTGAATGTCATACCTCTTTCAATGCCCTAAATTAAATGTTTTAGAAGTTATAGCAATTATTAGTAAAGGGGATTAGGATGATTGGGAAGAAACGAAGTTTCTTCCTCTAGATCCTTGTCCGTCCTTTCCTAATAATTGCTCTAACCTTCATGGAAGACATGCATGTCCGGTCCTTTATACTACGGTTTCACCGTTACCTCGTGGGTAGGGTGCCGTAGGGAGCGGATCATGCATGCATGCACGAAGTTCTAGTTATTAAAAATAATTGGGCACGAAAGAGATGAGAGATCTTCATCTCTCAATCCCTCTCTTATTCCCAACCCTAACAAGCGAGGAAATTACTCGCTCATTAGGGGATTTATTAAAAACATCATTTTAAGATTGTGTATTTTTAGATCTACTGGATTAATTTACCTACTGCAGTTTAAGAAATTCTACACTAGAATTAACTAAGGCAAAAGATTAATTAATCTAAGGCAAGAATTTAATTATAAACTAAGGCAGAAATTAAAAGATGAATTTACAAGAAAGATGCTCTTCAATCTTCCAAAGAATCTGAATTTTTATTTATTGAAAAGAGACATCCTTAATACAATCTTTAGAATACATACTTATAGGAAATAGGAAAATTAGGGTTACAATTGCTCGCATATGTGCTATTACAGATATACCCCCGAAAAATCCCAACAAAAGCACCGACGCACCGCCAGGAGAATTCTGCACGGACACGTGCAGCAGATGGCCGCGGAACCGCGGCATGGGTGCGGGTAGGGCCGCGGTTCCGCGGCCCATTTACGAGATCACACAGTGAAAATTTCTGTGCTGCTTTCTGATGTCTTGTTCTTTTTATTTCTTCAGTACTTTTCTCCATTTGGATTCTAGATCTTCTTCAAATCCTTCAGTGAACTTGTAATGGTCTTTTAACCGTTTGTTTTAACATCCTGGACCTTGCGTTGCCTTGTACCTTTGCGAATTGTTCTTCGTTTAGGCTTGACTAGGATCCTTCTACTTGTTGGTCAAAAGTCCCTCTTTTGTATCATCTTTTGTCTTTTTCACTGTTTTCGCTCCAAGAACCTGTAACCTGTAATATGTAGCAGACACGCGTCAAAAGCACCTGTTTATTTATAAAAAGACTAAGAATGAGGAATATAATAATGCAATATTATGGTATGAACAAATACCCCCAAACTTATTTTTTGCTCGTCCTCGAACAAACTTATTATTATCATTTTTTTTATTCTCGATAAAAAGCTTAACCGCACTTTCGCAGGGAAACGCGATTGCACTGAACATGTGCAACAAGCCATTAAACCTCTAGGTGTCCCTAGTAGGAGGAGTGTTGTCTCCTGAGGGTTTTCAGCGGATACTACCCACAAAATCTTATCAATTCGGCTTTTCGACTTTAATTCTACAATTAGGTTTTCTAACAAGGAATTCTATTATCATCGACAAGTAATTTTTCCACCCATATTTTTCACACTTCCTCATTTTTTTAACTTAAGATCATATATGTTCTATAGAATCACTCAGCTTTCGGCATTTCTTAAGTTTTCCTTCTAGGGTTCCATCTCCACTTAGGAATTTTTATCAACTCTACTAAAGATACAAGTTCTATTCTTCATTCATTTCTCTTATCTAAACTCTAATCATATATCCCCACGTGTGTGTATAAATCATCTCTACACTTGGAAATTCAAATCAAGCAATCATACCCTTGTCCGTTGTCCAAAGCACTTATTAATTGGTGAATTTTTAATTGAATTTTGCTTACACATCCTTCATGCGACCGTTAATACTTCTTGAGGTACCAACGACCGATTACAAGATGCGTTTGCACTTTAGAGCATACTTCCTAGTCTTGTAACACCCAAGGCTTTTAGCAGTGACTCCCAAACTAGTTGGTCTAAGGCACTAGGTGATGAAGCACCCTCGCTAAATATTTTTTTCTATTTTTGCAGCCTTTAAGTAATCACAAAAACCAGTGTTCATTTTTTTTTATTTTCTTTATTCACACTTGTATTTTTCATTTTCTTTGTACTAAGGACTTTTAGACAAGAGCATTTCAAGGTCTCCTCTACTATTCCAAGTTTCAAGGTGCGTGATTGTGCAATTTTGTAGGGTATACATTTTCAGAATCTATACTTAAGCTAGGAATTATTTTTCAAACTTATACTCTAATAAAAATCAATACTTTTTCCTTTATTTCAACTTAGCCCAAGAAGTGAACCCAAAATTTGCCTATTTCTAAATAAAGTACAAAGACATATATTTTCTGCCGTTAATCTTTAAAGAAGGTTATTTTTAGGGTTTTTAATTTACTAAGTCTAAGATCTAGTTGTTCGTAGCCAGTTAACCTATTTGTCAAACTCAAGTTAAATATGGCCAAAATTGAATACATTAATTTTTATAATTTTTGAATTTTTTCAATTTTTATGAGTTTTCAAATAAATATGCAAATGCAAAACTATACATATGAATGCGTACCGAGCATACCCCCAAACTTAAACTGGACAGTGTCCTCACTGTCATGCTGCACCAAGAGGGTCGATAATGTCGGCAATGTCCTGCTTATTAACATAATTACAAATGATACACACCCGCAAACTTATTTGAAATAAAGTTTTGGAAAAATTGACTGGAAATTCGGGGGTGAAAGTGGAGGAAAATCAATCAGTGTAAATCGGCTCTTGCAACAACAGGAGCTCCTCCGAATGGTCTGCTGTGAGGAATGGTTTCAATCGATGTCTATTAAGTTTGAATAAAGTACCGTCCTTAGAATTTTCAAGATCGACTGCACCGTGCGGATAAACGGTGCGAACTACAAATGGACCTTTCCACCTAGAACAGAGCTTGCCGGGGTGATAATGTAACCGAGTATCATAGAGTAAAACCTGTTGACCAGGTTTAAATGTTTTACGCAAAAAGTGTTTATCGTGGAACACCTTTGTTCGGTTTTTAACAATTATGGCATTATCATATGCCTCATCCCGCAGCTCTTCTAGTTCATTCAACTGCAGCTTTCAATTGCTGTCCGCATCTCCTAAACATAAATTCAACTCTTTGATAGCCCAAAATGCCTTATACTCAATCTCTACTGGGAGGTGGCAAGCCTTCCCGTAAACAAGCCGGTATGGAGACATACCAAGATCGGTCTTATATGCAGTACGGAAAGCCCATAGTGCATCGATCAGTTTGAGTGACCAATCTTTACGGTTTTTAGAAACCGTTTTCTCCAAGATTTACTTGATTTGCCGATTTGAAACTTCGGCTTGCCCACATGTTTGGGGATGGTATGGCGTTGACAGCTTGTGGGTGATAGAATATTTGCGCATTAAGGACTCAAAAGTCCTATTGCAAAAGTGAGAACCATTATCACTTATTATCGCGCGAGGGTGCCTAAATCGAGAAAAGATGTGTTCTTTAAGAAATCGAACGACAACCTTGTTGTCGTTCGTTCGGCTAGGCACAGCCTCTACCCACTTTGAAACGTAGTCAACAGCCAAAAGAATATACACATTTCCAAAAGAGTTAGGAAATGGTCCCATGAAGTCTATACCCCAAACATCAAAAATATCCACAACCAAAATTGGTTGGAGCGGCATTTCGTTTCTCCGTGATATCCGGCCCAAGTGTTGGCACCGGGAGCAAGTCTTGCAGTATTCATATGCATCCTTGAAGAGTCGTGGCCAATAGAAACCACACTGCAAGACTTTCTCGGCTGTCTTCTTTGGGCCAAAGTGCCCGCCACATGCTTGATCGTGGCAAAAAGACAACACACTCTTAACCTCATTTTCCGGTACACACCGACGAATGATTTGGTCGGAACAGTATTTAAAAAGATAAGGTTCATCCCAGTAAAAATGCTTTACTTGGGACAAGAATCGAAGTTTATCCTGTTTCGACCAATCTTTAGGTATCAAGCCGGTGGCTAAGTAGTTTACGATATCAGCGATCCATGGTTCGCAAGAAACGGTCAAGAGTTGCTCATCGGGAAAAGCATCAGTGATAGGAAGTTCAAGTGTAGGCGAAGAAGGAAGTCGTGACAGGTGATCGGCTACTACGTTTTCACATCCTTTTTTGTTCCTTATGACAAGGTCAAACTCTTGTAGCAGGAGGATCCAACGTATTAGCCTCGATTTAGCATCCTTCTTCGCAAAAAGGTGGCGAAGAGCTGAATGATCCGTATACACAATGACTGGAGAGCCGATTAAATAAGGCCGAAATTTTTCAAGTGCAAACACAACTGCTAAAAACTCTTTTTCTGTTATTGTGTAGTTTAGTTGGGCCTCATTTAACGTACGGCTAGCGTAATAAATCACGTGCGGCATCTTGTTAATGTGCTGTCCAAGAACAGCACCAATGGCAAAGTCTGATGCGTCGCACATGATTTCGAAGGGGTGCGTCCAGTCTGGAGATGAAAGAATGGGCGCAGAAATGAGAGAGCGTTTCAATGACTCGAACGCTTCCATGCAAGTTGAGTCAAAATCAAATGTTGTGTCCTTGGTCAATAAGAGAGTCAAAGGTCTAGCAATCTTGCTAAAATCTTTGATGAACCGTCTATAAAAACCGGCGTGGCCAAGGAAAGCTCGGATGTCTTTGACGCATTTAGGAGGAGGAAGATTAGAAATGACTTCAATTTTGGCTCTATCAACCTCTATGCCGTTTTGCGAGATGACATGTCCTAAGACAATGCCTTCTCGCACCATAAAATGGCACTTCTCCTAATTCAAAGTTAGGTTCTTATCCTTACAGCGGGTAAGAACTGCGTCAAGATGTCGTAAACACTCGTCGAAGGAGTCACTAAAAATGGAGAAATCATCAATAAAGATCTCCAGAAACTTTTCAACCATGTCTGAAAAGATCCCCATCATACACCGCTGAAATATCGCGGGTGCATTGCATAACCAAAAGGGCATGCGACGATAAGTAAAAGTGCCAAAGGGACAAGTAAATGTGGTCTTGTCTTGATCCTCTTTGGCGATGGGGACTTGGTTATAGCCGGAATAGCCATCCAAAAAACAATAGAACTTGTGCCCAGACAATCGTTCTAGCATTTGGTCAATGAAGGGTAAAGGAAAGTGGTCTTTCCTTGTCGCGGCATTGAGTTTTCTATAGTCGATGCAAACTCGCCACCCAGTTTGGGTGTGAGTGGGAATTAACTCTGTTGGGGTAAAAATTTACACCCCGGTTGACCGAGTCAAAGTCAAGGTCAACCCCCAAGCTAGGTGGGCCCAAGCCCAGGTCAAGCGGGCCCATGCCCAAGTCGAGCCCACGGCCAGCCTCCCCGTGCCAACAACAAAATCATGTAATAAATAATTTTTATGTAATTGTTTATGCATGAATGTAAACAAAATGGGCATAAAGCCAATATTTTGTAAGCCCATGGCTTATGTGCAAAAATGAAATGACACATGAGCCATGGGATGGGCAAAACGCCATTTTTGCAAAGCTCAAGGGGCTATATGTAAATATGTAAGCCTATATAAGGCAAAATGATGATAAATAAAATACACTTTTCATTCTCACAAAAAAAACCTAGGGTTTGTATCTCTTTCCCTTTTTCTGAAGGTCTCAAACCTTCTTCTTTCTTTTGAATTAAATCAAGAGTTTTACTCTTCCTTTTCAAAAACAAAATAGTTTTTCACCACGAAACTCACAAAGGGGAACTTGGATCTGTCATCAGATCTCAAAAAGGAGAGATTTTGAGATCTCACATCTCTTGATCTTCAAGATCCAGCTAACAGAGGAGGAAGAAGAAGAACCCCTTCCATTAACCCCCAAAATCACACTTAGGAGTCCAACTCCACTCTGATTTCTCCTCCGAGAATCTTTTTTAGGCTAAAAGCCTCTTTTCCTCGCCGGCGCTCAAGCGCAGAGCGCCCACGTGCCGACACGTGGCGCGCTTGTGCTCAAGTGCTCAGCGCTCAAAGTGCAAAGCGCCCACGTGCCGACACGTGGCGTGCTTGCACAACAGTGCCCTGCGCTCGAGCGCAAAGCGCCCACGTGCCGACACGTGGCGCGCTTGCGCTCCAGCGCAAGTCGCCCCAGTGCCGACACGTGGCGCGCTTACGCTCAAGCGCACAGCGCTCTGGCGCAAGTCGCCCCCATGCCGACACATGGCGCACTTGCACTCAGGCGCCTAGCGCTCAAGCGCAAGTCGCCCCCGTGCCGACACGTGGCACACTTGCGCTCGAGCGTCAGGCGCTGAAGCGCAAAGTGCCCACGTGCCGACACGTGGCGCGCTTGCGCTACAGTGCCCTGCGCTCAAGCGCATAGCGCCCACGTGCCGACACGTAGCAGGCTAGCGCCTGAGCGCACAGCACCTGGGCGCTGGCCCCACGCATCCTTTGGATGCCTTTTCCCCACTTTCTCTTATATATATATATACATACATATGTATACATATGTACACATACACATACTCCACGACACTGCCCCTGTTAGAAAAAATTTTCTAACGGGACGCTGCCCCGCACCCCGCAAGGGGGCTGCTAGCCCCCTTGACCCCCAGCCCGCTATCCGGGTAGCGGGACCCCCGTAAAAACTCTACGTGGCTCCCGATATATCCAAACCCCCCTTTCAAAACACAACACATGTACACTGCACATTGAGTTCGCATGACCAGTTTAACCCGTCAATCGGAGGTTCCCTCGCTCCAAAGGCGAGGGGTAATTAACGGCAGCTTAGTTCACGGCTGTCGGAGATTAGGATCCACACAATCATTAAACCCCGGCCTACCCCAGGCAGGGGGAATCTGTAGTACGCCTGACAAGCGCGCGCGTATTCCCATCTCAAATGGGGTGACGAAAAACACCCTACAGATTCTGGCACGTCCGGTGGGACCAATCTCTCCTCCCATATTTCGGGTTAAGCATTCATGCGAACTCAATCATTATACATACCTGTATTTATACTAAAATAATGCTCTTTCATGCAGATTTTCAAACAATCACCTTCCGACGATGTCTTCGATGATGAACTCAGCTCCCGTCTCCTACACGATGAAGATAGACTCCAGGACGGTCCTTCCGGCCAGTCTCGGGCGACAATGGGAGGAGCCGCTGCTACCATTCGGCTCTATTATGTTCATGCCTGTTGGCGCCATCCCGGCTCCTCAAGCTCCGGTGACCGACAAACCGGCCTCAAAAGGCAAGAAGCCAAATGTGGTGGTCTCGAAGGCGCCCCAACCCAAACGCAAGTCGGTGTCTGAACGACTTTCCTTGGCCCCAGCTGGGGGCAAGACCATCAACACCAACAAAGCTACAACGCGTCCCGAACAAGCTCCAGCGGTGCCCTTGACCACTGCTCGATCGGGTGTCTTCTCTAAGCTCCCCACCAGTGAGAAAGAGACGATTGGATATGAGGTCTACACTGTCTACATGGTGGGCACGCACAGCAAGAGCAAGGATGGGGCCACTACATCCCAAATCCAATCTGGCGTGAATATGGCTACCACATCCCAAGGCCAGCCTCCTCTGGAAGGTAATGAAGACCTTCCCAGTGAGGCTGATAAGCAGAAAGACCCTTCGGTCCATGAGGAGTCGGGCTCGGAAAGCGAAGAAGAGCCGACTTTCCGCCCTAGGACCGAGGAGCAAGAGCCGCTTCAAGAGCTCCGAAAGCAGCTCAGAAGCAAAGACAAGGAGATAGCCAAGCTCTACTCAAAGATCGACGACTTGACAAATGTCGTCTTACGGCTTACGGCCCAACTTGCCTCTCAGCCGCCCAATCAAGCACAGGGCTCTGCTCATGAACCGGGAAACGTTGACCCGAGACAGCCGGTGCCTATTCCCTCAAATCCAAGGGTGGGCGGACCGCATGAAAGTCAGTCGCATCCTATCTCGGCAAATGTCTTGGCTACCGATGACAATAGCCCGCTAACTCAAGATCAAATCATGGATTTGGTTACCGACAAAGTCAAAACCTTGGTAGCCGAAGCCGAAGCGCAAAAAGATGTCAGCAGTAGTGGGAGACCATATCCTGCTCAGTATGATCTGGTAGAATTTCCTAGCGGCTATGTCATCCCCAAATTCGGAAGATTCAACGGGACGGGAAATGCGAATCAGCACATCGCCCACTTCAAAGCCTCATGCGGGAATACTGGGGGCAATGATGCGCTTCTCCTCCGCCAGTTCGTTAATAGCCTGACCGATGTTGCTTTCAACTGGTACGCGAGCATATCAGATGGCTCCGTCACAACTTTTGTCCAAATAGAGTCTCTGTTTCGGCAGAGGTTCATGAGCGTCAGCGATAAGATTACCATTGCTGAGCTCGTAAGGACCAAGCCCAAGAGCGACAAAAGCAGCACGGATTTTATAACCCGATGGCGTAATCTCTCCGTCAAATGTGAACCGCCGATAGAGCAGGACCAATCTGTCACTCTCCTTGTCGGAAATCTCAACAACCGGATGACCCCGTTTCTATGTACCGCGGGTCTCAAAACATTCCAAGAGCTGACCAAAAAGGTCCAAACGTTGGAACGCTCAAAGCCTGAGTCCGCTCAGGATCTTCAGTTCACAAACAGACCGAAACCTTGGAGGGACGACAACCGAAAAGGCGGAAGTTCTAATATCACCGATTCTCCAAATAAGCAGAGAACGGGCGGAGCAAAAACTGACCAGTCTCGAGAGCCAACTTTGGAGGAAAGAAGAAATAAGGTCTACTCATTCCGAAGGGACAAGGTTCACAAAATTTTTAAAGATGCTCTGAAGAATGGCCTGCGGCTACCAGAACCAAGAAGGCTAAGCGAAGCGAACATGACCGATCATCCTAACTTTTGCCCATACCACCGAGTGCTGGGGCACACTATTGAAGACTGTTGCATCTTCAAGGATTGGGTCGAGAAACAATATAAGGCGGGAGAAATATCATTGTCCCCTGGCGTGTTAACAAACAATCAAGCTGCGACCGCCAACTTCATACATACGGGGACCGATGTCCTTCAGGGACCTGATTCTCTCAAACACCCGCCTTTCTCTGGGAACAGTCGACCACCACGTCATTAAACTGGGAATAACTGACCACCACGTCATTAAACTGGGAACAATCGACTTCTAAGTCGTTAAACTGGGAATGTAAAAATATACATATATATATATATATATATATATATATATATATAAATAAAAAAAATGTGTAAATAAAAGAAAAATAGAGAAAAGCCGAAATGATGGGGCAACTCGCAATAAAAATCAGCGAGTAAAATAAAGATGAAAATAAAGCCGAAATGATGGGGCAACCGCGAATAAAAGCCGAAATGATGGGGCAACCGCGAATAAAAGCCGAAATAATAGGGCAATCGCGATCTTCGCGATAAGAAAAGCTGAAAGGATAGAGCAATCGCGGTAAAACAAAAACAAAAAAAAACACAAACAAAAATCCAAAATTTCAAAATTCCCTCGGCCCTACGGTTAGTCCCCAAATTGACTACCGTATACAATCCACGGGCTCAAATAATTCTCATCATACCCATATCCCACTGCAATCACCAGTCCACCGGTTGGTCTCCGCCCTCGGAATTATGCTCCATTGGGAAGACCCACTTATGTGTCCCGGCACATGTGCTTCATTGTTAGCAACGCTGATGTTGGCCCCTACCCCAAAATTCCAAGCTCGCCATCCATAGACCTCTAAGTCTTTAAACTGGAAACAAATGACCACCACGTCGCTAAACTGGAAACAGATGATCTCTATGTCGTTAAACTGGAACAGTTGACCACCACGTCATTAAATTGGAGACAGTAGACCTCTAAGTCTTTAAACTGGAAACAGATGACCACCATGTCGCTAAACTGGAAACAGATGACCTCTATGTCGTTAAACTGGAGACAGATGACCACTAAGTCTTTAAACTGGAAACAGATGACCTCTAAGTCATTAAACTGGAAATAGATGACCTCTAAGTCGTTAAACTGGAAACAGATGACCACTAAGTCGTTAAACTGCAAAAAGATGACCTCTAAGTCGTTAAACTGGAGACAGTCGACCTCTAAGTCTTTAAACTGGAAACAGATGACCTCTAAGTCGTTAAACTGGAAACAACAGACCTCTAAGTCTTTAAACTGGAAACAGATGACCACTACGTCGTTAAACTGGAAACAGATGACCTCTAAGTCGTTAAACTGGAGACAGTCGACCTCTAAGGCTTTAAACTGGAAACAGATGACCTCTAAGTCGTTAAACTGAAAACAGCAGACCTCTAAGTCTTTAAACTGGAAACAGATGACCACTACGTCGTTAAACTGGAAACAGATGACCTCTAAGTTGTTAAACTGGAAACAGTCGACCTCTAAGTCATTAAACTGGGAACGAGGGAAATCCACTCATGTGTCCTCACGATACATGAGGAAGAACAAACCTTCGTGGGATCCTTACGACTCACGAAGGAAAAACACACTTGGGAGTCCTCACGACTCCTAAGGAGAAAATACACCTGCGGAATCCTTACGACTCGCAGGGAGAAAATGCTTTTATGGGACCCTCACGGCCCATAAAATTGAAAAGTCTTAGGTGACAGGGATCCAAACCTGTCTCCTAAGCCATCGCTCCCCAATCCCCAAGTGGCGAATGATGAGTCGCTCCTGGTTCCATATTCCAGTGCAGCAATGCAGACGCCAACCAAATTCCAAACTCATACTCCAATGGCGAATGATGAGTCGCTCCTGGTACCATATTCCAGTGCAGCGATGTAGACGCCAACAAAGTCCCAAAATTTTTATGGCCCTACGGTCTGGATCATACATCCTGCAAAACCGTATACAATCCACGGGCGTAAAACGATTCCAATCTCTCCCAAGTTCTCCCAGGGCAAATGATGAGTTGCTCCTGACATTATTCCAGTGCAGCAATGCAGATGCCAAACAAAAAAAAAACCTAAATCCAAATCCTCCCGGGGTACATGATGAGTTGCTCCTGGTATTATTCCAGTGCAGCAATGCAGATGCCAAACAAAAACCAAATCCAAATCCCCTCGGGGCAAATGATGAGTTGCTCCTGGCATTATTCCAGTGCAGCAATGCAGATGCCAAAAAAAAAAAAACCAAATCCAAATCCTCACGGGGCCCATGATGAGTTGCTCCTGGCATTATTCCAGTGCAGCAATGCAGATGCCGACAGAAAACCAATTCCCAAATCCTCTCAAAGACAGATGATGATTCGCTCCTGGTACCATATTCCAGTATAGCGATGCTGATGTCAACTCAAATCAAACAAATCAAACCAACCAATTCCAACATCAACCTCTGCGTCAAACCAACAGGCACTCCGTACCGGGGAAACGTCTTACCACAAGCACTCCGTACCGGGGAAATGTCCTACCACAGGCACTCCGTCTCGGGGAAACGTCCTACAACAGGCACTCCGTCTCGGGGATATGTCCTACCATCAGACACTCCGTCTCGGGGAAACGTCCTACCACAGGAACTCCGTCTCGGGGAAACGTCCAACAACAGGCACTCCGTCTCGGGGATACGTCCTACCATCAGACACTCCGTCTCGGGAAAACTTCCTACCACAGGCACTCCGTCTCGGGGAAACGTCCTACCACAGGCACTCCGTCTCGGGGATACGTCCAACAACAGGCACTCCGTCTCGGGGATACGTCCAACCGTCTTGGGGATACGTCCAACAACAGGCACTCCGTCTCGGGGATACGTCGTCTCGGGGATACGTCCAACAACAGGCACTCCGTCTTGGGGAAACGCCCTACCACAGGCACTCCGTCTCGGAGATACGTCCAACACTGACACTCCGCGCCGGGGAAAATTCGATCTACGACACTCCGTGCTGGGGAAAAGTCAACCCGACACTCTGCGCCGGGGAAAAGTCAACCCGACACTCCACACCGGGGAAAAGTCGATCAGCGACACTCCGTGCCGGGGACACGTCAACCAGCGACACTCTGCATCAGGGAAACATCCAACACAGACACTCCGCATCAGGGAAACGTCCGACAACGACACTCCGTGCCGGGGAAACGTCAAGAAGACGCTCTGTGCCGGGGACACGTCAACAAGCGACACTCTGCATCGGGGAAACGTCCAACACAGACACTCCGCATCAGGGAAACGTCCGACAACGACACTCCGTGCCGGGGAAACGTCAAGAAGACGCTCCGTGCCTGGGACACGTCAACAAGCGACACTCTGCATCGGGGAAACGTCCAACACAGACACTCCGCATCAGGGAAACGTCCGACAACGACACTCCGTGCCAGGGAAACGTCAAGAAGACGCTCCGTGCCGGGGACACATCAACAAGCGACACTCTGCATCGGGGAAACATCCAACACAGACACTCCGTATCAGGGAAACGTCCGACAATGACACTCCGTGCCGGGGATACGTCAACAAGCGACACTCTGCATTGGGGAAACGTCCAACACAGACACTTCGCATCAGGGAAACGTCCAACAACGACGCTCCGTGCCGGGAAAACGTCAAGCAGACACTCCGTGCCGGGGGCACATCGACAACAGACACTCCGTCGCGGGGACACGTCAACCAGCGACATTCTGCATCGGGGAAATGTCCAACACAGACACTCCGCATCAGGGAAACGTCCAACAGCGACACTCCATGCCGGGGACACGTCTACCAAATCGCTCCGGATCAGCGCATCGACCGTCCATGTCGCAAAAAGGGCAGTGCAGGCTTCCTACAAAGCAGGAACCGGATCGCTCCGGGCAAGAGAAACTTCTACCACGGACACTCTGTCTCGGAGACGTGTCAAGCGTCGACCGTCCACGTCGTAAAAAGGGCAGTGCATTGATTGTTAGGATACGAGCGTGTTCAAGTTTAAGTTTAAATACCGCAATCAAGACGGTTTCGCACGTAGCTAGCCGGTTGAGTACGGGTCGTCCGCAGGGAGATGGGAATCTTTTTCTATGTGTTTTTCGACGAGTTAAGTCCGGTTGTTCAGATTTTGTTTGTAACTATCTAAGTGTAAGTTGATATTTAAAGAGAGCTTGTTAGGGTTAGGATTAGGTTAGTTTGAGTTAGGAGTCTCCACATCTTTCGTTGCCCCACTTAATCTCGGTGTTACGGTAATCGGCAACAACGGGGATTAGCACGACTAGGAAGGAACTTGCGAGTATAAGCTAGGCTTTCCAACGCATAGTCCTTCCTTTTGGTGCTTGTCCGTCCGTTCTTGGCTCTTATCCATAACCTCCGGTTAATTCAACCACAACCGGTCTCACTACGGAATCACCGCTATCATGTAGGATAGGGTGCCGTAAGGAGCGGATTGTGGTTCAATTAACGGGAGTCGATTTAAGTTGTTGGGCAAGGAAAGAGTGAGAGAGATTTCCTTCTCTCAAACTTCCCTTATCCTACCCTAACAAGTATACAACTACTCACACATCATCATCCGGAAAAATAAAACAAACAAAAGAGGAAGATAGAAAGAAGGAGACTAGAAGAATACGACTAACTATTTGCGACCTCACCTTGGCGAGGATCAAGCGTAAGTATCATTGTCGTATGAATGATAAAGAAAAAGAGAGAAGAAATAAACAACAAGGAAATAACAACAACTACTTAACGAATTAAAATTACAACAAGCATAAAGATAAGGAGACAAGCATGATAATAAAATGGTCTTCTTTATTCATCACTCTTCACTCAAAAGCTCACTTACAAGTTTAATGGAGAAGAGGTGAGAAGAGGAAGAAGAACATGTAACTAAAACCTAGCAAAAGAAATACAAGAATTGGACCCTTTCCTTCACAAACTTCTGGGCTATTTATAGGCCAAAACATGAAACCCTAGGGCAACCAACAGAACATACAGGAAAAGACCCAACTACCCCCAAAAGCCCTGCGCACTTGGCGCCAGAACGGCCGCGGAAGCGCGGCCAATATCCCCCTTTGGCCGCGGTTCCGCGGCCGTATTGTTGAGTTGGGCAATTTGCTTTTTGGTGCTGGCCTGGTTTGCAGCGTACATTATTCTGGTATATGTATTTTCTCAATTTGGCTCCACGATTTTTCCAGAATTTCTGTTGAAGGAAAGGTGGACTTTTTGTTAAGATTTTGTCATGATTGTCTCGAGCTCCGCGTAGATCTCTTGGATCTTGTGCTACCATTGAGCCTTGTGCCTGAAAACGACATTGATTTGACATTTTGTCTTCCTAAACTGGTATCTGGCAGCATACGGATGAAGAGCGGAGACCGTGTTTTATCTGTGGTTGGCAGGAACCGGATTTTTGTCGTGTTTTCCATGAATTTCTCCGTTTGAGAACCGAGAACCTGTATCCTGCAATTGACTAGCAAACACGGCTCAAGAGTATCTATGGATATGCAATGTGATAAAAATTGGGCGGTATGAAAATGCAAAAATCTGATATGAACAAATACCCCCAAACTTATCATTTGCTCGTCCCGAGCAAAGTCCACTTATTCACAAAAAATTTCCTAACCTCACTTTCGCAGGGAACGCGATTGCACTGAGCATGTGCAACAAGCCGTTAAACCTCTAGGTGTCCCTAGTAGGAGGAGTGTTGTCTCCTGAGGGTTTTCAGCGGATACTACCCACAAAATCCGGTCAAGTTGGTTTGTAAAAATGACTAAGTTTCAAACCCTAAAGTTTTGTTTTAGAAAATAACAATTCTATAATCCTAAGTCTAGACTATCGAACCTTTATTTTTCACACCTCGCTTCTTATTTAACTACAGATTTTATATGTCTTTACGTGCAGTGCAAATAGTGTTGTTAAGTTCCAGAAGGATCGATTAAAGTCATTATGTCGTACAATACAGCCCAGATAACAATTTTAAAAGGATCACAAAAGTTTTATAACGAGTTAAGCATTTTTCAAGTTTCGTTTTCCAGTAAGGTTTCAACTTCAGAATTTCTATCTTCCTTAACATGATGCTAAGTCGTATTTTTCACTCCACCTTTTTCTTGTTTTCATTTCATACACACCTCTGTGAATGTGCAATAGTCTTTATCATAGAATAAAACCTTCATATCTCCGCTAAAATTTTTATAAAAGCCTGTCTTTTATCAAGATTATTCTCACACAAAGAACCGTTAGGAATTTTAACTCGGAGAGAACACTTGCTTGACTTTGTTTTA
The DNA here is from genome assembly GCA_030015575.1 of Agapanthus africanus. Classification (NCBI taxonomy): domain Eukaryota; kingdom Viridiplantae; phylum Streptophyta; class Magnoliopsida; order Asparagales; family Amaryllidaceae; genus Agapanthus; species Agapanthus africanus. The sequence goes on along the minus strand of CM057341.1, from coordinate 415,529,358 downwards.
AACTGGACTTTCTAAGCTTCTTAGCGAGCTTTGGGCCAATGCACCCAAACCAGTTGGTTTTAGGGCATTAGGTGTAGAAACACCCCAGCGGACTTAATTACTCAAGTTACCTAGGTCCAAAAACAAAAGACAGTTTGGCGTGAAAATCAGATGATTTAATACGAACGGAGATATAACCGGCAGTTCAAATATTTTTTTTTGGATAAAAGACGTGTCTAGTGGGTTTGGTGTGTAATCATTCCAATCAAGTTTTAGATGGGTTATTTTTCAGACTTAGCTCCAATTACGGCATCAATAACATTCCTTCATATTCGCTTTACTTCATAAACTATTCTTGATATTACTTATTTCAGAACAAACCTATTTGATCCTCAGAAAATCATTTATCTGTTTAAAAGTTTAACATGAAAAACTTGTCATCTAATTCCCAAAACTCACGACACGTGTAGTGTGATGTAAAGACTTATATCAGCTATAGTTAACTTCAAAGGAGAGTTATCTTTCAGGTTTTCAAAATCCAAACATAAGATCTAGTTATTCCTATTTTTTCAAACGAAAACCGTCGAATGTTGAGTCAGAGTTCTTTCATAAGCTAACTTGACAAAAAGTTTTTATATTTTTAGAAAATTTTCAAATTTTTATGGATTTTATGGATTTTAATATGCAGATGCAAAATATACATATGAATGCGAAGGTAAGAAATGCGTACTGAGCGTACCCCCAAACTTAAACTGGACAGTGTCCTCACTGTCGTTGCATGAAGAGAGCAGTTTGAAGGTTCAAAATTGTTGGTTAGCGATACACAATTTTTATTTGTTTTTGTTTTGAAAGAAAAGAAAAAGAATATACACAAATATAAACAAAATGGTTTGTACATACCCCCAAACTTATTTGGAACAGTGTCCGCTGTTCGTGGCTGGATAACCGAAGTTTGGAGGTAGGCAGAGGAAGATCATTCAGGGTAAACCGGCTCCTGTAAGAACAGGAGCTCCTCTGTTGGTTCGGCGCTAAGGTACGGTTTGCATCGGTGTCCGTTCACTTTGAATAGTGAACCGTCCTTTGGATTTTCCAAATCCACAGCGCCCTGCGGATACACATTCCGCACAAAATACGGCCCTTTCCAGCGAGATCTGAGCTTTCCCGGATGGAAGTGAAGTCGGGTGTCGTAAAGAAGTACCTGCTGACCAGGTACGAAGGTTTTGCGCACAAGGTGTTTATCGTGAAACACCTTCGTTCGATTCTTAACGACAACCGCGTTGTCGTAAGCCTCATCCCTAAGCTCGCTCAGTTCGTTCAGCTGCAGCTTCCGATGGCTGCCCGCGTCCTCCAGAGACAGATTCAGCTCCTTTATCGCCCAAAACGCGCGATGCTCGATTTCGACCGGAAGGTGGCAGGCTTTTCCGTACACAAGCCGATAGGGAGACATGCCAAGGTCGGTCTTATAAGCGGTTCTAAATGCCCAAAGGGCATCAGTGAGTTTCAAAGACCAATCCTTACGGTTCTTGGAAACCGTTTTCTCCAGTATCTGCTTGATTTGCCGATTGGAAACTTCGGCCTGCCCGCAGGTTTGGGGGTGGTAGGGCGTAGAAAGCTTATGATTAATGGAGTATTTCCGCATCAAGGCCTCGAAAGTCCTATTGCAGAAATGACTTCCATTGTCGCTAATGATCGCTCGGGGGTGCCCAAACCGTGAGAAAATGTTTTCTTTAAGGAACCTAACGACAACCTTGTTGTCGTTAGTTCGGCTGGGCACAGCCTCGACCCATTTAGAGACGTAATCAACTGCTAGAAGGATGTACAAGTTCCCAAAAGAGCTGGGAAACGGCCCCATGAAGTCTATCCCCCAAACATCGAAAATCTCCACAACCAAGATCGGTTGGAGCGGCATCTCGTTCCTCCGGGATATCCGGCCCATGTGTTGGCACCGGGAGCAAGTCTTGCAATAGTCGTGAGCGTCTTTGAAAAGTTGTGGCCAGTAGAAACCACATTGCAAGATCTTCTCAGCTGTCTTTCTGGGCCCAAAATGCCCGCCACACGCTTGATTGTGGCAAAATGACAGCACACTCTTGAATTCCTCATCAGGGACACACCGACGAATAATCTGGTCGGGACAGTACTTGAACAAGTAGGGTTCATCCCAGTAAAAGTGTTTTACTTGGGATAAGAAGCGAAGTCTGTCCTGACTTGACCATTCGGTCGGTAGCAATCCCGTGGCCAAATAGTTCACAATATCTGCGAACCAGGGTTCGCAAGATACTGCCAAGAGCTGTTCATCCGGGAAAACGTCATTGATCGGAATTGGAAGCGAAGGCGAAGAAGGAAGTCGTGAGAGATGGTCGGCAACCACGTTTTCACATCCTCGTTTGTCCTTAATGACAAGGTCAAACTCTTGAAGCAAGAGGATCCAACGGATTAACCGAGATTTTGCATCTTTCTTCGCAAAAAGATGGCGCAAAGCTGAATGGTCCGTGTAGACAATGACTGGAGAGCCGATGAGGTAGGGCCTGAACTTTTCTAGAGCAAATACAACAGCTAAGAATTCCTTCTCAGTCGTTGTATAATTGAGTTGTGCGTCGTTCAGGGTTCGGCTCGCGTAATAGATTACATGCGGCATCTTGTTGATGTGCTGTCCAAGGACAGCACCGATGGCAAAGTCGGATGCATCGCACATGATCTCGAATGGGTGCGTCCAGTCAGGAGAAGAGAGAACGGGAGCAGAAGTGAGTGAGCGTTTCAGTGATTCGAATGCAGTCACACAGCTCGAGTTGAAGTCGAAAGGCGTGTCCTTGGCCAGCAAAAGTGTCAAGGGCCTAGCAATCTTGCTAAAGTCCTTGATAAACCGTCTATAGAAACCGGCATGGCCAAGGAAGGCTCGGATATCTCTGACGCATCGGGGAGGAGGCAGATTGGAATTGACCTCAATCTTTGCTTTGTCAACCTCTATGCCATTTTGCGAGATGATATGTCCTAAGACAATACCTTCGCGCACCATGAAGTGGCATTTCTCCCAGTTCAAAGTGAGATTCTTGTCCTTACATCTGGTAAGGACAGCGTCGAGATGCAGCAGACACTCGTCAAAAGAATCGCCAAAGATGGAGAAGTCGTCCATGAAGATCTCCAGAAATTTCTCCACCATGTCTGAGAAAATCCCCATCATACACCGCTGGAAGGTAGCGGGCGCATTGCATAACCCAAAGGGCATGCGTCGATATGCAAACGTGCCGAAAGGACAAGTGAAAGTGGTCTTGTCCTGGTCTTTTTCGGCGATGGGAATTTGATTATAGCCAGAGTAGCCATCAAGAAAGCAGTAGTACTCATGTCCGGCCAATCGTTCGAGCATCTGGTCAATAAAAGGTAGCGGAAAGTGGTCTTTCCGCGTTGCGGCGTTGAGTTTTCTGTAATCAATGCAAACTCGCCACCCGGTTTGGGTGCGAGTAGGGATTAACTCATTCGCCTCGTTGGTTATGACCGTGATGCCCGACTTCTTGGGGACAACGTGAATGGGGCTAACCCACTGGCTATCAGAGATAGGGTAAATGATACCACTATCTAGACATTTGACGATCTCCTTCTTCACAGCCTCCTTCATGACTGGATTAAGACGTCTTTGTGGATCCCGGGCTGGTTTGGCATCATCCATCAGATGAATGTGATGCTCAACGATCAGGGGACTAATCCCCTTGATGTCCGCCATGGACCAGCCAAAAGCTTGCCTGTTGCTGTGCAAGACCGTGAGAAGGGCTTTCTCTTGCTCTGGAGCTAGAGAAGCCGAAATGATGACAGGGAGGGTCTCGTCCTCACCTAAGTAAGCATACTTAAGGTGAGACGGCAACGGCTTGAGTTCGAGCGTTGGAGGTGAAATGATGGAAGGCAAGACTGGTGCAAAGGTCTCGAACTCAAAGGACTCCAGCAAAGGTTCAAAGCGAGTGTAGGCAACCGAGTTGGATGGTTCAGGTAACTCATCCGGAAAGTCAAAAGATTCAAACTCGGGTTGTGCGCGGCTAAGATCGTTCAAGAACGTGAAACACTCGTATTCGTTATCGGGCGCAGAAGCAGCAGCAGGTTCGAGGAGAAACGCACTAGTGGCGTCAAGATTATCGTGTTCAAACAGAAACTCCTCGAATTCACACTCTTCTGGTGTGATCTCCTGGATCGAGCAGACATCCAGTATATGAGCATTAGGTTCGGCGGGCTGATTCCCCAACCTAAAAATGTTGAGTTCAATTGTCATATTTCCAAAAGAGAGGTTCATTGAACCATTGCGACAATTGATCACAGCATTTGAGGTTGCGAGAAATGGGCGACCGAGTATCACCGGAATTTGATTCCGGGGGTTAGCTACAGGCTGTGTATCTAAGACAATGAAGTCGACGGGGAATATGAAATCCCCGACTTTGATTAACACATCCTCTAGCTCACCCCTAGGATGGGTGATCGATCGGTCGGCCATCTGGAGAGTGCAGTGTGTGGGTTTCAGCTCTCCGACGCCTAATTGCTCGTATACTGAATACGGAAGCAAGTTAACACTGGCACCAAGATCTAATAGTGCGCGGTTGATGTTCTTATCCCCAATAGTAATTGAAATCGTAGGACAGCCAGGGTCCTTCCGTTTTTGTGGTAAAGATTGGGTAAGGGCATCACTCACAGCACTAGCCAAGAAAACTTTCTTGGGTACCTGAGACTTCCTCTTTTTCGTGCACAAGTCCTTTAAGATTTTCGCGTAAGACGGGACTTGTTGGACAGCATCTAAAAGAGGAATGTTAATGTTAACTTGCTTAAATAACTCCAGAATCTTCTCCATTTGTGGATTTTGTTTGTTAGACCTCAACCGGTTTGGAAATGGAACATTTTGAAAATTGGTTGAGTCTAAAGCTGGAGGAGGAGATTTTGGAGTTGGAACGGATCCCAGAATAGGTGTTTTCGTGGAGTGAGAAGTGGGTCCGTTCTGAGCAGAAGAAGAAGAAGGAGAGCCTTGTGAAGAACGGAGAATAGGCTCGGAAGACGAAGAAGAAGAAGGAGAAGAAGAAGAAGAAGAAGAGGCAGCGGCCGGGGTGTCATCGTTGATTTACTTGCCAATGTTGTTTTGCAGCACCCTCCCTGATCTCAGTGTGGTCACGGCACTCACATTATGGTTTTGTTGTTCAAGAGCAACATGTGCATTATGTGGGTGGCCGGGATTTGGAAGTGGCTGGGACGGGAGCTTCCCCTTCTCTCGCTCGCTCAAGGCCGCGTTCAGCTGTGCAATCTGGGCCTCAATGGTCTTGATGCTTTGCCCGTGTGCGGCAGTGTGTTGCACTAAAGATTGAATCGAAGACTGGATGTTGGCGGTGGATTGAGTCGATTGTTTAACAAACGCATCCAGACTTCGCTCGAGCGAGGAAACCTTATCGTTGTTTGACGGAACAAAGTTGTTTGGTGGAAAGGAATTGTTCGGTGCAAAGTTGTTCGTCTGGTTTTGGTAAGGTTGGGGTTGGAAGGGCTGCTGATACTGAGTTTGTTGTTGCGCTTGTTGTTGCGGTGGAGGGGCCCTTTGGAAATTGTTGCCCTGGAATTGATTCTGATTCTGATTCCAGGCGAAATTGGGGTGGTTCCTCCAACCGGGATTATAGGTGGAAGAGTATGGATCATTTCTCGGTCTTTGCTGGAATGCATTAACCTGATCCTGTCCTTGCGAGGGTGGATTGTAAGGACACTCTTCGGTCAAGTGGGATGGATCGGAACAACAAGCGCAGATGGTACGAAGGGGGAGAACAGGTGTGGGGGCAGGAGCAGAAAATTTGCTCTCTATTGCTTCAAGCTTTCGTGTTATTGCAGCCATTTCAGCTTTCATCGCAATAGAGACATCGAGTTGGTGGATTCCTACCCTAGACTGACCGGTAGAAGTGGAGGTAGAAGAAGAAGAAGTCGGTCTAGTGCTCTCCCACTGTAGCATTTGCTCCGCAAGATCGTCAAAGAACTGCTACGCTTCCTCGTCAGATTTGGATAGGAAGTGGCCCTGACAGATGGTTTCCAGCAACTGCTTCGTTGCTGGGTTCAGTCCCTCGTATAAGGTTTGGCAGAGCTGCCATTTCTCTATACCGTGGTGAGGACACTGAACAAGAAGGTCTTTGTATCGGTCAAAGCACTTCCAGAAGGGTTCAGAAGGAAGCTGGGAGAATTGGTTGATCTCATTTCGAATTCTTGCGGTCTTATGATTTGGGTAGAATTTTTTCAGAAACGCTTTAACGAACTCGTCCCAGCTGGTGATTGAGTGGGAAGCGGTGCTATACAGCCATTTTTCTGCGAGATCGCATAAAGTGAACGGAATGACCCGTAGACGTATAGCATCGTCCGACAACTGGGTTGTTTTCATCATGGCACAGACATTGTGAAATTTGTTAATGAAGATATAGGCATCTTCAGATTCAAGCCCATGAAAACGTGGAAGCATGTTGATGAAATGGGGCTTAATTTCAAAGTTGTCCCCATTGGCCGGAGGAAGAGAAAGGCAGGTTGGAAGTGCAGAACGGGTAGGGTAGAAACGATCCTGGAGCGCAATTCGCTGCGGCGCTACAACAGGCGGAGGTGGTGGAAGATTGGTCTCCGTAGGAGGTGGAGCCAATCCAGGGGTGGTCAAAGAGATGTTCGGATTAAATCCCGACATCGCGGAAGAAGAGGTTGGTGAAGGTGAAGGTGAAGATGTATGAACAGAATTCCGGTCAACGTCGGAGTTGGCCGGCAAAGGAAGGGGAGAAAGAGGAGTGGACGGAGTATCGACTTCGGAGTCGATCGCGTAGTCGGTCGCGACTAACGTAACGCGGACTAGACGGGCGCTAGTGTCCCGAGTCCAAGCGGACATAAACTAAACGAGTTTAGTATAGTCAAAGCGGAGAAGGTGAGGGTAAGAAAACGTCAATGAAGAAAGGCGATGGGCGTTGGGTGAAAATGGACTTGGCGACAAAAGGGCAAGTTTTTATAAAAGTTTTTGATTTTTTTTCTTTTTTTTTTTCTTCTTTTTTTTTTTTTAGAAAGAGATTTACAGAGATATGTACGGAAATACGGCTTAAGCAATCACAAACAAGATATGCACAATCACACCTAGATCTAGGGTAACCTAGGTCTACTAGACCTGCTCCTGAACTTGATTGTCGAAGTTAAACAATGTCGAGAAACGGGCTTAACAATACACCAATCACGAGGCCAGGTAAGTGCAGAGATAAGGGGAGGTTGTCCAACGCTTTCGCGAAGTTCCTTAATTAAATAACCCTTTCTCTTTCGGCGGTTGCGCCTTTAACACTTTCCTAGACACCCCGTAAACAATATACGGTTAAGCGAGTTTCTAAACAAGGTTTATCTTCTCCTAATGAGCGCGAAGTCCTTAGGGCTGAAGTCTAGTATTTTTTTAATTTACAATGGACAATGCATATGCTTTAGTGATTTTTGGGGTCCTGGGAAGGGTGATGAAATCCCCACCCAATCTGGATTGGTTTCAAGCCCCTTAAGTCCGTATTAAAGAATGCAAAACAGTAACAAATCAACAGCAAACAATTTTTATTTTGCGGTGCAAAGAATCCTGCACAAGAACAGTTTATTGGAAGGGGGAGAAGAATTTGCGCAAAGAAGGCTGCAGAAAAAATAATTCAGTGGAGCTCAGAGGAGTGGAGAGAGAAAGAGGGACTTACAGAGAAAAGATGCACCCCTGAAGCCACTAAATGGCCGCGGAAGAGCGGCCAAACAGGTGCTAAGGCCGCGGTTCCGCGGCAAGATGGTAGGCTTGGGCTTTGGAATTTTGTGGAGATTCTGGACTGTGTCTCCTCTGGTTGTCTGGATGTTCTGAATTTGGATTTGCTCACTGAAACAGCTCCAGATTTGTACAGTAGACCGTATGCTTTGTTTTTGTACGTCGCGGTGTAGCCGCGAAAATGTGGGTCTATCTTCCCACGTCTTTGGCACTGTACTTGAACTCCGTATTTCCAACGTCTTTGGCGTCGATCTTGAGCTTCGTATTTCCTGCACACTTGCACAAAAACTAATCAAGAATAACAAGATGATTTTTACAAAGTATATTTTTTTTGGTTTTTGGTTGTTTTTATATTCACAAATTAACCCGAAATTTCACTTAGAAATAGACTACCGTCTCCCCGGCAGCGGCGCCATTTGATTGTTAGGATACGAGCGTGTTCAAGTTTAAGTTTAAATACCGCAATCAAGACGGTTTCGCACGTAGCTAGCCGGTTGAGTACGGGTCGTCCGCAGGGAGATGGGAATCTTTTTCTATGTGTTTTTCGACGAGTTAAGTCCGGTTGTTCAGATTTTGTTTGTAACTATCTAAGTGTAAGTTGATATTTAAAGAGAGCTTGTTAGGGTTAGGATTAGGTTAGTTTGAGTTAGGAGTCTCCACATCTTTCATTGCCCCACTTAATCTCGGTGTTACGGTAATCGGCAACAACGGGGATTAGCACGACTAGGAAGGAACTTGCGAGTATAAGCTAGGCTTTCCAACGCATAGTCCTTCCTTTTGGTGCTTGTCCGTCCGTTCTTGGCTCTTATCCATAACCTCCGGTTAATTCAACCACAACCGGTCTCACTACGGAATCACCGCTATCATGTAGGATAGGGTGCCGTAAGGAGCGGATTGTGGTTCAATTAACGGGAGTCGATTTAAGTTGTTGGGCAAGGAAAGAGTGAGAGAGATTTCCTTCTCTCAAACTTCCCTTATCCTACCCTAACAAGTATACAACTACTCACACATCATCATCCGGAAAAATAAAACAAACAAAAGAGGAAGATAGAAAGAAGGAGACTAGAAGAATACGACTAACTATTTGCGACCTCACCTTGGCGAGGATCAAGCGTAAGTATCATTGTCGTATGAATGATAAAGAAAAAGAGAGAAGAAATAAACAACAAGGAAATAACAACAACTACTTAACGAATTAAAATTACAACAAGCATAAAGATAAGGAGACAAGCATGATAATAAAATGGTCTTCTTTATTCATCACTCTTCACTCAAAAGCTCACTTACAAGTTTAATGGAGAAGAGGTGAGAAGAGGAAGAAGAACATGTAACTAAAACCTAGCAAAAGAAATACAAGAATTGGACCCTTTCCTTCACAAACTTCTGGGCTATTTATAGGCCAAAACATGAAACCCTAGGGCAACCAACAGAACATACAGGAAAAGACCCAACTACCCCCAAAAGCCCTGCGCACTTGGCGCCAGAACGGCCGCGGAAGCGCGGCCAATATCCCCCTTTGGCCGCGGTTCCGCGGCCGTATTGTTGAGTTGGGCAATTTGCTTTTTGGTGCTGGCCTGGTTTGCAGCGTACATTATTCTGGTATATGTATTTTCTCAATTTAGCTCCACGATTTTTCCAGAATTTCTGTTGAAGGAAAGGTGGACTTTTTGTTAAGATTTTGTCATGATTGTCTCGAGCTCCGCGTAGATCTCTTGGATCTTGTGCTACCATTGAGCCTTGTGCCTGAAAACGACATTGATTTGACATTTTGTCTTCCTAAACTGGTATCTGGCAGCATACGGATGAAGAGCGGAGACCGTGTTTTATCTGTGGTTGGCAGGAACCGGATTTTTGTCGTGTTTTCCATGAATTTCTCCGTTTGAGAACCGAGAACCTGTATCCTGCAATTGACTAGCAAACACGGCTCAAGAGTATCTATGGATATGCAATATGATAAAAATTGGGCGGTATGAAAATGCAAAAATCTGATATGAACATGCATCCTAAAAAGTGGGAACCAAAGCAAGTCGCCTCCACGTGAAAGAATATCCATCAATTTCATGCACACGACCCACATGTGCGGTGTGCATTTATTGATGGGGGCAATTTGTTGGGGTAAAAATTTACACCCCGGTTGACCGAGTCAAAGTCAAGGTCAACTCCCAAGCTAGGTGGGCCCAAGCCCAGGTCAAGCGGGCCCATGCCCAAGTCGAGCCCGTGGCCAGCCTCCCCGTGCCAACAATAAAATCATGTAATAAATAATTTTTATGTAATTGTTTATGCATGAATGTAAACAAAATGGGCATAAAACCAATATTTTGTAAGCCCATGGCTTATGTGCAAAAATGAAATGGCACATGAGCCATGGGATGGGCAAAACGCCATTTTTGCAAAGCCCAAGGGGCTATATGTAAATATGTAAGCCTATATAAGGCAAAATGATGATAAATAAAATACACTTTTCATTCTCACAAAAAAAACCTAGGGTTTGTATCTCTTTCCCTTTTTCTGAAGGTCTCAAACCTTCTTCTTTCTTTTGAATTAAATCAAGAGTTTTACTCTTCCTTTTCAAAAACAAAATAGTTTTTCACCACGAAACCCACAAAGAAGAACTTGGATCTGTCATCAGATCTCGAAAAGGAGAGATTTTGAGATCTCACATCTCTTGATCTTCAAGATCCAGCTAACAGAGGAGGAAGAAGAAGAACCCCTTCCATTAACCCCCAAAATCACACTTAGGAGTCCAACTCCACTCTGATTTCTCCTCCGAGAATCTTTTTTAGGCTAAAAGCCTCTTTTCCTCGCCGGCGCTCAAGCGCAGAGCGCCCACGTGCCGACACGTGGCGCGCTTGCGCTCAAGCGCTCAGCGCTCAAAGCGCAAAGCGCCCACGTGACGACACATGGCGCGCTTGCACAACAGTGCCCTGCGCTCGAGCGCAAAGTGCCCACGTGCCGACACGTGGCGCGCTTGCGCTCCAGCGCAAGCGCTCGAGCGCAAGTCGCCCCAGTGCCGACACGTGGTGCGCTTACGCTCAGGCGCACAGCGCTCTGGCGCAAGTCGCCCCCATGCCGACACGTGGCGCACTTGCGCTCAGGCGCCTAGCGCTCAAGCGCAAGTCGCCCCCGTGCCGACACGTGGCGCACTTGCGCTCGAGCGTCAGGCGCTGAAGCGCAAAGTGTCCATGTGCCGACACGTGGCACGCTTGCGCTACAGTGCCCTGCGCTCAAGCGCAGAGCGCCCACGTGCCGACACGTGGCACGCTAGCGCCTGAGCGCACAGCACCTGGACGCTGGCCCCACGCATCCTTTGGATGCCTTTTCCCCACTTTCTTATATATATATATACATATATATATATATACATATATATATATACATACATATGTATACATATGTACACATACACATACTCCACGACACTGCCCCTGTTAGAAAAAAATTTCTAACGGGGCGCTGCTCCGCACCCTGCAAGGGGGCTGCTAGCCCCTTTGACCCCCAGCCCGCTATCCGGGTAGCGGGACCCCCGTAAAAACTCTGTGTGGCTCCCGATATATCCAACCCCCCCTTTCAAAACACAACACACATACACTGCACATTGAGTTCGCATGACCAGTTTAAACCGTCAATCGGAGGTTTCCTCGCTCCAAAGGCGAGGGGTAATTAACGACAGCTTAGTTCGCGGCTGCCGGAGATTCGGATCCTCACAATCATTAAACCCCGGCCTACCCCAGGCAGAGGGAATCTGTAGTATGCCTGACAAGCGCGTGCGTATTCCCATCTCAATGGGGTGACGAAAAACACCCTACAAACTCATTTGCCTCATTGGTAATGACCGTGATGCCCGATTTCTTTGGCACAACATGAATGGGGCTAACCCATTGGCTATCCGAGATAGGGTAAATTATACCACTATCAAGACACTTAACAATCTCCTTCTTGACATCCTCTTTCATAATGGGGTTGAGGCGTCTTTGTGGATCCCTTGCCGGCTTGGCATCATCCATCAAGTGTATATGATGTTCGACTATTAGGAGACTAATCCCCTTGATGTCCGCCATAGACCAGCCAAAAGCTTGCCGATTATTGTGTAAGACCATTAAAAGGGCATTCTCTTGCTCAAGAGCTAGAGAGGCCGATATGATAACGGGTAGGGTTTCATTATCACCTAGATAAGCATATTTTAGGTGCGACGGCAAAAGCTTTAGTTCGAGTTTAGGAGGTGAAACAATAGATGGTAACAATGGAGTAACTGTTTCAAACTCGAAGGATTCCATCAAAGGTTCAAATCGAGTGTACGCAACCGAGTCGGATGGTTCAACTAACTCATCCAAAAAAGCAAAAGACTCAAGTTCGGGTGGTGAGTCTTCAAAATCATCAACAAAGGTGAAACACTCATAATCGTTGTCCGCCGTGAAAGCTGTGTCGGATTCTAGGAGGAACGCGCTAGTGGCGTTAACATTGCTGTGATCGAACAAAATTTTTTCTAACTCACAGTCCTCCTCCACGATCTCATTGATCGAGCAAACATCAAGTACGCTAGCATTAGGCTCGGCAGGCTGACTCCCCAACTTAAAAATATTGAGTTCAATTGTCATATTGCCAAAAGATAGATTCATTGAACCATTACGACAATTGATCACTGCGTTGGAGGTCGCAAGGAATGGTCGACCAAGTATCGCCGGAATTTGATTCCGGGGGTTAGCGATAGGTTGTGTATCCATAACAATAAAGTCTACGGGGAAAATGAAATCCCCAACTCTAATTAACACATCCTCCAACTCTCCCCTAGGATGGGTAATTGATCGGTCGGCCATTTGGAGAGTACAGTGAGTGGGCTTAAGCTCTCCAACGCCTAATTGCTCGTACACAGAATAAGGTAGCAAATTTACACTAGCACCAAGATCTAATAGTGCTCTATTGATATTCTTGTCCCCAATTGTTATCGAAATAGTAGGACAACCGGGGTCCTTTTGCTTTGGGGGTAAAGAATTGACAAGAGCATCACTAATAGCATTAGCCACGAAAACTTTCTTTGGTACTTGTGACTTTCTCTTTTTGGTGCATAAGTCCTTTAAGATTTTTGCATATGAAGGAACTTGTTGGATTGCATCCAAAAGAGGGATATTTATGCTAACCTGTTTGAACAACTCAACAATCTTCTCCATTTATGGAGTTGGTTTATTGGATCTCAACCGGTTTGGAAAAGGAACGTTTTGAAAAGTTGTTGAGTCCAATTTTTGCGGATCAGATTGTTGAGTTGGAACGGAACCCCGTGTAGATGTGTTCGTGTTGTGAGAAGTGGGTCCGTTCGAGCTAGAAGAAGTAGAGCCGTGTGAAGAATGGAGAATAGGCTCTAAAGAAGAAGAAGAAGAAGAAGGTGAAGAAGATGAAGTAGGGCCACCGGCAGGGGTGTCATTGTTAATACCCATATTGTTTTGTAACACTTTTCCCGACCTCAACGTGGTCACAGCATTTACGTTATGATTTTGCTGTTGATATGCAGCATGTGCGTGACCAGGATTTGGCAGTGGTTGAGATGTGGGCTTTCCTTTTTCTCGCTCGCTCAAAGTTGCGTTGAGTTGTGCAATTTGTGCCTTAATAGATTTGATGCTTTGATCGTGTGAGGCACTGTTTTGCACCAAAGATTGAATAGAAGTCTCTAATCTTGCTGTAGATTGTGTAGATTGCTTTAGGAACGCATCTAGACTTCTTTCGAGCGAGCTAACCTTGTCATTATTAGGTTGAACAAAATTGTTTGGCGGGTAAGAAGTGTTAGGCACAAAATTGTTCACCTGATTAGGGTAAGGTTGCTGTTGGAAAGGTTGTTGAAATTGAGTTTGTGGAGGTGCTTGTTGTTGTGGAGGAGGAGGTCTTTGAAAATTGTTATTTCCTTGGAATTGTTGATTTTGGTTCCAAGCGAAATTTGGGTGACTCCTCCAACCCGGATTGTATGTCGAAGAGTATGGATCGTTTCTTTGTCGTTGCTGAAAGGCAGCATTGACTTGATCCTGTCCTTGAGTAGATGCATTGTAAGAACACTCTTCGGTGAGATGCGATGGATCCGCACAACAAGCACAAACAGTTCGTGGAGGCATAACAGGGACAGGAGAAGGAGATGAGGTTTTGGTCTCAATCGCTTCTAGCTTTTTCGTAAGAGCGACCATTTCGGCCTTCATAGCAATCGACATCTCTACTTGATGTATGCCTGCCCTAGATTGACCACTAGAAGAAGATGATGTAGTCTTGGTGCTCTCCCACTGAATTGTTTGTTCACTAAGATCCTCAAGAAACTGCCACGCTTTCTCACTAGATTTGGAGAGAAAGTGACCTTGACAGATGGTTTCTAGCAACTGCTTCGTTGCTGAGTTCAATCCCTCGTATAATGTTTGGCAAAGTTGCCAACTTTCGATCCCATGATGAGGGCATTGAACGAGTAGGTCTTTGAATCTTTTAAAACACTTCCAAAATGGTTTGGAAGGAAGCTGTGAAAATTGTATAATCTCATTACGGATTCTAGCAGTTTTGTGATGAGGATAGAACTTTTTAAGAAAAGCTTTCACAAACTCGTCCCAATTTCTAATTGAATGTGATGCGGTGCTGTATAGCCACTTCTCGGCTAGGTCACATAAGGTGAAAGGAATGACCCTTAGCCTTATAGCGTCATCACTTAATTGGGTCGTTTTCATCATAGCGCAAACGTTTTGGAATTTATTGATAAAAATATACGCATCTTCGGATTCCAAACCGTGAAACTTTGGCAGCATATTGATGAAGTTGGGTTTTATTTCAAAATTGTCCCCATTTGCCGGTAGGGGTGAAAGACAGGTAGGTAAAGAGGTGCGAACAGGGTAAAAGAGATCTTGGAGCGCGACTCGTGTGGGTGCTTCAACAGGCGGTTGATTCGGGTTATTCACACCTAATGGAGGTGGAATCATTCCCGTCGGTAAGGTATTGTTAGGATTGTATCCCGACATGCCTTCGGAAGAAGAATTTGAAGGTGGAGGTAAGAAAGTGGACGGAATTTCGACTTCGGTGTCGAAAGGTTCGTCGGTCGGTACCAACGAAACACGGACTAATCGGGCGTTAGTGTCCCTAGTCCAAAGTGACATACACTAAAGGGGTAGTGTAGTCAGAAAAATGAAAGACAGAATATGGAGGTAAGAAAACGTCAATGAGAGGAAGTGGTGTAAGTGAGGTGCAAGATTTCTTTAGCGACAAGTTGCAAGTTTTGAAAAGATTTTTTTATTTTTTTTTCCATGTGAGATTTTTGCAAAAAGATTTTTGAAAAGAGACTTTTGACACAACTGCACTCAACCACAAATGCACAATCAGGCCTAGATCTAGGGTCACCTAGGTCAGCTAGACAGCTCCTAACTGTTCCAAAGGGTTAGAGATAGGACCTCAAACCGCCTCTTCACCGCCAATTGCAGCCAGGTAAGTGCCAGGTAAGTGGGAAGGAACTACAGTAGTGGGCCTAATTAAAAACCACTAGCCTTTGACACACTTGCCTAGGCACCGCAAAGTCAGGTTAGGATAAACGGCCGATGCCTATACTAGTCCTCTGTCCTAATGAGCGCGACGTCCTTAGGGCTAAGTCTAATATTTTTTAATTTAAGAGTGGTTAATGCAAATGCTTTAAGTGTTTTCTGGGGTCCTGGGAAGGGTAATGAAATCCCTACCCAATCTGAGTTTGGTCAATAGCCCCTTAAAGTCAGATTAAAACATGCAAAACAGTAAATTCACTTGCAATTAATTATTTTTAGCGCGGCGCAAAGAAACCTGCAGAAAATCTGTTATTGAGAAGGGGGAAGAAGATTTTTAGCGCAAAGAAATCCTGCAGAAAATTTCGCAAAAGATATATGGAGGTTGGCAGAGGGGAGAATGAGGAACAAACCGACAAAATTTGAGGAGCCGACGTGGCAATCCTGCGGCGGAACCGCGGTTTTTCGCACTGATCGGCCGCGGAAACGCGGTTTGTAGGAGGGCTCTGTTCCCGAGAAAAAGTCTGCCGCTCCTTTGTTCCAATCCTCCTCTGTTCTGATGTACCCTACTCTGGTTAGCCCTCTGTAATTTTCCAGATCCGAGATTCTTCGCTGTTCCTGCAAAATTCAAACGATAAACCCTTCAAACAGATGATAAATTTTTTTTTGTACTTTTTTCTATTTTCAGATTTTTATAATTTATAAGAATTATATCAACCCGAAATTACAAAAAGGAAATTTTTACGCCATCCCCGGCAACGGCGCCATTTGATTAGTGTAAGATTTTAACGATCAAAGATAATTTACCGCAATCAAGGACGACGTCGCTTTGCAGTTAGCCGGTGAGTACGGGTCGGTCCACAGGGATGTGTAATTTTCCTAAGTGTGCTTACGAGCTAATTCCAATGGTTGTTTGGTCTTTTAATTGAATCTAAAAACTAAGTCGTACGATGATTATAAACTTGCTAGGATTAGGTCTAAGGTGGAGTTTGATAAGATTGAATGTCACACCTCTTTCAATGCCCTAAATTAAATCTTTTAGAAGTTATAGCAATTATTAGTAAAGGGGATTAGGATGATTGGGAAGAAACGAAGTTTCTTCCTCTAGATCCTTGTCCGTCCTTTCCTAATAATTGCTCTAACCTTCATGGAAGACATGCATGTCCGGTCCTTTATACTACGGTTTCACCGTTACCTCGTGGGTAGGGTGCCGTAGGGAACGGATCATGCATGCATGCACGAAGTTCTAGTTATTAAAAATAATTGGGCACGAAAAGGATGAGAGATCTTCATCTCTCAATACCTCCCTTATTCCTAACCTTAACAATCGAGGAAATTACTCGCTCATTAGGGGATCTATTAAAAACATCATTTTAAGATTGTGTATTTTTAGATCTACTGGATTAATTTACCTACTGCAGTTTAAGAGATTCTACACTAGAATTAACTAAGGCAAAAGATTAATTAATCTAAGGCAAGAATTTAATTATAAACTAGGGCAGAAATTAAAAGATGAACTTACAAGAAAGATGCTCTTCAATCTTCCAAAGAATCTGAATTTTTATTTATTGAAAAGAGGCATCCTTAATACAATCTTTAGAATACATACTTATAGGAAATAGGAAAATTAGGGTTACAATTGCTCGCATATGTGCTATTACAGATATACCCCCGAAAAATCCCAACAAAAGCACCGACGCACCGCCAGGAGAATTCTGCACCGACACGTGCAGCAGATGGCCGCGGAACCGCGACATGGGTGGGGGTAGGGTCGCGGTTCCGCGGCCCATTGACGAGATCACACAGTGAAAATTTCTGTGCTGCTTTCTGATGTCTTGTTCTTTTTATTTCTTCAGTACTTTTCTCCATTTGGATTCTAGATCTTCTTCAAATCCTTCAGTGAACTTGTAATGGTCTTTTAACCGTTTGTTTTAACATCCTGGACCTTGCGTTGCCTTCTACCTTTGCGAACTGTTCTTCGTTTAGGCTTGACTAGGATCCTTCTACTTGTTGGTCAAAAGTCTCTCTTTTGTATCATCTTTTGTCTTTTTCACTGTTTTCGCTCCAAGAACCTGTAACCTGTAATATGTAGCAGATACGCGTCAAAAGCACCTGTTTATTTATAAAACGACTAAGAATGGGGAATATAATAATGCAATATTATGGTATGAACTGTAGGGTTCCTAGGCATACTAATGAGGTCTCACAAGGCATCAACCATGCCATTTTCAAATTTTTCCGGTGCCGAGAAACCCTAATACGGATCGTTAACTAGAGTTTAGGCGAAACGAAATGCTACTAAACTACTTTAGTGCTAAGTGAACGGAAATACAACCTTTGTAGATCCGGTCCTCCACCTCCATAGCTCTGTGATGAAGTCCCTCCGCTGTACCCATAGGATCCCGGACTCTCGCGGTGGTTTCATCGAAGAAATGATCGGGCTAGGTCGTCGACTTCGATGCCGAAGATGATCTATGTCGAGGCAACACAAGATCAAGCTCCAACTTCACCAAGTCAAGAAACTTGTGAAGAAAACACCCTATACTACTTGGCAAGTGGTAGAGGATGAAGAAATAGGAAGTGGGTTCACTTTATAATTGGATTTCTCACTCTTTTTCTCAAGTTTCCATTAATGGTAGCAAGCTTTTCTTCATTGTTGAAGAAGAAGAAGAAGATAAAGAATATGATAAGAATTCTTGATAATAGAAACTAAAATGATTCTTATCATATTAGCAACCATGGTTAAGTGTAGAGAATGAACTAGGGTTTAGTTAAAGGGTTAGGGTTTAGGAAAGAAACAAAATGGTTTGACTTTCAAAGCTTCATGAAGCTTCAAGTGAAACAAATTAAGCCACCATTTTATTCTTGCCAAAATAAACAAACAAATAAATAAAATAAATGATATGAAACCCTAACCATTTACAAAACATGGTTCAATTCAAACATACACCCAAGTTTGCATGTATCATCAAACATGATACAAACAAGTGCACAAAACTATATCATATATACAATGTGCACATCAAGTGAGAAAATCCATCTTAAGTGAACCAATACTAGTTAATGTAAAGTAATATATCAAATATATAATTATACATTAAATCATTAAATCAACACTTGATTCAATGATCCGGTCATGTCGCATATTATCGACTAGTATCCAATGTATCGACTTATCGAATCAATCTTCGATTCGATAACTAGGTTATATCGCATACAACCAATCGATACATTATCGCGAGAATAGAATATGGTATCACATACACGCATTATTCTCGGTCCCGCACATATCTCATATGCGCTCCTATTTCGTTTCGCTTGAGCCAGGAAACCTCTGTGTAGGACTCTAAAGACTCGTCAATACGCCGGCAGTAAGTGATGATCATATCAAACACCCACAAGCCGCAAGCGGTCTGCTAAACGTAACGGCCACCCGGGTATTGAGTGATCAGAAGATCGACGAGCAAGCCCGATCACACTCCTGTGAATCCAACCAGTAACACTTACCGTACAGTCCGGTCTGATCGTCTGATATGTCGCATATCTCTCCTAGGGGTGGTAAACGTCAGACCCCAGTAGCTCGATAAGTCATGTCGATATGAGGTCTATAACAGTTCGAGAAACTACTGGTAACACTTACCAGTAAATCTCAGCAACCTTGGCCAGGGATTTCAATTTATAGCCAATCGAACACTGCGCAACATCAACTCCCTATACCGGGAGAGACGAATCCCCTCCTATCGCTCATTGCCTCTATGTGATTCGGGACTGTACCCAAAAACCACCGTTTTGCACGCCCTCTTGGACATGGTAAGGTGGAAATCAAAGCACAGTGGGAATCACACAAGACTCTATGACGATCTCGGGTCTACAGACTAACCTGTACCAGTGTCACCAGAGAACTGCCATCTGACGTAAGGTATAATACCATCTGGGAGTTCTCGGCGAGTCCGTCCAGTGTACCCAGTCTCCACTGAGCACCCGTATATCATCTCTGATGTCAAACACCAATGGATATGGGATCATCCATCGCCCATCTGTATTGGTCGAGAAGGTATACACTAGTCTACTCTGGTATATCGATGCCCCGTCTCGATACACCCACGACTAGGGACCTAGAAGGATGTACTTATGGACTACCATGTCCCCACTAGTATGATCCGCATCATAGTCCAGGTAGTCAAGTACACATCCTAAGGGCTTTACCAACATGTAACAGAGAGACAATCAGTATACACGTTAAGGTAAAGAGCAACCAGATAGCATACTATCATGTCGAGCAAGAAAGTCCTCCCTATATATGTCCAAGCATCCACTACATGTCACCAGAGAACTGCCATCTGACGTAAGGTATAATACCATCTGGGAGTTGTCGGCGAGTTCGTCCAGTGTACCCAGTCTCCACTGAGCACCCGTATATCATCTCTGATGTCAAACACCAATGGATATGGGATCATCCATCGCCCATCTATATGGGTCGAGAAGGTATACGCTAGTCTACTCTGGTATATCGATGCCCCGTCTCGATACACCCACGACTAGGGACCTTGAAGGATGTACTTATGGACTACCATGTCCCCACTAGTATGATCCGCATCATAGTCTAGGTAGTCAAGTACACATCCTAAGGGCTTTACCAACATGTAACAGAGAGACAATCAGTATACACGTTAAGGTAAAGAGCAACCAGATAGCATACTATCATGTCGAGCAAGAAAGTCCTCCCTATATATGTCCAAGCATCCACTACAATATACATCCTATGTATAGTAATGGCCTCTAGGGCATACATATAACTAACAATCTCCCACTTGCACTAGGGCCATCTGATAGCAGTGGTTGTAGTATCTCATACTCAACCATCCCATAAAAGTCTCTCTCTGGGAAAAGGCCTTTGTGAGTGGATCCGCCGTGTTGTCCTCTGAGTCTACTCTCCTAACCTCAATCACCCTGGAGATCAACCATCTCCATGATCAGGTGATATTGCCTTAGAATATGTCTGGATCACTGATGGGACGGACGTTCCTTGGCATAAGCCACAACTCCATTGTCACACAATGGGAGGAACTAAGTTCATCTCATGAACAAATATACATCCAGACTGCCTCTTTGGCAGTATCTTAAGTAGCGATGTATCCAGCCTTTATCGTCTAGTATGCCACGGTATCTAGCTTGGAACTCTTCCAACATACCGTCTCTTTACTAAGGGTAAAGACAATGCCTGTGACTGACATTCAGTCATCTTTATCACCCTGGAACCCTTCCAGTGATTCTCCCCAGGATCAACTGATACCATCTCACTACAACTAGTGAGTCTCCTAACAACCAATTAGATCTATCTCATAGATCCAAAATCCAGGATTTAGGAGGTATCACTTTGATCCTATATGGAGAATCATTGTGATAAGCGGAGATTGATCGAGCGTAGCATAGGAAAATACTTCCCTATCAAGAGTATGTCATCCACGTACTCTACGAGGATCGCCACCATACTCCCTACTACCTTTTTGTATATACAAGGTTCATCTACCATTTTGATGAAGTCAATCTATTTGACTACTACATCAAAACAGATGTTCCAACTCCGCGATGCCTGCTTTATTCTATAAAGCATCTTGTACACGTTTCCGCTGCTCCCACTGTTTACGAAGCCCTCTGACTGTATCCTTATAGACTCTCTCTTCTAAAACATCATTTAGAAAAGCAGTCATGACACCCAACCGCCAGATATCGTAGTCATGGTATGTAGCCGTGGTAAGTAGGATCTGGATGGACTTAAGCATAGCCACTGGAAAAAGGTTTCATCATTATCCACGCCTGGTCGATGGCGAAAACCTGTAACAAGTCTAGCTTTGAAAGTCTCAACTTTTCCATCTACACCAAGTAATCTTCTCAAGATATACTTGCTCCTGATGGGGATTTAACCCTTCAGATATAGCAACTAAAGTCCATACTTTGTTGGTGTATAAGGATTCCATCTCAGATCGCTAAACATCTAGCCATTCTTACAGAGTCCTACTCCTGATGGCCAGCCCGAAACTAGTTGGGTCATCATCTCATGATGCAATCCTTGCTCCCACTGTGTAACATCTTAGGATATGTTTAGTGAATAATTATATTTAAATATTGGGGTTTTAACAAAAAGTTTACCAAATTGTGTTTTAAATATTTTTTCTAATTTAATAAATATTTTTCCAAAATTTTCCTAGGCCTGCACACACATGTGCATGTAAACTAGGGTTTTTAAAATGAGTTATTACCATGATTATTAACCATGGTGGGTTAATCATGGGATTAAGTTTTATGGGTTTAATTAGTAGGTAGTAATTACTTTAATTTGAATTAGTTTTTGAGTGTTGACTTGTGAGGAGAGGGAGTGGGCATCATGGCTTAGCCCATGCTTGCCATTAATGAGGAGAGAGAGAGAGAAGGTTGACATTGGGTGATGATTTTTCCTCTCAATTGTTTTGTTTTCTTTCTCTCAACCTCACTCTCTCACACACACACACACACTCACCTCTTCAACACAACAGCAGTAGCAGCAGCAAACACAACAGCAACAGCAGTAAACACAACAGCAACAGCAGCAACACAAAAGCAGCAGCAGTAGCATCAGTGAGCAGCAACAACAACACAACTTCGACTGCAGCTTCTCCCCTTCATTTCTTCCTCTTCCTTCAGCTACCTAGGGTTAAGTATGAGGTATATTTCCTAAACTTATTTCCTAGTTTGCTTGGTTAGTGTAGTTTTGCATCGGTTAGTGGTTTTTAGTGTGATTTAGTGCGATATGAGGTGTTCAGTGGGAACCTTGTGCTATTGTGGTGTGAATTAGTTTCAGTAGGTTGTTGGTGGGTTATGGAGACCATATTAACCTAGTTTAACACCGATTGCACTAAAATACCACCAGTTTTCCAAATTGATGCAATTTATCGTATTTGTGCAATTGAGGTTTTCTGGAACTGCTTTTGACCCGATGAGTTCTGAATGAAATTGAGGATACTGCAGTGTAGTGGAGATGTGCTGATACCATAGATTTAACCCGACCCCCTAATTCACCCCTTTGGCCGCCAATTTCTTCATTCTGGCCGCCAATTGCGGCCAGATGGGTAGGGTTTGGGTTGGGGTTTGGTCCTGTAGGTGTCTGCTAGTGTGTAGGGTGCTGTGATGTATATATTTTTGTAAGTTTAGTTCTGTATAGAAATCTGGGACCAAATACCTGTTTTTCCATTTTTCTAAACCTTCGCGACACGCGTGATACGTGAGTAGGTTTGGGGCTTTTGCGTATCGCGGCGCGTCGGGGTAGTTTCAGGCGCGTGATCACACGTTTTAGCGTATCGCGCACACGCGCGATTGGTTTGCGACACGGGTCTCTAGTTGGACCGTAATGTCGCGTTTCTGTGAAATTGAGCTTATGTGTGATATCTGTTATGTGATTCTAGGTTCGCAGGCCAGTGAGATGGACCCTGCGAAGAAGGGCAAGCAAGTTGTTGGATACACTTAGCGCGAGACACGGTGAGTAGATTTCATATCTACGGGGATATCGCCCGCATGGCGTTATGCATCAGGGCTGATAGGGCTTTATTATTATATGTTGCATGTACCCCATAGACTGTCATCGCATATTGCACTCCCTGCCACACACAGATATATATATATATATATATATATATATATATATATATATGCTTAGAACTGATAGAACACCGCACTATTACTAACGGTCTATGTTGCACGGGCACTATTTGCATACTACACACACACCGTTAGTAATTGCCATGCCACACTCACTGTAGAACTGCCATGATTATATTGTTGTAGTTTATCTTACATATGATTGGTGGTGATTTCCTGGAAATTGGGAGCCGCATGACATCTTTAAAAACGGAAACTATTTTTAAAAGCGATTTTCCCCTTATACCCATACCATGGATTGATTTACATTGTACCTCGCATTGGATTGACTTATTGGTGATGGATTTTCATGTGATTTCTGGTTTTGGAGGACCGTGGAAATATTTAAGAAAAGATGCACTATTTTGAAAAACCCGGTACCTCGTGATATGATATTTTGGTGTGTCCACCACGCGTTTTCTCGGTGCTGAGACGTGTGCTTGAAACCCGATTCGAGGAGTGGATGTTCCGTTTGCGGGTTCGTGGTGGACCCGGTATGGTTCCCCTCGGTGAGATGATCGATGGGTTTGCCGATTGAGCCTGGAGGCGGGCGAGTACCTACCGGTGATTGGTTGGACCTGGCAGTTGTCCGGAGGATACTGACCAGAGTCGAGAGATGGATGCGGGATGATCCGTACTGCCGGGGCCGAGGGCCGATACCGCAGACGGACCCCGTGGGCCGATCCGGACTGACGGAGCCCGATATACGAGGATTTGCGTGTCGATGCTGGACACGAGTATTTTATGATATTTTGGGTGCCGATGTTGGGCACTCGTGATTTCTCAGAGATGTACAGGATTTGAGGGCCGATGGGTGTGCCGGCGCCTGAGTGTATTTGGGATTTGGGTGCAGTCTGAGGCACCGATTATTGCTTTCCATGTTGACATATCCATGTAGATGTTATTTATCCCATGCTCAGTATTGATTACTATATACCTCATCCTGTAGCATTTACCTGATAGAGCACTTGCATTACTATTGCATCCACTGTTTGTCATGCATTGATATTATCTGCTGGCATTAGTAGAGCCGCGCTATATGTGCATGCTCGCGATCACCTTTATATGTTATCTCTATTCACGAGTTGGCAACTCACCCCCGTTGTGCCACAGTATTTGCAGGTTGCCCTTGGGAGTAGTCACGGCTGGCTGTTTACCGCATCTTTTGGCACAGATACCGTTGCTGAGGCGAGTTAGCCTTTTTGCTGTTAGGTGGGTTTTTGTACGGTATCTGTTATCTTTCCGTTGTATATTGATGTATCTAGTATTCTCCATCTACCTTTCTGTATTGACTTAGAGACAGTTGTGAGGACGATGTGTATGATTTTATACTCTGGTGTCGAGCTCGCATGTGAGCCGACTTTATTTTATGCAGTCTTATCTTTGTGATATTTGTCCTTGCTTTACTGTGTATTCTTCGCTACGGCGTCGTATATCATATTGTGATGCTTTATTCATTTCACTTGTTATTTCTGCTACACCTTGCTTTTACCCGACTTGCGGGGCAAATGTTTAAAAAGGAAATGTTGCCAAAATTATAAAATTATAACTCTTGAACTAAAAAGGATTTCTACTAAATAAATGGAAGTTTCTCAGACATGTATGACTGTTTTTACAAAAATGTTTCAATCACTCTTTATTTATTGGTTTTGATTTCTGGGTTCGGCTTACTTAGCCGCGTTACGCCTGTAGACGTTGCGTGGTTAAGTGCCGGTCACGAGTCGAAATTCTCGGGTCGTGACAAAGTTGGTATCAGAGCTTAGGTTTTACCTTCGGAGTGTAGGATGACCCTGGTATGATGGAGTAGGTAGCTGCAGCAGGGTAGCGTAGCGTGTGTATGTTCCGCGGCATACTCACCACACGGTACTCCGCCTACGCGACCTTAGGACTTGTTGATTTAAATTCCTCCTTGATTACATATGTTCTTGCGATTCGATTTCCGTGTTCTTATCGAATCCAAATTTTCTTTCAGCCATTATGCCGCCTAAGACTACGAGGGCACAGAGAGCGGCCGCGAGGGTCGAGATTCGTGTTGACTCGTCCGAGACGAGGACTGATCCGGGCAGTGCACCCGTTGTACCCGAGCAGGCTGTTCCTGCCGTGACAGATCAGATCTCCACGCTAGGGGCTGGTATGCAGGAGATGCGCCAGACGGTGGGATCTAGCATGCAGGGGATGCACCAGATGATAGGGTCGCTAGTTGAGACGCTTCGAGCCCAGCGACCAGAGGTAGCTCCACCTGTTCCAGCGACCGCGATGGTACCTACCGCACGGCCAGTTGCCCCTGCAGCCACGGAGGTGATCACAGTATCATTATCAGAATTCATGAGGCTGAAGTCTCCGGTCTTCACAGGCACCGATACAGCCGAGGACCCCCAGTCTTTCATCGACAGGATGGTCAGGATATGCCGTTCCCTCAGATGCGCAGATGCGAGATGGGTCGAGTTCGCGAGCTTTCGCCTGGAAGGTCTTGCGCAGAAGTGGTGTGATTCAGTTGAGAAGGGCAGAGCAGCAGGTCTTCCTCCTATGACCTGGACGGAGTTCGTGACCATATTTCTAGCCCGTTTCCTTCCCCAGAGTGTTAGGGATGCCCGAGCACGCAGATTTGAGTCCTTGCGCCAGACGCCAGGGATGACAGTGGCAGAGTATGACGTGCTGTTTACAGAGCTAGCAGTCTATGCCCCATATTTAGTGGCTACCGAGGAGTTGCGAGTCAGGAGATTTGTTCGAGGCTTGCTTACACCACTGTTCCTCGCGATCAGCGCGCAGCACTACGAGACCTATGCAGCAGCTGTAGACACAGTCCTAGTAGTCGAGGAGCACCTTGCTGAGACTTCGGTAGTTCCAGAGCCGAAGAGAGTTCGTACCAGTATTTCCGCACGGAGGCAGTCATTCAGACGCCGCGACAGGTATCGTTCTGGTACGAGGAGTAGCAGAGATTCGGGACGGAGCCAGATGTTTAGTTCCTATCCACGAGAGGAAAGTCAGCAGTCGCCGCGGGGTTGCTTCAGATGTGGCAGCCTACTTCACCTCGTTCGAGATTGTCTAGAGACCCACCGGAGGGAGGCGGCAGCACCGCATGTTACCTTACCACCTTCACCACCCCAGAGGGCGTTGCCCGTTGTACCTACCGTTGCTCCGCGCCAGACTCATGCACAGAGAGGTCGTGGGCATGGAGGAGTTGCTCAGAGGGGACGAGATGACCGAGGCAGAGGGCAGTCAGTTGCAGGTGGTGGACAGGCACGGGTTTTTGCTTTGACACATCAGGACGCGCAGGCGTCCAATGCGGTGGTTTCAGGTACCCTTCCTGTATGTTCAGTTGATGCACATGTATTGTTCGATCCCGGATCCACACACTCCTACGTATCCACACACTTTGTGCCGAGTTTGGGTAGAGAGTCCGGTTTGCTTGATCAGCCGCTTGTGGTGACCACTCCTGTAGGAGAGTCGTTTGTTGCTAGACACGTGTTCCGATCCTGTACCGTCTGTATTGGCGAGAGAGAGTTGCCTGTCGACTTGATCCTTCTGGAGATGTTGGACTTCGACGTTCTTTTGGGCATGGATTGGTTAGCCAGTGCTATGCTTCTGTGGACTGCCGTGAGAAGACAGTTAGATTCTGCTTTCCCGGCGAGTCGGTTTTTGTTGTGTTGGGGGACCGTGGTGCCGCCCCTCACAGTGTGATTTCTTCTTTTCGCGCTGGACAACTTTTGAGGAAGGGATGTCAGGGATTTCTCGCCTATGTTTGCGATGCTCGCGCTACAGAGGATCCATTAGATCAGGTCCCGGTTGTCAGCGAGTTTCCTGATGTGTTCCCTGCCGAGCTTCCAGGGTTGCCGCCCGAGCGCGACATTTCTTTCTGTATTGATTTGGTTCCTGGCTCGGGGCCTATTTCCATACCGCCTTATCGGATGGCCCCGGCGGAACTTAGAGAATTGAAGGGTCAGTTGCAAGATTTGCTGGACAAGGGACTTATTTGACCCAGTGTTTCTCCTTGGGGTGCTCCAGTCCTGTTCGTCAAGAAGAAAGACGGCAGTTTGCGTCTGTGTATCGACTACCGCCAGCTGAACAGGGTGACAGTGCGGAACAGGTTTCCTTTGCCGCGTATTGACGATTTGTTCGACCAGCTTCAGGGGGCAGGGTACTTTTCGAGAATCGATTTACGATCGGGCTATCATCAGCTGCGGGTTCGACAGGAGGACATTCCCAGGACAGCTTTTCGTACGCGCTACGGCCATTACGAGTTTTTGGTGATGTCGTTCGGACTCACCAATGCGCCAGCAGCCTTCATGGACTTGATGAACCGTATTTTCCGGCCATATTTGGATCTGTTCATCATAGTCTTCATTGACGATATCTTGGTGTATTCCCGGAGTAGTGAGGAGCACGAGCAGCACCTGCGGATTACCTTGCAGACCTTGAGGGAGCACCAGCTTTATGCGAAATTCTCCAAGTGTGCTTTTTGGCTAGACAGCGTAGACTTCTTGGGACATGTGATTTCACGAGACGGTATATGTGTAGACCCGAGAAAGATCGAGGCCGTTCAGCGTTGACCCAGACCCACATCGGTGACGGAGATTCGCAGCTTTTTAGGGTTGGCCGGTTACTACAGACGTTTTGTGCAGGACTTCTCCCGTATTGCTACACCGTTGACCGGGTTGACCCGGAAGGGAGTTCCTTTCGATTGGACGGGGGAGTGCGAGCACAGTTTCCAGCAGTTACGGACTCGGCTGACGACGGCACCGGTGTTATCTTTACCTTCCGGATCGGGCGGATTTGTGGTATATTGTGATGCCTCTCGAGTGGGGCTAGGGTGCGTTCTGATGCAGCATGACAGGGTGATCGCGTATGCCTCGCGACAATTGAAGAAACATGAGCAGAACTACCCCACTCACGATTTGGAGATGGTGGCAGTGGTCTTCGCACTTAAGATCTGGCGACATTACCTTTACGGCGAGTCGTGCCAGATATTCACGGATCACAATAGTCTGAAATATATATTCCAGCAGCGGGACCTGAACCTTCGACAGCGCCGATGGATGGAGTTAGTGAAGGATTACGACTGCGAGATCTTATATCACCCGGGCAAGGCAAATGTGGTGGCGGATGCTTTGAGTAGGAGGCCGGGGGTAGTCTATCTTGTTTGAGCGCAGTACAGGAGCAGTCATCCGCGGACTGGCAGATATTATGCGACAGCCGGATACAGTTCGAGTTCACGCCGATTGGAGGACAGATCGCGCATGTCCGTGCATGCCCACAATTGATCGATCGTATACGTGAGGCACAGCTCAGTGATGACCGATGTTCAGAGATCATGGCACAGATTGGACAGGGCAGATTTTCCGAGTTCGTGATCGATGATCAGGGGATACTACGATTTGGAGTCAGACTGTGCGTACCTGATGCTGAGGGACTGAGGCGCGAGATTCTTGAGGAGGCACATCGATCGGTGTACAGCGTCCATCCCGGTTCCACCAAGATGTATCATGTTATGAGAGATGTTTACTGGTGGGACGGAATGAAGAGGGACATCGCAGATTTTGTGTCGAGATGCCTGACTTGTCAGCAAGTCAAGGCTGAACACCAGAGGCCCGCGGGAGAGCTACAGCCGTTACCCATTCCGGAGTGGAAGTGGGAGCAGATTTCGATGGATTTCGTTGTGGGTCTATCCAGGATTAGTTGGGGGTATGACTCCATCTGGGTGATCGTGGATCGTTTGACGAAAGCGGCTCACTTCCTACCGGTGAAGACGACTTTCGGATTTACTCAGTATGCCCAGATCTACATTGACGAGATAGTGCGACTACACGGAGTCCCGATATGTATTGTGTCCGACAGAGGCACCCAGTTTACCAGTAGACTGTGGCAGAGGCTTCAGGAGGCTTTGGGCACTCGCTTGAGTTTCAGCACAGCATTTCATCCGCAGACCGATGGACAGTCAGAGCGGACCATTCAGACTCTCGAGGACATGCTCAGAGCTTGTGTATTGGATTTCGGAGGTAGCTGGGATCATCATTTGCCCTTAGTAGAGTTCTCCTACAATAACAGCTACCAGGAGACCATTCAGATGGCACCATTTGAGGCTCTCTATGGGAGGAGATGCAGGTCGCCCACTTATTGGACAGAGCTCAGTGAGAGCAGTATCTTACGGCCACAGATCGTTGAGGAGACGACAACGAAGATCCAGTTGATTCGCGATAGGATGAGAGCAGCCCAGAGTAGGCAGAGATCTTATGCGGACCGTCGGCGACGCAGACTTGAGTTTTCTGTTGGTGATCATGTTTTCTTGAGGGTCTCCCCAATGAAAGGTGTGATGAGGTTTGGGAAGAAGGGGAAGCTCAGTCCCAGATATGTGGGGCCCTTCGAGATCCTCGAGCGTGTTGGTACAGTAGCGTACCGTTTAGCCCTTCCGCCCAGTTTTCCAGACGTGCACCCGGTATTCCACATTTCGATGCTCCGCAGATATCTTCATGATCCTTCGCATGCGATTCAGCATCCGACGATCCATCTTGAGCGCGACCTTTCCTATGCAGAACAGCCAGTGATGATCTTGGATCGACAAGTGAAGAGATTGAGATCAAAGGACATTCCATCAGTCAAGGTACTTTGGCGTGGCCAGAACCGTGAGGAGGTCACTTGGGAGACCGAAAGCGAGATGTTGAAGACGTATCCCCATCTTTTTGAAGGTACGTGTAGTTAGATTTTTGAAATTCGGGGACGAATTTCTTTAAGGGGGAGAGATTGTAACACCTTAGGATATGTTTAGTGAATAATTATATTTAAATATTAGGGTTTTAACAAAAAGTTTACCAAATTGTGTTTTAAATATTTTTTCTAATTTAATAAATATTTTTCCAAAATTTTCCTAGGCTTGCACACACATGTGCATGTAAACTAGGGTTTTTAAAATGAGTTATTATCATGATTATTAACCATGGTGGGTTAATCATGAGATTAAGTCTTATGGGTTTAATTAGTAGGTAGTAATTACTTTAATTTGAATTAGTTTTTGAGTGTTGACTTGTGAGAGAGAGGGAGTGGGCATCATGGCTTAGCCCATGCTTGCCATTAATGAGGAGAGAGAGAGAGAAGGGTTGACATTGGGTGATGATTTTTCCTCTCAATTGTTTTGTTTTCTTTCTCTCAACCTCACTCTCTCTCACACACACACACACACACTCACCTCTTCAACACAACAGCAGTAGCAGCAGCAAACACAACAGCAACAGCAGCAAACACAACAGCAACAGCAGCAACACAAAAGCAGCAGCAGCAGCATCAGTGAGCAGCAACAGCAACACAACTTCGACTGCAGCTTCTTCCCTTCATTTCTTCCTCTTCCTTCAGCTACCTAGGGTTAAGTATGAGGTATATTTCCTAAACTTATTCCCTAGTTTGCTTGGTTAGTGTAGTTTTTCATCGGTTAGTGGTTTTTAGTGTGATTTAGTGCGATATGAGGTGTTTAGTGGGAACCTTGTGCTATTGTGGTGTGAATTAGTTTCAGTAGGTTGTTGTTCGGTTATGGAGACCATATTAACCTAGTTTAAACCCGATTGCACTAAAATACCACCAGTTTTCCAAATTGATGCAATTTATCGTATTTGTGCAATTGAGGTTTTCTGGAACTGCTTTTGACCCGATGAGTTCTGAATGAAATTGAGGATACTGCAGTGTAGTGGAGATGTGCTGATACCATAGATTTAACCCGACCCCCTAATTCACCCCTTTGGCCGCCAATTTCTTCATTCTGGCCGCCAATTGCGGCCAGATGGGTAGGGTTTGGGTTGGGGTTTGGTCCTGTAGGTGTCTGCTAGTGTGTAGGGTGCTGTGATGTATATATTTTTGTAAGTTTAGTTCTGTATAGAAATCTGGGACCAAATACCTGTTTTGCCGTTTTTCTAAACCTTCGCGACACGCGTGATACGTGAGTAGGTTTGGGGCTTTTGCGTATCGCGGCGCGTCGGGGTAGTTTCAGGCGCGTGATCACACGTTTTAGCGTATCGCGCACATGCGCGATTGGTTTGCGAAACGGGTCTCTAGTTGGACCGTAATGTCACGTTTCTGTGAAATTGAGCTTATGTGTGATATCTGTTATGTGATTCTAGGTTCGCAGGCCAGTGAGACGGACGCTGCGAAGAAGGGCAAGCAAGTTGTTGGATACACTTAGCGCGAGACACGGTGAGTAGATTTCACATCTACGGGGATATCGCCCGCATGGCGTTATGCGTCAGGGCTGATAGGGCTTTATTATTATATGTTGCATGTACCCCATAGACTGTCATCGCATATTGCACTCCCTGCCACATATATATATATATGCTTAGAACTGATAGAACACCGCACTATTACTAACGGTCTATGTTGCACGGGCACTATTTGCATGCTACACACACACCGTTAGTAATTGCCATGCCACACTCACTGTAGAACTGCCATGATTATATTGTTGTAGTTTATCTTACATATGATTGGTGGTGATTTCCTGGAAATTGGGAGCCGCATGACATCTTTAAAAACGGAAACTATTTTTAAAAGCGGTTTTCCCCTTATACCCATACCATGGATTGATTTACATTGTACCTCGCATTGGATTGACTTATTGGTGATGGATTTTCATGTGATTTCTGGTTTTGGAGGACCGTGGAAATATTTAAGAAAAGATGCACTATTTTGAAAAACCCGGTACCTCGTGATATGATATTTTGGTGTGTCCACCACGCGTTTTCTCGGTGCTGAGACGTGTGCTTGAAACCCGATTCGAGGAGTGGATGTTCCGTTTGCGGGTTCGTGGTGGACCCGGTATGGTTCCCCTCGGTGAGATGATCGATGGGTTTGCCGATTGAGCCTGGAGGCGGGCGAGTACCTACCGGTGATTGGTTGGACCTGGCAGTTGTCCGGAGGATACTGACCAGAGTCGAGAGATGGATGCGGGATGATCCGTACTGCCGGGGCCGAGGGCCGATACCGCAGACGGACCCCGTGGGCCGATCCGGACTGACGGAGCCCGATATACGAGGATTTGCGTGTCGATGCTGGACACGAGTATTTTATGAAATTTTGGGTGCCGATGTTGGGCACTCGTGATTTCTCAGAGATGTACAGGATTTGAGGGCCGATGGGTGTGCCGGCGCCTGAGTGTATTTGGGATTTGGGTGCAGTCTGAGGCACCGATTATTGCTTTCCATGTTGACATATCCATGTAGATGTTATTTATCCCATGCTCAGTATTGATTACTATATACCTCATCCTGTAGCATTTACCTGATAGAGCACTTGCATTACTATTGCATCCACTGTTTGTCATGCATTGATATTATCTGCTGGCATTAGTAGAGCCGCGCTATATGTGCATGCTCGCGATCACCTTTATATGTTATCTCTATTCACGAGTTGGCAACTCACCCCCGTTGTGCCACAGTATTTGCAGGTTGCCCTTGGGAGTAGTCACGGCTGGCTGTTTACCGCATCTTTTGGCACAGATACCATTGCTGAGGCGAGTTAGCCTTTTTGCTGTTAGGTGGGTTTTTGTACGGTATCTGTTATCTTTCCGTTGTATATTGATGTATCTAGTATTCTCCATCTACCTTTCTGTATTGACTTAGAGACAGTTGTGAGGACGATGTGTATGATTTTATACTCTGGTGTCGAGCTCGCATGTGAGCCGACTTTATTTTATGCAGTCTTATCTTTGTGATATTTGTCCTTGCTTTACTGTGTATTCTTCGCTACGGCGTCGTATATCATATTGTGATGCTTTATTCATTTCACTTGTTATTTCTGCTACACCTTGCTTTTACCCGACTTGCGGGGCAAATGTTTAAAAAGGAAATGTTGCCAAAATTATAAAATTATAACTCTTGAACTAAAAAGGATTTCTACTAAATAAATGGAAGTTTCTCAGACATGTATGACTGTTTTTACAAAAATGTTTCAATCACTCTTTATTTATTGGTTTTGATTTCTGGGTTCGGCTTACTTAGCCGTGTTACGCCTGTAGACGTTGCGTGGTTAAGTGCCGGTCACGAGTCGAAATTCTCGGGCCATGACACACTGTCATAGAGAAACCGAAGTATCTCTCAGGTGGGTGAGGAACCCTACTAGATCGGCGGAGAGGCTGAGATTCGTTGGTTGCTATTGAATCCTTTGGTTCTACCAAATCATTTGCTTTAGTTTGTATAGCTGGAACCTTTCCAGATCTACATTACAGACCTTGCCTCGAGCTTGTCCGGATTTTGCTTTTCAGACATAGGCTGGACAACCCCAAATCTTAACTAACTTAAGATATGGGCTCTTCCCTTTCCATATCACATATGAAGTGGTAGGCAACTGATTTGATTTGAACCCTTTTCAATAGGTATGCAGCTTCTCATGTGCATAACTCCTAAAAGGAAATAGGTAACTCAGTAGTACTCATCATAGAGCACACCTTATCATATAGGGTGTGATTGCTCCACCCCGATATACCATCGTGCTATGGTGTATATGGAGGAGTCATTCTGAGAGAGAATCTCATTCTCCTTTAGAATAGTCCAGGAATTCCGTGCTAAAGTATTCTCCTCTCTGATCTCATCAAAGGACATAATACTTATACCTGTATTGTTTCTCTACTTCTAACTTATATTCTGTGAATATCTCAAAAGGTTCGGACTTGTGTTTCAACAGGAACATATGTCTGAATCTAGAAAGATTATCAGAGAATGTAATGAAGTACAAAGAACCGGTCTTGGCATGTGTAGACGGGGGACCTTACATACATCAACATTTATCAGTCCCAAGAGTACACTAACTCTTTCTCTGCTTCCAATAAACAGAGCTGTGGTCATCGTATCTTTGTGACATGACCGGCAAGTTTCATAAGATGTAAATTCAAACTAATTTAAATATGCATCTAAATGTAACTTCAGCCAGTCGGGTCGCATTAATATGACCTAGTCTACAATGCCTCAAGAAGGATTCGTTCATTTCTGAACTTTTCCTCTTGTGTGTGTTCCGTATACTAAGAACTGTATTTTGATTTAGAACATCAATGCTTTTAGATAACGTGCCTGAACCGATCAACTTTTGATATAGGAAATGTTCAAAACATTATCCAACAATACAAAGTTATATCCTTTCTTTACTAAGAAAGAGAATGATATGATTTTGTATATCAGGTTCGGTATCTAATAACATTCGTTCAGAATCAATGTATTGGTAATACAGGGTGACAGTGACCAACAGATTTGGCTGCAACACTTGCCCCGTTTTCTGTCTCATGAAACTTATCACCCGTTCTCAGTTCTCTACCTTTCTGTAGCCTATGTAATGGATTACATTTGCGGGATCCTCATCCGGTATCTAATACCCAGGACGTAGAGGATACTGAGAAACAGTTCTCTGTAATGAACACACCCGAAGATGATGCATCAACATGCACTTTTTTCGTTTGGGCGGCACGGGAAATCTGGTATTCCCCAATTTCCTGCTCTGTCTTATAACAATTATAAGTTGGAGTGGGACCAACGTTCCCCAGCTCAGTATAACAAGCGGGTTCGGTCAATATTCCGTATTATTATCTTGATTAAGGTGTGACATGGTCGCTACCAGGAGAGAGAGAGAAGAAAACACTTAGCGTGCGCTCTTGCAAGAATAGATTGGTTATTATTTTATCTAATCAGGATGGCTCCCACTGTTTTTATCAAATCTTCCTTTAAACCCTAAAAGGAAAGACTAGCCGGGATTAATTACACGCTACAAGTTCGCCAATCTTCAGCCAGGCCAGTGTCGGTACTTTGAGGGAGGTTCCCCGTGCTTTCGCACGGACCTAATTACAGTAAACCTCGTTTTCCCAGAGGCGTAATCTCGTTAACACCTTTCTAGACACCTACTTGATTGGCTAATTGTAATGTGTAAAACTCTCCCAGGAGTAACTCTTACTCGCAGCGGGTATCGGGATCCAACTATCTCATAGAAGGTATGCAATCTCATTGCAAATTTCAACACTTGAAATTCCCGATAATTTTGCCCCTAGCGTCCTATGACCTTGACGCAGGCCAACAAACCATAGTGCGCTAGTCAAGTTCAACCCGTCATTTCCTGATTGAATTAAACCCACCCGCACGACCCTTGACGCAGGCCAACAAAGTCGCACGACTACCCTAATCCAATCTGCATCATATGCATAAGCAGATAAATACTAGTTAGCTACCGCACACTACGCCTTGACGCAGGCCAACAAACGTAGCACGAATACTAACTACCACTTATCTGAAATGACAGAGGGCTACGACAGGTTTTTCTGAAAACCTATTGCGTAATGAACTTGGTATCGTTGTAGAATCAAATGATTTTAAAATGGAGTGTTTTTGAGGCTTTTCTAGTTTTACTAAAGGGGTCACTTCCGGTGAAGGGATCGTCGGCCCTTTCCTCGTCGAATGAGGTGCGGGATATATCATATATATTACTGTGCAAAGAAGAAACTATAGAAGCTATCAAAAGACAAACCGAGTGTGTAGCATTTGCCAGTTATTGCTAAAGGGGCCACTCCCGGTGAAGGGATCGTCGGCCCTTTCCTCATCGAATAAGGTGCAGGATATATCATATATACCGCTGTGCAAAGCAAGAACTGTAGCTACCCTTTTTAATTTTGAAATTCGATTCCACAACATCTTAAGGTTTCTTTTACTTTCATTAATCATATTAATGAAGTCCCATCATTTAAGTACCTAAACATCACAGATAAATACGACGTACACTTATGCCATCCGCATTCGTCTCGATGTCCCCTCGTGCACCGTTAGGTTAGGTAACTAACGGCAGAGCAGGGCAGGGCAGGCGCGGGTGTAAAACATAAGTAACATCTATATAATATATCATATATACTATATACAGTATCTATCACAGAACATCACATGATCACATCACAGATATCGCAGCAGAAGAATCATATGAAACATTGGATATACTAGGACGTCCGTGTTTTCAATACGAGCCAGTATAAAACACGGATTCCACGGTCGCGATGAATAGCCAAACCCACACCCCTAGACCCCTATGAGAGCGGCAAGCAACCCTACCAATTCTAGAGTTAG
Organism: Agapanthus africanus; assembly: GCA_030015575.1. Taxonomy (NCBI): domain Eukaryota; kingdom Viridiplantae; phylum Streptophyta; class Magnoliopsida; order Asparagales; family Amaryllidaceae; genus Agapanthus; species Agapanthus africanus. The sequence goes on along the minus strand of CM057341.1, from coordinate 415,493,419 downwards.
GAGACCCGGACTCGATTCCTCGAGTTGGTCTCCCACTGGACTCCAGAACCCGGTTACTTGTGCCCTCCTCCTTGGGTCTATCCTAGTGCGGAAAAGAAAATAATATACAAAAGGTGACATCTTCCGCAACCTGGAAGTGCCCCAATAAAAGAATATTACATACAAGTTTTTACATGAATGAAAATGAAAAACACTCATCTCACATAAACCCCCCCGGCTATTCAAACACGATGATCCAATATAACATATCTAGCAACACATAACATCACATGTCATCAACGTAAGTAAATATGCGCATCCTAATTGTCGTTGACATATAGCAACGAAACCGGCGATATCACATATTACACTTACGGTCACAGAAAAGAGAGTGTAAAACTACAACAGTTGGAATCCGCAACCTCCATAGACATCGCATGCCTAATCAAATGAATTCCTTAGACATCGCATGCCTAACAATTATAAACTCCGCATTTTAATCTCATTATCGAAAACACTTTTCAATATCAAGTCGGGTAATTCAACAAGATTCCCGACATCCTGATCGAATGCTCGTCGCAAACTTTAGTAGGCGGCCGCACCCCCGATACCGTCGACGAAGTGCACTAAGACGGAACACCGCTGCCGCCAGCACCCAAACGGATGCTTTCGGCGACGGGGTTCTCCTACAGTCACTTGGTCGGGGCTATGGGGTGAGGCTGTCTATTAAGTTTACCGGCGAGTATCCGCGTACGCTACGAGATTGCGACGGACTTTTGATCACATCAAAATTCCGTGGCAACCGATCAAGTGAGACTAAAGTGCTATGCTTATAACATTCATTCAGTTATCTCATAACTACTTGTGGATTCCAAATATTGTATCACATTCCGGATAAATAGAAAATGTCAAACTTTCCGATCGAACAATCGAACACCCAAGTTTTTCCGAAACAGCTCAACACATGAAACAAGTTTAAAAACATTCACTTCATGCCTCAGTACCAACGGTCCAGCCGTAGAAGGGTCAAGCCAACGCCTCACATGTGGCACGCCGTACTGCCCCAAACCTGAAGGTTCAAAGAGCAGTTCAAGACGGTCACATAATCGAGTTAAGGTTTGTTGTCTTCTAGAGGGTCCATCGCGTTACTTGCACTACTTAGAACGTTATTAAACCACGGAAAGATCCAACACTTGGAAATTTCCCGACAGGGGAAAAAGTGGGTATTTATATCCGGTCGGACTTTTTAACATATTCAAAAATTACCCGGAAAGACACATAGACAAAGTTTGAAATTTCCGATCGAATCATCGAAGCTCCAAAACACTCCAGAAAACTCAACTCTTGAGTGCAAATTAAAAATTCCCAGAAAACTCAGCACCTGAAGAAACAAATTACTGTGCAAAAATGGAAGCCTAATCTTATAATTTGGCCGCGGAACCGCCGTAGAAGCCAAGCTTCTGCCGCGGTTCCGCCGCTCTTTAGCCGTATCTCTTGGTAATTTTTGCACCGTAATTCTTAGAATTTCCTGCTGAATTTTTAAAGAATTTTTAATCTGGAAAAAGCCCAGTTTTGTAAAAATGTACAGAGAGGGGACATTTTTAGGGTTTCGGGGTTCGATCGGAATTCTAATATCGTCTACACTTCGCCTAAGGCTCTAGTTAGGCTCTGATACCACTGAAGGGTTCCTAGGCACACTAATGAGGTCTCACAAGGTATTAACCATGCCATTTTCAAATTTTTTCGGTGCCGAGAAACCCTAATACGGATCGTTAACTAGAGTTTAGGCGAAACGAAATGCTACTAAACTACTTTAGTGCTAAGTGAACGGAAATACAACCTTTATAGATCTGGTCCTCCACCTCCATAGCTCCGTGATGAAGTCCTTCCGCTGTACCTATCGGATCCCGGACTCTCGCGGTGGTTTCATCAAAGAAATGATCGGGCTAGGTCGTCGACTTCGATGCCGAAGATGATCTACGTCGAGGCAACACAAGATCAAGCTCCAACTTCACCAAGTCAAGAAACTTGTGAAGAAAACACCCTATACTACTTGGCAAGTGGTAGAGGATGAAGAAATAGGAAGTGGGTTCACTTTATAATTGGATTTCTCACTCTTTTTCTCAAGTTGCCATTAATGGTAGCAAGCTTTTCTTCATTGTTGAAGAAGAAGAAGAAGATAAAGAATATGATAAGAATTCTTGATAATAGAAACTAAAATGATTCTTATCATATTAGCAACCATGGTTAAGTGTAGAGAATGAACTAGGGTTTAGTTAAAGGGTTAGGGTTTAGGAAAGAAACAAAATGGTTTGACTTTAAAAGCTTCATGAAGCTTCAAGTGAAACAAATTAAGCCACCATTTTATTCTTGCCAAAATAAACAAATAAATAAATAAAATAAATGATATGAAACCCTAACCATTTACTAAACATGGTTCAATTCAAACATACACCCAAGTTTGCATGTATCATCAAACATGATACAAACAAGTGCACAAAACTATATCACATATACAATGTGCACATCAAGTGAGAAAATCCATCTTAAGTGAACCAATACTAGTTAATGTAAAGTAATATATCAAATATATAATTATACATTAAATCATTAAATCAACACTTGATTCAATGATCCGGTCATGTCGCATATAACCGACCAGTATCCAATGTATCGACTTATCGAATCAATCTTCGATTCGATAACTAGGTTATATCGCATACAACCAATCGATACATTCATCGCGAGAATAGAATACGGTATCACATACATGCATTATTCTCGGTCTCGTACATATCTCATATGCGCTCCTATTTCGTTTCGTTTGAGCCAGGAAACCTCTGTGTAGGACTCTAAAGACTCGTCAATACGCCGGCAGCAGGTGATGATCATATCAAGCACCCACAAGCCACAAGCGGTCTGCTAAACGTAACGGCCACCCGGGTATTGAGCGATCAGAAGATCGACGAGCAAGCCAGATCACACTCCTGTGAATCCAACCAGTAACACTTACCATACAGTCCGGTCTGATCGTCTGATATGTCGCATATCTCGCCTAGGGGTGGTAAACGTCAGACCCCAGTAGCTCGATAAGTCGTGTCGATATGAGGTCTATAACAGTTCGAGAAACTACTGGTAACACTTACCAGTAAATCTCAGCAACCCTGGCCAGGGATTTCCGGTTATAGCCAATCGAACACTGCGCAACATCAACTCCCTATACCGGGAGAGACGAATCCCCTCCTATCACTCATTGCATCCATGTTATTCGGGACTGTACCCAAAAACCACCGTTTTGCACGCCCTCTTGGACGTGGTAAGGTGGAAATCAAAGCACAGTGGGAATCATACAAGACTCTATGACGATCTCGGGTCTACAGACTAACCTGTACCAGTGTCACCAGAGAACTGCCATCTGACGTAAGGTATAATACCATCTGGGAGTTCTCGACGAGTTCGTCCAGTGTACCCAGTCTCCACTGAGCACCCGTATATCATCTCTGATGTCAAACACCAATGGATATGGGATCATCCATCGCCCATCTGTATGGGTCAAGAAGGTATACGCTAGTCTACTCTGGTATATCGATGCCCCGTCTCGATACACCCACGACTAGGGACCTTGAAGGATGTACTTATGGACTACCATGTCCCCACTAGTATGATCCGCATCATAGTCCAGGTAGTCAAGTACACATCCTAAGGGCTTTACCAACATGTAACAGAGAGACAATCAATATACACGTTAAGGTAAAGAGCAACCAGATAGTATACTATCATGTCGAGCAAGAAAGTCCTCCCTATATATGTCCAAGCATCCATGGCATGATTCCAGGGACATACGATTGCATAGAAGCGTCGTTTTATTGTGTTTTCGCGCCATGAGCATTTGATGGATCGCTTTTACGAGATTTCTCGGACATGCAGATCAGCACCAGAGGATTGAGCTACTGATAGAGGCCAGCCAGATTTTTGATGACCGTCAATGCACCGATTATTTGATGATTGAGGCACTGTTCATCGGGCGGACAATGAGCCAGTTGCTGCTGCGAATGACGAGATATCGCCCCCGATGTTTGGTGCTATTGCTGCATGAGTTGTACTTAGAGATATGATAGAAGATCGCTAGTCACCCAAGGAGGAAGGACTAGGACATGTGATTCGTTGCCTACCCCGATGCGAGGTCATCAGATTGATTGATTTCGGCTAGAGACGACTTCACGCAGGTACGTTGGAGGTCGATAGAGACGATCGAATTTCAGAAGTCCATTTTCCAAGTTTAAAGTATTCAGAGACAAATGCAAGTAATGCTATGGACCCTCTAGAAGAATGAAACCCTAACTCGACGTAATGACCATAGAACGCCTATGAACCTTAGGGTTTGCAGCAGTTCACTGGTGCCATTTGTAAGGCTTGGGTTTGCCCTTCTACGGTTGGTCCATAGGTGCTGTGGCATGCACTCCATATTATTAAACTGTACTCAAGATGTTGATCTCTTGGGGGATTATGAGGTCTTGACAAATCGATCGAAAGGTTCGATATCATTCGAATATCATGTGATGGGATGCATTGCTTGGGAGACTCCAGATACGAGTATAGCCGTTGGAGCACAGTCCATGCAGCCACGAAGAGACATGTCCGAAGCAGTCGACATTAGAGAAAAAGTGGAGTAAAGAGTTCGCACGAGATTTCGACGAGATGACGTTCCACTCCGCTGACATCAGAGATGCAATACGCATACAGAGGCGTTATATATGGATATATCTTCCAGAAGGAGTCGTGATGAGTATGCAGCCATTCCGGAACAAGGTACAGATTTAGTAAAAGATGATAACCTCCGGACAGTTCGGCAGAAACGAGATTTGAGAGAGACCTCGACAGGACCTTTCTGGAATACTATACGAGAAGACTTGGACCCAGGAGAGGTCATATTGTGCACACCCAGCAGGCCAGAGTTCGGCATCGTCGACGAGACATGAGTGACCATGATAGTCGGCCAGAGATCTTTAGAGGATGTGCCAGAGCGGGACTGTTTCCGTCGTTATTCAATATTTAGCCGTTGAGCCAAGGAGCTATGCACTTAGCAATCTGCAGTGAGAGACGAGAGCCTATGGGCACCAGACGACAGGCCACGAATAGTAGGTAAGTAGATATCTTGCACTGCTAGCATTAGATGCACCGACACCTTCTCGACGTTGAAGGAAGAAATATCGACGACGGTAATTGTGATTTGTGATTTGGTGATTCGATTATCACGTATCCGTCACATTGGATTTCAGTATTTTGGGCGATCTATTCGCATGATTTAGTCTTGATGACTGAGTTTTATGATATTTGTTTTCGTGCACCATGGTTGCACCTACTGGGTATTTATATTTTGTGCATGGTTATTGCACTTAAGATACGCTTTATACACCATTGTGTTGATTTATGATTTGTGCACAGTTTTTGCACCTGATATCGTTTTGTGCCTTGGCTGCACATGTTTATGATTTTATGGGTTTCATACAGTCGAGTTGATTTGTGCATATGGTACGCACACGATTTGGTTTTTTCACTCGGTATAGTTCACATATGCTTGCAGTGCATTGATACGTATTTATGCACCACAGTTGCACCTGACTTCGTTTTGATGTCATTGAGATATTGATTGTGATTTCATGCCTAGGGTATGCATATGATTTGACTTATGCTTTCGGCATAGTTTTCATGCACTTTTAGTATTTGGATCTGCTTTTGTGCACGCTGATGCATATGGTTGTGAGATTATATACCACGGTACACCTGATTTGGATTTTCGCGTATGTTGGGCGCTTGATGCGATTTTGGTGCACACCAGATGCACTAAATCGAGATTCTTCGTGCATATCAGATGCACCTGATATTGCTGTTCGGCACACCCGTTGCCTATGACAGGTGTTTCGTGCACACCCATTGCACTTAGGTTTGTTTCTGTGCACATGTATGGCACATTCATGGGTTTTGATTTCCGTGCGCACCAGACGCACGTAGCATTCATATGCACATTTTGAGATTGATTTCTTATGGAGCAGTATGTTTTTATGATATTTGCTATTTGTTTTCATACTGAGCAGGACTAGTCAGAGGACAGTACCTGGATATATTTTGCATGCATTGATAGTTATCAAAGGGATTTCCAAAAAGGGAGCTATAGTCTAAGTATTACCTACGTGTCTGATATGACACGAAACGTTTAAAACAAGGAAACCCTTCTAAATTGTTTTCAAAACGGCGGGACGTGCATATTAAACAAAAGATATATACATATATGGTTATTTTCTTACAATAGACGTCCGCCACTGTGCAGTGTTATGCGCATCGCACAACAACATGAAAGGTTTGGCATGCATTTCCTTCAGATGTTTACATGTATAGATTTGATGTTTACTTGTATAGTTTTGATGTATATCATATTGGTTTCGTTTTGGATTTGACATTTGGGACTTCACCATGACTCCGATGATTGCGGGATGCTGGACGGAGTTTTTATTTGGAGTTATCTGCTTGTTGTACATGCGCATGCATTGTGCTATGATGCGTTTTATATATTGATGATTTCGGAGCCCTGACGACTTGGACTTTTTACTGATATGTTTTAGTATTTGAGGGGTTTAAATTTAAATTCGGGGACCGAATTTCTCTAAAGGGGGAATATTGTAACATTTCAGAAAAATAAAATATTATTTTTGGGAACTTTTATAATTAAATAATATTATATTGAATATTTTAATAAGGCGGTATAATTAAATACCGATAAATTGGGAAAATTTGGAAAATTAGGGAAATTACTGAAATGAGGGTGCTTTATTGGATTTAAGCAAATTATGAAATTTTATGATTTATTATACACTATTTTAATGCTAATCGCGGTTAAATATCGCTAATCGCGCATTAAGCTTGTTTTGTGCAAAACAAGCACCACATCATTTTTACACTTGTGTTACATTTTTTGACCATGGTTTCATTTGGGATTTATGTGTTTGGTTTTAAAAATGAAATAAGAAGAAAAGATAACGAAAAGAAAAGAAAAGAAAACAAAACAAAAGAATAGAATATAGAAGAATGGGCAAGAGAGAGAGAGAGAGGTGAGGGTCAACCTTGGTCATAACACTTTGTTCTCTCATCATCATCTTCATCCTTTTCTTCTCCCTCTTCAGCCCATGGCAGTACCCCTCCTCCACCTCCTTTACACACCTCAAAACATCATCAAAATCAACTCAAAAGTCCACCCCACTTCATTAAAAACATGCTCAAGCTCACAAGCTACACTTTGGACTAAGAAAGTTTGCATTTTGGACATTTAAGGCAACTCAAGAAAATTCTTGAGTTGCCAAATGAGGTATTCTCTTAAACATTAGCATAGTATTTTCATTTATTTTACATCCATGTTTGATTAGAACCGATTTAGTGTCGTTTAGTGAGGTTTGGAAATTTCTAGAAAGGCTTAGGGTTTTGAATTGAATCCAAAGGTGAAATTGAGGCTTAATAGTGACCTTAAACCCATGTATGGATTGTAAAATGGACTGAAACCAGAGAATAGAACCCCAAACCCAAACTTAAAAACCCTGACATCGGCAGATTTTAGGGAAATTGTGATGCATTTTGGTATCTGCTATCACCCGGGACACCTGAAAAATATTTAGTAAACACAGTGGAGTGTGCAGGCAACCTGAAACCTACACCCAAGACCCCAGCCCCTATACCTTAAGCTAGGCCACAGATTTAATCAATCTGGCCGCAATTTGCGGCCAGGGTAGGGTCAAAATGGTCCGTGTTGATTCCAGGGCTTTATCTTCGGTAAAATAGACCCTCTATATATGCAAAATTGGCTAATTTCAGTTAGGGTAAAATCTGGGACCATTTTCTTGAGTTGCTGCCTAATATTTCATGACGTTTTTGAATTTAAGTTTGATATTTGTGTTTTACCTCGGTCGATTCACGTTTATACGTCGATCGTCGAGAGTTGTTTGGTTATTTTCGCATGCGTAAACTATAGGTTTTAACCTATGGGTGATTCGTGCGACATTTTGGTTTTCGTACGCGATTTCGTTTACGATGCTATATGTGATATGTAGGTACCCCACGGGGACTTCGAGATGATGAGGACGAGCTTAGCGTCATCGACTGCAGAAAGCGAGGATCAAGGTGAGTAGATACACATCTACGGGGGAAGTCGGGTGGATGGCGTATAGCACCATCGCAGTTCGTAGTATAGTGTATGGTATATATATTTTATATAGATATATTTATATGTTATTGTGAGGTTATGATTATCTAGATAGACTTTGGGAGTCATGGATAATTTCTAGTATCATTGGATGATGGTGTCGCTAGTTAGTTTAGTCGCGAGCCCTAGAATAAGGTTTACACCCACACGCACACACATGCTTTACCTTGTTATACTTGTGCGTATATGGGGATATGTATATATACACATACACACCTAGATTTGAGACTACACACACACACACACACACACACGTATACCTACCCATGGATGATGAGGATTGTATATGGTATTTGGAGACGAGTCGATTAGATTTGACATGATACTATGAGATCGGTGATATGTTTTGGTTCGTATTTTTTGATACGACATGAGATTTTATGCGGGCCTTTAGGCGTGTGTTTTCATACACGCATATATATATGTATATATATGTAGGGTTCCTAGGCACTCTAGTGAGGTCTCACAAGGCATCGAACATGCCATTTACAAAAATTCTAGGTGCCGAGAGACCCGACTACGGATCGTTGGCTAGATATTTAGGCGAAAAAGCTAACTAGTTAACACTTAACTACAAGATACGGAAATACAACCTTTGTAGATCCGGTGCTCCACCTCCATAGCTCCGTAACGAGGTCTTCTCCGCTGTCCAAATCAAAACCGGGCTCTAGCGTCGGCTTCGTCGGAGAATGGGCAAGCTAGGTCGTCGATGTCCATGCCGAAGATGATCTACGTCGAGGCATCGCTAAACCAAGCTCTCAACTTCACCAAGTCATGAAACTTGTGAAGTAAACACACTATACTACTTGGCAAGAGGTAGAGGATGAAGAAATAGGAAGTGGGTAGACTTTAGAAATGGATTTCTCACTCATTTTCTTCACTTGCCATTGGAGTAGCAAGCTTTCTTCATGAAGTGAAGAAGATGAAGAAGATGATAATTGTTATGATAAGAATCAATTTAATTAGAAAAGAAACTCATTCTTATCATAACATGACCATGGTTAGTTGTAGAGAGTGAACTAGGGTTAGCGGAGTGGTTAGGGTTAAGCATGAGACAAAATGGTTAACTAAGTCAAAGCTTCATGAAGATTCATGAATAAAACAAAATAGCAACCATTTTTCCCTTTTTGCTTTTAATTTTCTTTTCCAAATGAATAACTAATAAATAAATAAATGAAAAAGAAAACATAACCCTAACCATTCACAACCATGGTTTAATCTTTACACTTAACCAATTTAGCATGCATCATCAAACATGATACAATCATGTGCACAAAATCATATCGCATATATAATGCGCACACCCGAGTGAGAAAATCCATTTTAAAGTGAACCGATACTAGTTAATGAAAAGTAATATATCAAATATATAATTATACATTAAATCATTAAATCAACACTTGATTTAACGATCCGGTCATATCGCATATAACCGACTAGTATCATTAGTAACAACTTATCGAATCAACACTTGATCCGATAACTCGGCTATATCGCATATAACCGATCAATGTCACATCGCGAGAATCGAATACAGTATCATATACTGGTATTATTCTCGGTCCCGCACATATCTCATATGCGCTCCTATTTCGTTTCGCTTGAGCCAGGAAACCTCTGTGTAGGACTCTAAAGACTCGTCAATACGCCGGCAGCAGATGATGATCATATCAAACATCCACAAGCCGCAAGCGGTCTGCTAAACATAACGGCCACCCGGGTATTGAGCGATCTGAAGATCGACGAGCAAGCCCGCTCACACTCCAGTGAATCCGACCAGTAACACTACCGTACAGTCCGGTCTGATCGTCTGATATGTCGCATATCTCGCCTAGGGGTGGTAAACGTCAGACCCCAATAGCTCGATAAGTCGTGTCGATATGAGGTCTATAACTATTCGAGAAACTACTGGTAACACTTACCAGTAAATCTCAGCAACCCTGGCCAGGGATTTCCTGTTATAGCCAATCGAACACAGCGCAACATCAACCCTCTATACCGGGAGAGACGAATCCCCTCCTATCGCTCATTGCCTCCATGTGACTCGGGACTGTACCCAAAAACCACCGTTTTGCACGCCCTCTTGGACGTGGTAAGATGGAAATCAAAGCACAGTGGGAACCACACAAGACTCTATGACGATCTCGGGTCAACGGACTACTCTGTACCAGTGTCACCAGAGAACTGCCATCTGACGTGAGGTATAATACCATCTGGGAGTTCTCGGCGAGTCCGTCCAGTGTACCCAGTCTCTACTGAGCACCCGTATATCATCTCTGATGTCAAACACCAATGGATATGGGATCATCCATCGCCCATCTGTATGGGTCGAGAAGGTACACGCTAGTCTACTCTGGTATATCGATGCCCCGTCTCGATACACCCACGACTAGGGACTTTGAAGGATGTACTTATGGACTACCATGTCCCCACTAGTATGATCCGCATCATAGTCCAGGTAGTCAAGTACAGATCCTAAGGGCTTTACCAACATGTAACAGAGAGACAATCAGTATACACGTTAAGGTAAAGTTCAACCAGATAGCATACTATCATGTCGAGCAAGAAAGTCCTCCCTATATACGTCCCACCATCCACTACAATATACATCCTATGTACAGTAATGGACTCTAGGGCATACATATAACTAACAATATATATATGTATATATGTATATATATATATATATATAGATGGTATCTGTTCGTACTAGACTTATATCAGTACCCCAGTTCATGAGATATGATGATAAGGATACCAGATAAATGATGAGATGAATATGATATTTGACCCATACCCAGATTGGGATGCCGTACGATGGATTACTGTACGAGCTTTATATTGATGATAGATCCGCACTCTTGACTCGAGGATGTCATATTGTATATTGTATCGTATGTGATACTATTGAGGTGGGATCACCGACTATTATATTTATATGTATCGACTCAGATTTAGGTGGTTTCTTTACCTTTCGATTAGTCCTGTAGTTTACTTATAGATGTTAGATTAGACTCGAGTCATACTGTAACGTTTTGAAAATCGTTTCGGTGAAATTTCGAAAAAACGGTAAAATAAGGGGGTTTTCTGTAAAAAGTCAAAATGCAAATATCTTTATTTTAAAATTAAATATACATATTCTAGCTATGTAATTGCTAGTATTTGGTGTTTATTGAGCCACTGCTGAAATTTCAAATTTTCTGAAAATTTTTCCGAAATTAATTATTTTAATATTATTTTAAGCCGGTAAGAAAATACATTAAATTAGCGATAAATACAAATATAAATGGGATAATTTTAATCTTTAAAATCATGTTAATTAAAATCTAGTTGTAACATAAATTTTTAGTATTTTATTTTAAGTTTTAATTGATTTAATTTATGGAAAACAAAAATATAGTTATTTTGAACTAAAACTTGCAAATATGGTATTGCGGGGGGTCTTTTTGCATAGAATTCTTTTTGTAATCACTCACACACACCCTCACCCCTCCATGGCCGAGCCCACCTTCAGCATCCCACTTCTCCCCCTCAAAAATTTCTCCATCTCATTTGTATGGGTGAAATAGAGTTTATAGGTGTAGGTTAAGATGTATTGTTTTGGAGGCTCATTGTACCTTGATTTGAGGGGGGTTGACTTGACCAATTTTGCACAACACCCACACCATTCCCCCCATCTTCCTCTGGCCGAAAATGATCAGCCCTCCCCTCTTGAAAAAAATCCTCACTTCTTCACATAAAAAATTCACAAGAATGCACTCAAAAATCCAAACTAAAACCTTCCAAACTCCTAACTAAGCCTTACCCATTTCTCCTCAACCTATACTAGCATGATTCTTGGAGCAAGTTAGCATTTTAGAAGTTAAGATTTGTCAAGCTAGATCTACAAATTGAGGTATAAATCCTAACCCTTTTGTTCAATTGTTGGTTATTGCTTTAATCTAGCTTAATTAGGAAATTAATCTTGGATCTAATTGCAAGTTTTGGAATTTCAAGAGGGGGGTTGTGAATTAAAATTAGGGTTTTTGTTGTGTAATTATGGTTGCAAGTGTAATTCATCTTTTTGTGAAATGAAAAAAAAAACTAATCAAATTGCTAGTTTGTAAATTGTTAGGTTGAAATTGTGATAATTAAGCTATATTGCTAACTAGGTTTTTGTAAACCATGAATTTGTTTAAGAGAAAAATGTAAGTAGGTTTTTCATGACTTCATTAACGTTCTAAAAGGTAGTTTAATGCTTTAGATCATGAAAATCCTAGCTAAATTGTCGTTTGTGCATTTTTGCTATAAATTGTTAAAAACATTTGAGTATATTGTAAATTAGAATTTTGGGGTTAATGAAATTTATTGGGATTAAATTATGGAAATTGTTTTTATGACTTATTTAAGATATTTAATAAGTATTATGGCCACTAGATTTGTTTAAACATCATGTTTTGTACAAAAACGGCGAATTGTGCTTGCTAGATTTTCGGAAAAATGACTTTTTAAGTGAAATTGGGGTTTTGTGAATTTTAACCTATTTTATATCAAAATTAGTGTTCGTGAATGTGCAAATGAGTGTATTTGGGTTTTTCTCGATAGTTTGGTGTTTGTACGCCGACGTCGAGGGTTTTTGGGTTGATTTGTGAAAGCAACCATAGGTTTTGACCTATGTGGGATTCGTGCGTCGTTTTGGTCATGAGTCGGATTTTAATACGATACGGTGCGTTATGATATGTAGGTACCCCATGTGGACTTCGAGACGACAAGCAAGCGCTTGGCGACGTCGGCACCGGCGAACGAGGACCAGGTGAGTAGATTTATATCTACGGGGAGAAGTCGGGTGGATGGCGTATAGCACCCCCGCAGTTCGTGGTGATGTATATGAATACGTATACACATAGATATTGATTATATGTTGTTGAGATTATTGATGATAAGATGGATATTGGTATTTTTGGATTGGTTTAGTGTAGTTGCGAAACCCTAGAGTAGTGGTCGCACTCACACACGCACGTACACACATATTTGCATACATTCTTTCTTTCATATGTGCGTATGGGAATATATATTTATGTGTTCACATAGGTATGCGACTATGTGTTCATATACTGGATTTGAGAATAGTGTTTAGAATTTGAGATGAGTCGATGCGACTGGGCTTGAGGCCAGGAGATCGGTGATGTGATTTGGTTCGTATTGATATACGACATGATGTTTTAGCGGGTCTTTTGGCGTAGTGATTCTTACACCTGCATGCATACTTAGGCGGTATCAGTATTGTACTAGACATAGATCAGTACCCCGATCATGATATTTGATAAAGAGGATACCAGATGAATAGTATAATGAATGTGATATTGACCCGTACCCAGATTTGGGATGCCGTACGACGGATTTACGTACGAGCTATATATTGATGATTGATCCACACTCTTGACTTGGGATTCCTGATTATAGATATGGTATCGGATATGATATTATTGAGGCGGGATCACCGACTATACATATACAGGTATGTATATGTATCGACTCAGATGATAGGCGGTTTTCTTACTTGTAGTTCAGCTTGTTAGTTCAGCCGTATAGTTTAGTGTAATTGTTAGACTGGATTAGATTTCTTACCTATTTCAAAAACTAACGAATCGTGGGTATTTTAAAAGACAGCCCAAGGGATCCTACGGATATTTCAAAAGACGTATCTTTTCATAAAAAACACCGTAGCCCCTATTTTCAAAACCCCATGATTCGTGTTATTTCAAAAGGCACCATTTGTAGGATTTATATTAGGGTAATGCAGTTTAGTTATCGTTGTGTCTTGTATTCCGTTCATTATTGCTGTTCGCTCCGCATCGCATACTTATGTTATAATTTCTTATTGCATTATTGATACTATGCTGTTAGGACACCAGCACCATTACCGATGATGCGTATGTACCACGTACACTTACTTACCGGCTCACACACATCTTCATCGGTAATTGCCATGTCACGTACACCTTAGAAAATATTATTGCTTGACATAGCCTGTTAGCTAATGGTTTAGACATGATATTAGCGTACTTGCCTTATATGTTAGTTTAGACATTGTAGTTATTACCTGCTATTTCATGCATACTGTTATTCATTGTTATGCCGCATTCATGGATTCTCATGCATATATTCACTATTTTACGTGTTATTGAGGTTTTGGATTCGGATTTCCATGAGATATTCTGGATTTGGAGGAAAACCGCAAAAACATAAATAAACCTTTTCTCTCTTTTAAAATAAAAAGTGCGGTTTTCCCATGATGTATGAGTCGTCCACCATGAGTTTGCTGATGGATTTCGAGACCCGATTCGAGGAGTGGAGGAACCGTTTCGGGTACATGGTGGGCCCGGTACGGTACCCCGGGGCAAGAGGAATGTGTTGTTGATGTTGAGCCCGGCAGGGGAGCACTACCGACCGGTGATATTACCCGACGCGTCGGATATCCGGAGGATACCGTCGTGGTCTTGAGATGGATGGTAGGGGCCGGTCTGGACTGACGGCGCCCTAGATATTGAGATTGAGACATTGAGATTTCGAGACTTTGAGGTTTATGTTTTGTGTCGATGCTAGACACTGTTGATGCCGATTTCATTTATGATATCTCATTTTTAAAAATACAAAGGAAATCTCACTAATTTACGAAAACAGTTCTTCATTTACATGTATTCTGTTTTCATGCATTCATACCTCATTCATATGATATATTGCTACCTGAGGCACTGACACGGGCACATGAGATTACACTCGGGTTAGATATCTACCCTAGCCTTGTTATAGGTTGCATGTTATTCTTATATTTGAGGATATATTATGATCATTGACCTAGGTTGCGTTATTTATGCGATTTCTTTTCGTAGATGTTTTTCTATTCACGAGTTGGCAACTCACCCCCGTTGTGCCCCAGTTTCTTGCAGGTTGCTGTACAGGTTTCATTACGGCTTTGCGGGCATAGTTTCCTTCGGGTGATTTGCTACTAGGTGGGTTTACTTGTATCGTAGCCCCATTATATATCTTGTATATTATTATTCTGTTGTATCTAGAAGTTCCATCAACCAAACATGTATTTATTTGAGATAGAGACCAGTGATGTTACTTTTTCGACCTTAGAGTCGCGCGTTATATTTCTGTGGATTTCTTGTGGTTTTAAGTTTCCTTTTGAGTTTTGATCCTCGCCCTTGGCGTTGTATATTATATTGCTTGTGTGGTTGTGACCGTCGATTGAAGAAGAGCTAGCTCCCGCTTGGGGATGCCTTTTTATTGATTTCGTATACTATTCATGTTGTATCCCGTTTGGGAGCCGGTATTTACAAAGGAGACTCTGCCGAAATTTTCAGGAAATACTTGATGTTTTTAAAACCGCATAACTCGGCTTATGCTATTAAAACTACTTGATTTTAAATTGGTTTTCCTTCACTCTACTACTTTTCTTAGTTTGGATTTCTGGGATTTCGGTTTACTTAGATTACATACGCCTCAAGACGTTCGTAGTTTAAGTGCCGGTCTTGTTCCGTACTTTCGGGACGTGACACATACCTATTTCAAAACTAACGAATCGTGAGTATTTTAAAGACATACCAAGGGATTCTACGGATATTTTCAAAAGACGCATCTTTTCTTAAAAACACCGTAGCCCTTATTTTTCTAAACACCATGATATATTTGGGAACCGCATGATATATTTTTAAAACTGGATTCATTTAAAAGAGCGGTTTTTCCCTTGATATATGCATATTACTGTTCCATGTTGCATGATATACGGATATGTTTACATTTCTGTTATATGTCGCATACATTATGCTTTATGATTATACGCATTAAGATATGTTGTTTCCATGATATTTCTGGATTTGAGAACCGTGGGATTTCAAAAGAAAGTATGTACTGTTTTAATAACCCGGTTTCTCTTGATATGATATTTCAGCTACCACCATAAGTTTTATCGGTTCTGATATATATATACCCCATGCGAGGAGCCATGGACCGTGTGCGGGTATATGGTGGGGCCCGGTATGGTATCCCGGGGCAAGAAAGGGATGCTGTGTATACAGACGGTGAGCCTGGTAGAGAGACTACTACCTACTGGTGATTATATTTGGGCTCGGCGGATATCCGGAGGGTACCGACCGGAGTCGAGAGATGATATGGGCCGATCCAGACTGACGGAGCCCGATATATATGATGATTTACGGGCCGATCCGGACCGACGGAGCCCGATATATGAGGATTTACGTGCCGATGCTGGGCACAGGTTTCATGATGTTTTCCAATGTCGATGCTAGACACTCAGGTTCCATAATTTTGATGTGTCGCGAGGGGCACACGTTGATTTATATCCTCATACTTTCATGCATATGCTTTATGATATTTACATGCATGATGTTTTGTGTCAATTGTTAACACGTGGACGGGATCCACATGCATACGGACATTGATTAAATAGTTGGATGATATCCACATACTTAGACTTCATGATATAGTTGACACTGATTTCATGATGATTACATTGATCATACCTCATATTTTTGATATGTTACTACCTGAGGCACTGACACGAGCACTTGGTATTACACTTATGTATAGATGTTTACCCTTACCACTTTATCATGCTTCAGACTTTATCATATTGAGTGTATACACACACACACACACACACACTACTGATCGTTTGACCTAGGATTGAGTCATACATACAATTTCTGCTCTGTGATGTTTTCTACCCACGAGTTGGCAACTCACCCCCGTTGTGCCACAGTTCTTGTAGGTTTTTGCCGTACAGGTTTCATTGCGGCTTTCTGGCTACTGCTTCCATTCTGGGTGATTGCTTTGGTAGGTGGGTTCACTCGCATCGTGACCACCCTTGTATATTATTTTTCATTGTTGTATCTAGAAACTCCATCAACCAGACTGTATTATTTATTAGACTTAGAAGACCCGTTGTATATTATTTCGACCGTAGAGTCGCGCTTGTATTATTATGGGTTTTCTTGATGTTGGAGTTTCCTTTTTGAGTTTTATCCTCGCCCTTCGGCGTTGTATATTATATTGCTTGCGTGGTTGTGACCGTCGATTGACGAAGAGCTAGCTCCCGCTTGGGGATGCCTTTTATCATTGTGCTTATATTATTCATGTTGTACCCCGTTTGGGGCCAGTATTTACAAAGGAAACTCTGCCGAAATTTTCAGAAAAGACTTGGGATTTCAAAAACGCATAATTCGGCTTATGCTATTAAAACCACTTCTTTAAAACCAGTTTTCCTTCATTTACTATTTAAAATGGTTTTAGATTTCTGGGCTTTTGGCTTACTTGAATTAGATGGGGTCCTATAGACTTCATATGATTCAAGAGCCAGTCACGTGCCATTTCGGGTCGTGACAATCCTAGTCAAGTTCAACCTTTCATTATCCTGATTGCATTAGACCCACCCGCACAGACCCTTGACAAGGTCAACTGTTGGCTATAGTGCCCTCAAGTCAATTATTGGATCACAGGCACGTGATTGCAATGATTGCGGGAGGAACTATACCGGTAGAACAGTCTCACTCGAGATGATAGTATGCAATCTGGTTTGTTTTTATCATCGTGTACATACTTCAGGTGACATTACAGATCACTATTACATGTTGATATAGCCCATAGGATTATTTCTTGACTACCAGCAGTATGATGGCGATCATATACGTGAGAGTTGGGTGGTCTATAAGCACATCCTTAAAGTGTCCCTAGTCGTGGGAGTTTCGAGACAGGGCATCGATACTATGAGAGTAGACTAGTGTGTTGGATATAGTGCCCTCAGAGACAATTATTAGATCACAGGCACGTGATTGCAATGATTGAGGGAGGACCTATGCCGGTAGGACAGTCTTACTCAAGATGATAGTATGCTATCTGGTTTATCTTTATCATCGTGTACTGCTTCAGGTGACATTACTGATCACTATTGCACGTTGATAGAGCCCCTAGGATTCTTGCTTGACTGTCAGCAGTATGATGGCGATCATATACGCGGGAGCTGGGGTCTATAAGCACATCCTTAAAAGGTCCGTAGTCGTGGGAGTTTTGAGACAGGGCATCGATACTCCAGAGTAGACTAGTGTATACAGTCGAGACCCCGACGAGGGACGGTGGCCGGTCTCACAAGCCACTGGTGTCAGTTGGTTCACCTAAGATGTATACAGGTGCTCATTGGGTTATGAGTACACCAGACAGGACTCGCCGGGAACATGCTAGTTGGTATTATACCTAGCGTCAGATAGCAGTTCCCTGGTGACATGTGTACAGGTTAGTTCATCGACTTGAGATCGTCATTTGTCTCGTGTGAGTTCCCACTGTGCTTTGATTACTACCCTACCACGGCTCAAAGGATTCGTGCAAACAGGTTTTAGTTGGGTACAGTCCTGAGCCACATGGAGGCAGTGAGCGGATCGGCAGGGGTCCGTCTCTCCCGGTATTGGGGGTGAGGTCGCGCTGTGTCTAGGAGAGCCAGTACACGAAGTTCTTGGCCAAGGCATAAGATTTACCTGTAGGTATTCCAGTAGTATCTCAGGGTGTTCTGGGCTACACTCCGACACGACTTGTACCGCTTTTGGGGTCTGACTTTTACCAACCCCCTAGGCCCGCCATGCGATACTCATAGACGAACGGACCGGACTGTACGGATATTGTCACTGACAAGCTCAGTAGGGTGTCAGGATGAGTTCGCTCATCGACGTCCCTTTTGGTCAACACCTGGTAGCCCGTTACGTATGGCTAATACCTCTGACGTGCTAGTGGTTAAATCCACAGCCAAAGAATTGACGAGTCTTTAGAGTCCCCCACAGACAGTTTCTCAAGTTTCGGGCGAAACGCTGTAGAGGCCGTATGGATATATGGCAGGGTTCGATCATATACGTGCGGTATTGCACGGATCATGATCGGATGGATAATACTAGCGGGCTTTGGTTTAAGCCGGATCCTAGTATTATACAGTGTAGATTTTGTCTCATTGCATTTGTATTCGGTCGGAATACAAATGCGGGTATGTATATACGGTCGCGGGGTTTTCCTGTAATTTATTACGGGATCGCTTTTTTGCAGTTGCCAGTTTGCATTCCGTTTCAGCCAGTTTTCCTTTATTCCTTCTTTGGCTGAATATTGGTTGGAGGGGGTTCTTTTTGCAAATGTGCATTTATCATAATGCAAAGTGTTATTTGTGGTGGAGGGTTCATGAGTTTTCTAAGCATCTTTTGATTCCTTTTTATTCATCATGGCTTGCTTTAATTGTGAAGGGATTTGTGAAAGACTTTGGTGTGACATATATTCCTTGTTATCACACATTATCCCCACTTGCTTTTATTCCCTTTTTTCCCTCCTCAATTAAGCAAGGCCGGCCACATTTTCTTGTGGGAGAGAGAGATTCATTTTGTGTGTGAGAAATATTTGGTATCTCATTTTCATGCTACAAAGAGAGCCCCATTTCAAAGTTCATTTCCACCTTCACCTCCAATATGGAAACTTCAACAACCCCTTGAGACGAATGATTCTACACTTAGCCTACAGCATTCTTGGACACGTCGGCTTGCCAACTTCGTGTCCGAGTTGCCTCGGTCCAGAGGTAGGAACCCGTAAAAAGACTCGGTGGTGTGGTGCCCTTTCCGACGAGGAGATGAAGACCGGAGATTCCGCGAGGAGATCGGGATGGAGGCCGAAGACCGAAGGACACGGATCGCTCGGTATAGTTTTCTACCTTTTCTCTTATTTGCTAGTAGTAGGTTAATGGCCCGATCCGGTTTTAAAGTACGCGGTAGCGCCGGTTCACAAGATTAAAGAAAAGTTTCGTTTCCGCATTTTGGCCTCGGAATGACGGCCGGGGCGCTGCCGTGCACTTACATTGGTATTAGAGCCATGCCATTAACCTAGTCTAGCTTGCTCTAAAGTGTTTACAAGTTCGATCGAACGGATTTTCCTAAAACCGTGTTTCCATTTCACAGTTTCTGTCGAATTTTTGCTGTGCTCAAAAAATTATTTGGTACATTGCAAAATTACGTGCAGGTGATTCTAAGAATTTTGTAGATATTTGGTCGCATGATGTTACTGTTCCAACGCGGAACCGCGGCCAAACCTATGCTCTGGCCGCGGTTCCGCCGCCATTTCATCTCTTCTCTGCACCAAATTTGTACAGTGGGTCTTATACTTGGAAATGAGGTTTTTGGTATATTCTTTTTGGGCCCAGATTTTTTTGAGTACTGGGTATTGTACTTGGGGCCCACTTCGGGAAATTTAGTCGATCGAAAATTTTAAATATGTTAGTTCACAGTATTTACATTATATCTGCGACCGTGAATGTCATTTGATCGGTAAATCCTGTCTAACTGCTATAGCCCTTTTAGATGGATTTGCGAACGTGACATTCACGTTGACGCTCTGTGTTGTGCTGTGATGTTGCGGGTTTGTCGTGGTGGATAGCCTGGATGCAATGGTAGTACAGTTTGGTTGTATATGTACATTTGATATTGCGGGGCGAGCGTCCGACATGTGGACTGCCGTTACTGCCTATTTGTATATTATTCTTTTGGGGCACGACCGGGCTGAGGTCGATGTACCCGTTGTATATTTTATTTTCTGTACTAGGATTACCCCACGGAGGGGTGCACGGGTAGCCGGGTTCTAGAGGGCAACGGGCCCGCATCTCATGGCGTTGAAACGCAAGGGGCTTCACTCTAGAATTGGCGGGCTATTCGCCGTACTCGTAGGGGGTATAGGTTGACCCCAGGAGGGGTGCCCAAGTTACCGGATTCCGTGAAGTGCTGGGTGGTCCATTCACTTTGTTGAAGGGGGATGCCTCGCTTCAGGTTTTGGCGGGTAACTTGTCGCGCCCATAGGGGTCTAGGATTTCATTGCGCAGGCTATCCACACGACCAGGGGAACGTCGGGTTTTAGTAGCGGCTCTATGAAACCCGGGGATCCCAGATATCTGTATTGTTCTGTGATGCTTATTACATTTCTGTGATGTTGCATTTTATCACGCCTTGAGCGAATATTATATATTGATATATATACTAGTAGATGTTGTATATGTTTTGCATCCGCGCAAGTCCAGTCCCCGCTCTGTCGTTAGTTAAGTAACCTAACGGGTGATGACGGGACCCAGTGGCGAATGCGGATGGCATATACGTACATCATTATTTTTGTTCTTTTGTGGTGTGATCAATTGATGGGACTGCATTGATTTGGATCAATGCAAGCTAAACAAACCTATTCTGATGTTGTTGGAATAATTTTTCAAAAAAGCTGTTATTGTAAGGACGTTCTCTTTTGTTTTGCACAGCGGTATTCGGTTATGAATATCCAGCACCTCAGTCGATGAGGCAAGGGCCGAGATCCCTTCACCGGGAGTGACCCCTTGGACAGAAGTTTGCGTCAGGGCAATAACTTCACTATAGTCGATTACTTTTGCTTTGCATCGTGGTATTCAGTTGGAATATCCTGCACCTCATTTTACGGGGAAAGAGCCGAGATCCCTTCACCGGGAGTGACCTCTTTAGTAAAGGTTTTCGCCACTATATTTTTATAAAAGCTATCCGGTTCCTTCAACGATATCAAGTTCATTACGTTAAAGTTTTTTCGCCAAAAACCATTCGTAGCCCTCCGTCATTTCAGACGGGTAGCACGTAGTATTCATGCTATGTTTGTTGGCCTTCATCAAGGCATAGTGTATGGTAGCTGCTTGTTACCTTTCTGCTGCATAGATAGATGCGTTGGTTTGGGACAGTCGTATAACCCTGTTGACCTTTGTCAAGGGCTTGTACGGGTGGGTTCAAATTAACCTGGACAATGATGGGTAGAACTTGATATGTGACTTATGATTTGTTGACCTTCGTTAAGGTCATAAGAGCATGGGGTAAAAATCACATCGGGAGTTTCTAAAGAAACTGAAACTTGCCAGATATGCGCATACCTTCTGGAGTGTGATAACGTGAGTGGATTCCATCACGTTATCATGCGATGATAGTTGGATCCCGATTCCCACTGATGAGTTGGTTTACTCCTCGGGTGATCCTGGCTAATTCTTCTTTCAGGATTGGAGGAGAATTTGACGTTACAGTGGGAGGTTTCCTGATTAGATAAATTGATAACCATTCTGATCTAGGTTAGAGTGCACGCTGAGTATTTTTTCTCTCTCTCTCTTTGGCAGCGACCATGACCCGACCCTTGACTATGACTCAGTGACCAAAATTAACCGAACCTTCTTAAACACTGGCTTTTGGATTGTCAGAGTTGCATACCTCATTGCCACTCCTACTTTTACCCTTTTCTCCAGAACACCCCATATTACTACGAATGTCCACTTCCATTGGATAAAACCATCGTATGGTTATATACGAACTCGAAGGAATTTATTCGAGGATGGTTTCCGGTTCTGGAGAAAATGAATATGATTATTCAGTTGTCTTTTCCTTTTACCTTCTCTCAGGTTGCGAGTGCTCCTTGGATTAGGGGATAGTACACCTATTACGCTTATTGGATAGTCTTCTTCCAAACCTTAGGCTGGTGCCGAACGGTAGGGAATGAAGAAAGCCGATTAGCCTAAGTATGGTGTACAGAAGGTATTAAGTAAAGACAAATAAAGGAATTAGAAGGAGGGCAAAGTAAATTGCGACTGCTATTCACGACCAAACCAAGTATTTCATTACCACTCCCACTTCACCTTTGTATTTCTCCAGGACACTCCGTATCACTACGAAGATCCACAGTTTATTGGATACTCCATCGTATGGTTATATACGAACTCGAAAGGAACTTGTTCCAGTTCAGGGATGGATTCTGGTTCAGGAGAAATAGGAATAAGGTTTATTCGGTTTTCTTTTATCTTCACCTTCTCTCGCATTGCGAGTCTTCCTAGGATTAGGACAGTACACCCATTATGCTTATTGGATAGTCTTCTTCCAAACCATAGGCTGGTGCCGAACGGTAGGGAAGGAAGAAAACCATTTGGCCTAAAGGGGTGTACAGAAGGTAATGACTAAAGACATATAAAGGGATTTAGAGAGATATCAAAGAAATATACGGTTACAGTTGTGAATCTGGATAATGGAAGAAGCATTACTAGAAATACCCAGATACCCCTTCGATACATTTACATTTTTCAGTTTCACTGTGTACTGTTAAAAGAAAACTGATTTCCCAATTAGACACTTGCTCCAGGGTATGTATTACCAGGTATGATTCTCACATCTGTATGGTTTTACAGATGATGAGTGGGAGTAAGTTATTGGGAATTAGGTGATCACCCTCATTATATCGGAATTCGTTGTAATTGGTGATATTTGAGGAAGTCACCTGGGTTGTTTGCCGGACGACAGATATTTGGTTTTGAATATCCATTTTTATGCACCAATTTCAAATTGATATATCTGTATGTCTATTTTTATAGAGTGAGATATAACCTTTTGAAATTATGTCGATGATATTTACCTATATCAGTGGATGGTTAGGTAAGGAGCATTAAACAGCGGTGTAATTCTTCTTAACCATAAGTACAGTTTTCAACCTACGACGCACAGGGTTTGAGTTATTAAACTCAGGGGACTTATACAGAGTATTGTATTTTGTCCAGTGTCCATTAGGACAGAGGGGTTGGTCCTCGTACTATATTCTGTTTACTTATGAGTTCTCTAGTTCTTAGACAATTGTTTCGTAGAAACACAAGGTCCAAGTTTTGAGAAGTTATAGGAATAAGAATAGAGTAGAGAACCAGGTGTTGCAAGTATCGGGATTCTTCAAGGTGATCGAAGATGTAGATACTTGTGTATGGTATTCAGTTGATAGTAATAATTAAGAGAACTTGCTTCTCTTTCAGGTTACTCATAATTGGAAGTACTCCTAAGTTGAGTAATGCTGATCGGCCTTTTTCCATTTAGTTGACATGCACTGGAGACAGCTGCATGATTTGAATCTGGTTCTAATTAAATCAGTGCCTCTGTTTCTGTATTGGATATAGAACAGTTCATATCTTGATGATGTTAAGGTACGGGGAGTTGTCCAGCTTATGCTTAAAACCAGACTCTGGATAACTCGAGGCACGTTTCTGTAATGGCTGTTTGTGGGTTGACCCGGGCTATGACGAGGGTTGACTTTCTACTATCTGGAAGATCAATAGTGATATTGTTCTTGACTAGCCACGGTTTTAATAAAAATGGATTTTTTTTCAGAAAACAGTAGTGGGAGTATGGTAGAACTGGAAGTAATTCCAGAACCGCAAACGATTATTGAAAATTTGATAAGAACCTAAAGATTCAATCTGATTTGACATTCCATTGGCCACTCCGCAGATATGGTGGGTAAATGACGGTGACAGGGAGGTTCTTGTTTACCCAGACTTTTCATTGCTGTTGTTCCAGACTGTGAACCCGGCAGGAGGATGAGTATAGCGTCTTTCTAAACTAGCTTTATAAGTGTATGTGAAAATGATTCTGCCAGAGGGTTGTCGTAGTCAGTAGGTGCAGCGGAAGCATTGGTGGACAAGTGGCTTATGTCTATTTATAGACTAAAGCAGATATAGCGGAGATAGATCATCTATTTCTGATGTGACAGTCATGGGTTTCGACTTCATCAGAATAGGGGATGGATCTGTCATGGGTTTTGACTTCATCAGAATAGGGGATGTGACAGTCATGGGTTTCACATGCTAGTAAATACCATTTACAATTAAGTGAATACGAAATACAACCTTTGTAGATCGGTCCTTCACTTCATTAGCTCCTTGTTGAAGTCCCTTCACTGCGATCGTGGTTCTCCCGGACTCTTGCATGGCTTCACGAGGCTAAAGGAGCGTCCTTGCTTGAAGTCTTCGAGGCCGAAGACGATCTACGTCGAGGGGATGCCAACTCAAGCTTCTACTTCACTAACTTAGAGAATTAGTGAAGCAAACACCCTAAACTAAAGTGTTAGTCTAGTAGAGGATGGAGAAATAGAAAGTGGGTTCACTTTAGAATTTATTTTCTCACAATATTTCACTCTCTTTTGAAAACCCTAGCAAGCTTTTCTTTTGCTCAAAGAAGAAGAAGATGAACAAAAGAAAAGATGAAGATAATGATCAAGTCAAGTGAGCTAACCACGGGTGAGTATCATATACTAACTCTTGTAGAGACATTACCATGGCTAATCCTAAATGGTTAGGTTAATAAAAATCCAAAGTAAAACAAAGTTAGTGGACTTTGTTAAAGCATCCACAAGCTTCTACAAGCTTCATGCTTGTGACAAAAGCTCCACTAATTTGTAATTACCTTAAAAAATTATAAACCACCATTTAAAATAGAATGGTGTATGTCTTGCACACCCATGCATGATGTATCAACAACCATGATACAAAATGAAAACACATTTTAATATATATCTCATATATACTAAAGTTGTGCACATGAGAGAAAAATCCTTAAGTGAACAAATGTTAGTTAATGTAAATTAGTATATCATATATACAATTATACACTAAATTATTAAATCAACACTTGACTTGATAATCCGATTATATCTCATATAACCGACTAACATCCAATGTATCGACTTATCGAATCAACACTTGATTCGATAACCCGGCTATATCACATATAACCGACCGATACAAAAAGTCGCGAGAATAGAATACGGAATCATATACACGTATTATTCTCGGTCCCGCACATATCACATATGCGCTCCTATTTCGTTTTTCCTGAGCCAGTAAAACCTCAATGTAGGACTCTAAAAACTCGTCAATACGCCGGCAGTAGGTGATGATCACATCAAGCACCCAAAAGCCGTCAGCGGTACTAGCTGGACGTAACGGCTACCCGGGTATTGAACGATCAGAAGATCAGCAAGCAAGACCGCTCCAACTCCTGTGAAAGCCTAACGGTAACACTTCCCGTACAGTCCGGTCTCCTCGTCTGATATGTCGCATATCAAGTCTAGGGGTGGTAAACGTCAGACCCCAATAACCGATAAGTTGTGCCGATGTGAGGTTCATAACGGGTCGAGAAACTACTGGTAACACTTACTAGTAAATCTCTAAATAAGCCCTGGCCAGGGACTTCCTTGTTATGGTGTAACACCTTGAAATTCGTTTAGAATGTTTTCGCGTTAATTAGCAAGTGTGCGTGTTTTTCAAAAAAAAAAAACGGATATCTTGTTTTCCTTCTTGGCTAGTGGTCTTCTGTATTGTGAGGTGTTTTTATGGGTATTTATATATTTATAGGGTTGTTAATTATTTTTAGTCATGTTACCCTAAGTGAGAAATTTTGTGTTAAGTGCACCATGCACACTTAGCATTTTGAGGCTAGATGAGAAATGTATCATGTTAACCCTTTTTCTTTTCTTGCATGGTTTTATTTATCCCACCCATTTAAACAAGTCAAAACCCCTTTTTATAATTCAATTTCAAATAGAAATGAAGGTATGGTGGTTAGGTATGGGATTTGACTTTGTTTGACCTTTGTTTCTCTCTCTTTTCTCTCTCTTTCCCTCACTTCTGAGCTCCAGCAGAAAAAGAAGCAGCAACAACACCATTTTCTCCATTTTTCTCTTCTCTTTTCATTTCTCATTAAACCCTCATTCACACCCTACTCAAAACAACACTTTTCCTTCACAAACCATAGAAAAAAAATGAGCTTTTGAGGTGTTTGGTGGTGGATCTGCACACTTGAGGAAAAAGCAGGGATTTTTGGTGTTTCTTAAGGTGTTTTGAAGGTATTAACTCACCCTTAACACCCCTTTTAGATAACTTGTAGCATTTCTAGCAAAATACCACTTTTTATGCATGTTTTGTGCTATATAAAGGGATTTAGTGAGGTTGTGATAAAAAATTAACTTTTTATGGCTTGAATAGCTTGGTAATGTGATATTAGTGTGGTTTTGGACTTGGGTTTATTTCAGATTTCACAAAAATACCCTAAAGTATCATTTTAGTGCAAAGTGTGACTTTTAGCTTGAAATTGGGTTCTGTTGGAACTGATACTACTCGGGGTGTTTCAGAATAAAATTGTAATTACTGGGATATACACAGTATGTATGGAGTGCACACACCAAACCCGGAAGCCCAACCCCCTACCCAGGCTGCCGAAAAACTCATTCTGGCCGCAAATTGCGGCCAGATGGGAGAAGGGTGGGTTGGGGTTTTTGTGGTTGGTGTCTGCTGGTATTTGGAGAGTGTTGGTATATTTATTTTTATAAAAATCTTTCTGTATAAAAATCTGGGACCTATTACCCTATTTTCCGTATTTTAAATCTCCGAGACACACGTGATACGTGAGTGGTTTTGGGTTGTGCTGCGTATCGCGACGCGTCGGGTTAGCTTCAGGAGCGTGATCAAACGTTTTAGCGTATCGCGCACACGCGCGCTTGGGTTGCAACGCGGGGTTCTAGTTTGACCTTAATATTTCGTTTTTGGTAGATTTGAGCTTATGTGTGTTATATTGTGTAAATCTAGGTTCGCAGGCGAGTGAGACGGACGCTGCGAAGAAGGGGAAACAAGTCGTCGGCTACACTTAGCGCGAGACTTCGGTGAGTAGATTTAACATCTACGGGGATATCGCCCGCATGGCATTCTACGTCAGGGCTGATAGGACTTTATAGCTGCACATTGCATTTACCTACATCGACTGTTCATGGATACAGCATTCCCTGCTATATGTATGAAAACATAGAATTGATAGAACACCGCACTATTACTAACGGTTTATGTTGCACGGGCACTAATCTGCATGTTACACACACACCGTTAGTAGTTGCCATGATACACTCACTGTAGAATTGCCATGTTCATTATATTGTAGTTCATTTCACATATGATTCGATTTGATTTTCATAGAAATTAGAAGCCGCATGCTGTCTTTGAAAGCTGAACTATCTTAAGAAACACGGTTTCTCCCTTGTACCTATATCATGATGACTTGATGTACGTAGCACATCGCATTTGATTTACTCATTGGTGTTGGATTTTCATGTGATTTCTGGTTTTGAGGACCGTGGAATTATTTATGAAAAGATGCACTATTTGAAAACCCGGTTCCTCGTGATATGATATTTTGGTGCGTCCACCACGCGTTTTCTCGGTGCTGAGACGTGTGCTTGAAACCCGATTCGTGGAGTGGATGTTCCGTTTGCGGGTTCGTGGTGGACCCGGTATGGTTCCCCTCGGCAAGATGATCGATGGACTTTGCCGATTGAGCCTGGAGGTGGGCGAGTACCTACCGGTGATTGGTTGGACCTGGCGGTTATCCGGAGGATACTGACCAGAGTCGAGAGTTGGATGCGGGATGATCCGTACTGCCGGGGCCGAGGGCCAATACCGCAGACGGAGGCCGTGGGCTGATCCGGACTTACGGAGCCCGATGTAAGAGGATTTGCGTGTCGATGCTGGACACGAGTATTTATGATATTTTGGGTGCCGATGTTGGGCACTCGTGATTCTCAGAGATGTACAGGATTTGAGGGCCGAGGAGAGTGCCGGCGCCTGAGTTTATTTGGGATTTGGGTGCAGCTTGGGCACCGACTATTTTTCCACGATTGATATTTCATGTAGATGTTGTTTATCCCATGCTCAGGAGTGATTATCATGTATCTCATCCTGTAGTTATTTTACCTGACAGAGCATTTGCATGATTATTGCACTTACTGCTTGTCGCATATAGTTTACCTGCTAGCATATGATAGCGTAGCGCAGTACGTGCATGCTCGTGATTACCTGTATATGTTATCTCTATTCACGAGTTGGCAACTCACCCCCGTTGTGCCACAGTATTTGCAGGTTGCCCCTCAGAGTAGTCGCGGCAGGCTGCCTTTTTATATCTTTTGGCTTCAGATACCACTACAGTTGGAGCGAGAGCTATTTTGCTATTTAGGTGGGTTGTGGTATCTGGTTACTTTTATTGTACACACTTTTGTATCTAGTATTCTCCATCTACCATATATGTACTTGACTTAGAGACAGTGTGAGGACGATGATGTATATTTTTGTATTCTGCTGTCGAGCTTGTGGGAGTCGACTTTATATTTGCAGTTATTATTTTGGGATGTTACTTTTGCTCATTCTTCGCTACGGCGTCGTATATTACTCTTGTGGTGATGGTTTCCGCCATTGGGCGTGACTGCTCCTGGTTGGGAATGCTTTGTTCATTATATCTCATTTTCACTTATATCCTGTTTTACCCGATTTTCGGGGTTACTTTTACAAAGGAAATGCTGCCAAAATTATTATAAGGATAATTTAACTTTAAAAAGAACCTTATTAGACTAATTAAGGTTTTCTATATGTTTTTAATTAAATATTTTCAACACTCACTACTTTTAAATGGTTTTAATTTCTGGGTTCGGCTTACTTAGTCACGTTACGCCTGTAGACATTGCGTGGTTAAGTGCCGGTCACGAGTCGAAGGATTCGGGTCGTGACAAAGTTGGTATCAGAGCGTAGGTTTTACCTTTCGGAGTGTTCCTAGGATGACCCTGGTATGATGGAGTAGGTAGCTGAAGCAGAGTGGCGTAGCGTGCGTATGTTCCGCGGCATACTCACGACACGGTACTCCGCCAAGGCGACCTTAGGACTTATTGATTTAAATTCCTTTTGAGTATATACATTCTTGCGATTCGATTCCTGCATACTTATCGAATCCTATTTTCCTTTCAGCCATTATGCCGCCAAAGACTACGAGGGCGCAAAGAGCGGCCGCGAGGGCCGAGATTCGAGTTGATTCGTCTGAGACGAGGACTGATCCGGGCAGTACACCGGTTGTACCCGAGCAGGTTGTTCCTCCCGTGACAGATCAGATCGCCACGCTAGGGGCTGGTATGCAGGAGATGCGCCAGATGATAGGATCGCTAGTTGAGACGCTTCGAGCGCAGCGACCAGAGGTAGCTCCACCCGTTACAGAGACCGCGATGGTACCCACCGCACAGCCAGTTGCCCCTGCAGCTACGGAGGTGATTACAGTATCGCTATCAGAGTTCATGAGGCTGAAGCCTCCGGTCATCATAGGCACCGATGCAGCCGAGGACCCACAGTCCTTCATTGATAGGATGGCTCGGATATGTCGTTCCCTCAGATGCGCAGATGCGAGATGGGTTGAGTTCGCGAGCTTTCGCCTAGAAGGTCTTGCGTAGAAATGGTGCGAATCAATCGAGAAGGGCAGAGCAGCAGGTCTTCCTCCTATGACCTGGACAGAGTTCGTGGCGCTATTCCTTGCCCGCTTTCTCCCACTAAGTGTCAGAGATGCTAGAGCACGCAGGTTCGAGTCCTTACGCCAGACTCCGGAGATGTCAGTGAAAGAGTATGATGTGTTGTTCACAGAGCTATCTATCTATGCGCCGTATCTAGTGGCTACCGAGGAGTTACGAGTCAAGAGATTTGTTCGAGGCTTGCTTACACCACTGTTCCTTGCGATCAGCTCGCAGCACTACGAGACATATGCAGCAGCAGTAGATGCAGCTCTATTAGTCGAGGAGCGCCATGCTGAGACTTTGGTAGTTCCAGAGCCGATGAGAGTTCGTACTGGTATATCAGCACGGAGACAGACATTCAGACGCCGCGACAGGTATCGTTCAGGTACGAGGAGTGGCAGAGATTCAGGACGAGGTCAGATGTTTAGTTCGTATCCACGGGAGAGTCAGCAGTCGTCGCGAGGTTGCTATAGATGCGGCAGTTTACTTCACCTCGTCAGAGATTGTCCTGAGATACACCGGAGGGAGACAGCCGCACCGCACATCACCTTACCACCTTCACCACCCCAGAGGGCGTTGCCTGTTGTTCCTACTAGTACTCCGCGCTAGACTCATACACAGCGAGGTCGTGGGCATGGAGGAGTTGCTCAGAGAGGACGGGATGATCGAGGCAGAGGACAGTCAGCCACAGGCGGAGGGCAGGCACGAGTTTTTGCTTTGACGCATCAGGACGCGCAGGCGTCCAATACGGTGGTCTCAGGTATCCTTCCAGTATGTTCTGTTGATGCACACGTATTGTTCGATCTCGGATCCACGCACTCGTACGTATCTACACACTTCGTGCCGAGTTTGGGTAGAGAGTCTGGTTTGCTTGATCGGCCGCTTGTTGTGACTACTCCTGTGGGGGAGTTGTTTTTGCTAGGCACGTGTTCCGATCCTGTACCGTCTGTATTGGCAAGAGAGAGTTGCCTGTTGATTTGATCCTTCTTGAGATGTTGGACTTCGACGTTCTTTTAAGCATGGATTGGTTATCCACGTGCTATGCTTCTGTGGACTGCCGTGAGAAGACAGTTAGATTTTGTTTTCCCGGCGAGTCGGTTTTTGTTGTGTTGGGGGACCGTGGTGCTGCCCCACACTGTGTGATTTCTTCTTTTCGCGCTGGATAGCTTTTGAGGAAGGGATGTCAGGGATTTCTCGCCTATGTTTGTGATATTAGAGCTACAGAGGTTCCTCTGGATCAGGTTCCGGTTGTTAGCGAGTTCCCTGATGTGTTCCCTGACGAGCTTCCTAGGCTACCGCCTGAGTGCGACATTTCTTTCTGTATTGATTTGGTTCCTGGCGCGGGGCCTATTTCTATACCGCCTTATCAGATGGCCCCGGCGAAACTTAGAGAATTGATGGGTCAGTTGCAAGATTTGCTGGATAAGGGACTTATTCGACCCAGTGTTTCTCCTTGGGGTGCTCCAGTCTTGTTCGTCAAAAAGAAGGACAACAGTTTGCGTCTGTGTATCGACTATCGCCAGCTGAACAGGGTTACAGTGCGGAACAGGTATCCTTTGCCACGCATCGACGACTTGTTCGACCAACTTCAGGGGGCAGGATACTTTTCGAGGATCGATTTGCGATCAGGCTACCATCAGCTGCGGGTTCGACAGGAGGACATTTCTAGGACAGCTTTCCGCACGCGCTACGGCCATTGCGTATTTTTGGTGATGTCGTTTGGACTCACCAATGCGCCAGCAGCATTCATGGATTTGATGAACCTTATTTTCCGGCCGTATCTTGATCTGTTCATCATTGTATTCATTGACGATATTCTGGTGTATTCTCGGAGTAGAGAGGAGCACGAGCAGCACCTGCGGATTACACTACAGACCTTGAGAGAGCATCAGCTTTTCGCCAAATTCTCCAAGTGTGCTTTCTGGCTGGACAGCGTAGACTTCTTGGGGCACGTGATTTCACGAGACGGTATATGTGTAGACCCGAGGAAGATCGAGGCCGTTCGGAGTTGGCCCAGACCCACATCAGTTATGGAGATTCGCAGCTTTCTAGGGCTGGCCGGCTACTACAGGCGATTTGTGCAGGATTTCTCTCGCATTGCTACACCCTTGACCGGGTTGACCCAGAAGGGAGTTCCTTTCGTTTGGACAGAGGAGTGTGAGCACAGTTTTCAGCAGTTACGGGCACTACTGACTACGGCGCCAGTATTATCATTGCCTTCAGGGTCAGGCGGATTTGTGGTATATTGTGATGCTTCTCTAGTGGGGCTAGGGTGTGTTCTGATACAGCATGACAGGGTGATCGCGTATGCTTCGCGGCAATTGAAGAAACATGAACAGAACTACCCCACTCACGATTTGGAGATGGCTGCAGTGGTCTTTGCACTTAAGATCTGGCGACATTATCTGTATGGAGAGTCGTGCCAGATATTTACTGATCACAAGAGCTTAAAGTATATATTCCAGCAGCGAGACCAGAACCTTAGACAGCGCCGATGGATGGAGTTAGTGAAGGACTACGACTGCGAGATCTTGTACCACCCGGGCAGGGCTAATGTAGTGGCGGATGCCTTGAGCAGGAGGCCCGAGGGTACTCTATCTTGCTTGAGCGCAGTACAGAGGCAGTCGTCGGCAGATTGGCAGATCTTATGCGGCAGCCGGGTACAGTTCGAGTTTACGCCGATCGGAGGACAGATTGCACATGTTCGTGCACGCCCACAGTTGCTTGACCGTATATATGAGGCACATCACAGTGATGACCGTTGTTCAGAGATCAGGACGCAGATGGGACAGGGCAGATTTTCCAAGTTCGTGATTGATGATCAGGGGATACTACGATTTGGGACCAGATTGTGCATACAAGATGCTGAGGGACTGCGGCGTGAGATTCTCGAGGAGGCACATCGATCGGTGTATAGTGTTCATCCAGGTTCCACCAAGATGTACCACGATTTGAGAGATGTTTACTGGTGGGACGGGATGAAGAGGGACATCGCAGATTTTGTGTCGAGATGCCTGACTTGTCAGCAAGTCAAGGCTGAGCATCATAGGCCCGCGGGAGAGCTACAGCCGTTGCCCATTCCGGAGTGGAAATGGGAACAGATTTCTATGGACTTTATTGTGGGTCTACCCAGGACTAGTCGAGGGTATGACTCCATCTGGGTGATCGTGGATCGTTTGAAGAAAGCGGCTCACTTCCTACCGGTGAAGACGACATTCGGATTTGCTCAATATGCCCAGATTTACATTGATGAGATTGTATGACTGCACGGAGTTCCAACATGTATTGTGTCCGACAGAGGCACCCAGTTTACCGGCCGACTATGGCAGAGGCTTCAGGAGGCTTTGGGCACCCGCTTGAGTTTCAGCACTGCATTTCATCCGCAGACCGACGGACAGTCAGAGCGGACTATTCAGACTCTCGAGGACATGGTCAGAGCGTGCGTTTTAGACTTCGGAGGTAGCTGGGATCATCATTTGCCCCTAATAGTGTTCTCCTATAACAACAGCTACCAGCAGACCATTCAGATGGCACCGTTTGAGGCTCTTTATGGGAGGAGATGTAGATCGCCCGCCTGTTGGACAGAGCTCAGTGAGAGCAGTATCTTAGGGCCACAGATTGTGGAGGAGACGACCGCAAAGATCCAGTTGATTCGCGATAGGATGAGAGCAGCCCAGAGTAGGCAGAGATCTTATGCGGACCGTCGTCGGCGCAGACTCGAGTTTTCTGTTGGTGATCATGTTTTTTTGAGGGTCTCCCCAATGAAAGGTGTGATGAGATTTGGAAAGAAGGGAAAGCTTAGTCCCATATATGTGGGCCCCTTCGAGATCCTCGAGCGAGTTGGTGCGGTTGCGTATCGTTTAGCCCTTCCGCCCAGTTTTCCAGACGTACACCCGGTATTTCACGTTTCGATGCTCCGCAGATATCTTCATGACCCTTCGCATGCGATTCAGCAACCGACGATCCAGCTTGAGCGCGACCTTTCCTATGCAGAGCAGCCGGTGATGATCTTGGATCGACAAGTGAAGAAATTGAGATCGAAGGACATACCGTCAGTCAAGGTACTTTGGCGTGGCCAGAGCGGTGAGGAGATCACTTGAGAGACCGAGAGCGAGATGAGGAAGAGGTATCCCCATCTTTTTGAAGGTATGTATAGTTAGATTTTTAAATTCGGGGACCGAATTTCTTTAAGGGAGGTAGATTGTAACACCTTGAAATTCGTTTAGAATGTTTTCGCGTTAATTAGCAAGTGTGCGTGTTTTTCAAAAAAAAAAAACGGATATCTTGTTTTCCTTCTTGGCTAGTGGTCTTTTGTGTTGTGAGGTGTTTTTATGGGTATTTATATATTTATAGGGTTGTTAATTATTTTTAGTCATGTTACCCTAAGTGAGAAATTTTGTGTTAAGTGCACCATGCACACTTAGCATTTTGAGGCTAGATGAGAAATGTATCATGTTAACCCTTTTTCTTTTCTTGCATGGTTTTATTTATCCCACCCATTTAAACAAGTCAAAACCCCTTTTTATAATTCAATTTCAAATAGAAATGAAGGTATGGTGGTTAGGTATGGGATTTGACTTTGTTTGATCTTTGTTTCTCTCTCTTTTCTCACTCTTTCCCTCACTTCTGAGCTCCAGCAGAAAAAGAAGCAGTAACAACACCATTTTCTCCATTTTTCTCTTCTCTTTTCATTTCTCATTAAACCCTCATTCACACCCTACTCAAAACAACACTTTTCCTTCACAAACCATAGAAAAAAATGAGCTTTTGAGGTGTTTGGTGGTGGATCTGCACACTTGAGGAAAAAGCAGGGATTTTTGGTGTTTCTTAAGGTGTTTTGAAGGTATTAACTCACCCTTAACACCCCTTTTAGATAACTTGTAGTATTTCTAGCAAAATACCACTTTTTATGCATGTTTTGTGCTATATAAAGGGATTTAGTGAGGTTGTGATAAAAAATTAACTTTTTATGGCTTGAATAGCTTGGTAATGTGATATTAGTATGGTTTTGGACTTGGGTTTATTTCAGATTTCACAAAAATACCCTAAAGTATCATTTTAGTGCAAAGTGTGACTTTTAGCTTGAAATTGGGTTCTGTTGGAACTGATACTACTCGGGGTGTTTCAGAATAAAATTGTAATTACTGGGATATACACAGTATGTATGGAGTGCACACACCAAACCCGGAAGCCCAACCCCCTAC
Organism: Agapanthus africanus; assembly: GCA_030015575.1. Lineage (NCBI taxonomy): Eukaryota > Viridiplantae > Streptophyta > Magnoliopsida > Asparagales > Amaryllidaceae > Agapanthus > Agapanthus africanus. Next base: position 415,457,806 of record CM057341.1, on the reverse strand, counting down.
CCAGGCCGCCGAAAAACTCATTCTGGCCGCAAATTGCGGCCAGATGGGAGAAGGGTGGGTTGGGGTTTTTGTGGTTGGTGTCTGCTGGTATTTGGAGTGTGTTGGTATATTTATTTTTATAAAAATCTTTCTGTATAAAAATCTGGGACCTATTACCCTATTTTCCGTATTTTAAATCTCCGCGACACACGTGATACGTGTGTGGTTTTGGGTTGTGCTGCGTATCGCGATGCGTCAGGTTAGCTTCAGGAGCGTGATCACACGTTTTAGCGTATCGCGCACACACGAGCTTGGGTTGCAATGCGGGGTTCTAGTTTGACCTTAATATTTCGTTTTTAGTTGATTTGAGCTTATGTGTGTTATATTGTGTAAATCTAGGTTCGTAGGCGAGTGAGACGGACGCTGCGAAGAAGGGGAAACAAGTCGTCGTCTACACTTAGCGCGAGACTTCGGTGAGTAGATTTAACATCTACGGGGATATCGCCCGCATGGCGTTCTACGTCAGGGCTGATAGGACTTTATAGCTACACATTGCATTTACCTACATTGACTGTTCATGGATACTGTTGTTGCATACTGCATTCCCTGCTATATGTATGAAAACTTAGAATTGATAGAACACCGCACTATTACTAACGGTTTATGTTGCACGAGCACTAATCTGCATGTTACACACACACCGTTAGTAATTGCCATGATACACTCACTGTAGAATTGCCATGATCATTATACTGTAGTTCATTTCACATATGATTCGATAGGATTTTCATAGAAATTAGAAGCCGCATGCTGTCTTTGAAAGCTGAACTATCTTAAGAAACGCGGTTTCTCCCTTGTACCTATATCATGATGACTTGATGTACATAGCACATCGCATTTGATTTACTCATTGGTGTTGGATTTTCATGTGATTTCTGGTTTTGAGGACCGTGGAATTATATAAGAAAAGATGCACTATTTGAAAACCCGGTTCCTCGTGATATGATATTTTGGTGCGTCCACCACGCGTTTTCTCGGTGCTGAGACATGTGCTTGAAACCCGATTCGTGGAGTGGATGATCCGTTTGCGGGTTCGTGGTGGACCCGGTATGGTTCCCCTCGGCAAGATGATCGATGGACTTTGTCGATTGAGCCTAGAGGTGGGCGAGTACCTACCGGTGATTGGTTGGACCTGGCGGTTATCCGGAGGATACTGACCAGAGTCGAGAGTTGGATGCGGGATGATTCGTACTGCCGGGGCCGAGGGCCGATATCGCAGACGGGGCCCATGGGCTGATCCGGACTTACGGAGCCTGATGTATGAGGATTTGCGTGTCGATGCTGTACACGAGTATTTATGATATTTTGGGTGCCGATGTTAGGCACTCGTGATTCTCAGAGATGTACAGGATTTGAGGGCCGAGGAGAGTGCCGGCGCCTGAGTTTATTTGGGATTTGGGTGCAGCTTGGGCACCGACTATTTTTCCACGATTGATATTTCATGTAGATGTTGTTTATCCCATGCTCAGCAGTGATTATCATGTATCTCATCCTATAGTTATTTTACCTGACAGAGCATTTGCATGATTATTGCACTTACTGCTTGTCGCATATAGTTTACCTGCTAGCATATGATAGCGTAGCGCAGTACGTGCATGCTCGTGATTACCTGTATATGTTATCTCTATTCACGAGTTGGCAACTCACCCCCGTTGTGCCACAGTATTTGCAGGTTGCCCCTCAGAGTAGTCGCGGCAGGCTGCCTTTTTGCATCTTTTGGCTTCAGATACCACTACAGTTGGAGCGAGAGCTATTTTGCTATTTAGGTGGGTTGTGGTATCTGGTTACTTTTATTGTACACACTTTTGTATCTAGTATTCTCCATCTACCATATATGTACTTGACTTAGAGACAGTGTGAGGACGATGATGTATATTTTTGTATTCTGGTGTCGAGCTTGTGGGAGCCGACTTTATATTTGCAGTTATTATTCTGGGATGTTACTTTTGCTCATTCTTCGCTACGGCGTCGTATATTACTCTTGTGGTGATGGTTTCCGCCGTTGGGCGTGACTGCTCCTGGTTAGGAATGCTTTGTTCATTATATCTCATTTTCACTTATATCCTGTTTTACCCGATTTTCGGGGTTACTTTTACAAAGGAAATGCTGCCAAAATTATTATAAGGATAATTTAACTTTAAAAAGAACCTCATTGGACTAATTAAGGTTTTCTATATGTTTTTAATTAAATATTTTCAACACTCACTACTTTTAAATGGTTTTGATTTCTGGGTTCGGCTTACTTAGTCGTGTTACGCCTGTAGACGTTGCGTGGTTAAGTGCCGGTCACGAGTCGAAAGATTCGGGTCGTGACAAAGTTGGTATCAGAGCGTAGGTTTTACCTTTCGGAGTGTTCCTAGGATGACCCTGGTATGAGGGAGTAGGTAGCTGAAGCAGAGTGGCGTAGCGTGCGTATGTTCCGCGGTATACTCACGACACGGTACTCTGCCAAGGCGACCTTAGGACTTATTGATTTAAATTCCTTTTGAGTATATACATTCTTGCGATTCGATTCCTGCATCCTTATCGAATCCTATTTTCCTATCAGCCATTATGCCGCCAAAGACTACGAGGGCGCAAAGAGCGGCCGCGAGGGCCGAGATTCGAGTTAATTCGTCTGAGACGAGGACTGATCCGGGCAGTACACCGGTTGTACCCGAGCAGGTTGTTCCTCCCGTGACAGATCAGATCGCCACGCTAGGGGATGGTATGCAGGAGATGCGCCAGATGATAGGATCGCTCGTTGAGACGCTTCGAGTGCAGCGACCAGAGCTAGTTCCACCCATTACAGAGACCGCGATGGTACCCACCACACAGCCAGTTGCCCCTGCAGCTATGGAGGTGATTACAGTATCGCTATCAGAGTTCATGAGGCTGAAGCCTCCGGTCTTCACAGGCACCGATGCAGCCGAGGACCCACAGTCCTTCATTGATAGGATGGCTCGGATATGTCGTTCCCTCAGATGCGCAGATGCGAGATGTGTTGAGTTCGCGAGCTTTCGCCTAGAAGGTCTTGCGCAGAAATGGTGCGAATCAGTCGCGAAGGGCAGAGCAGCAGGTCTTCTTCCTATGACCTGGACAGAGTTCGTGGCGCTATTCCTTGCCCGCTTTCTCCCACTGAGTGTCAGAGATGCTAGAGCACGTAGGTTCGAGTCCTTACGCCAGACTCCAGAGATGTCAGTGGCAGAGTATGATGTGCTGTTCACAGAGCTATCTATCGATGCGCCGTATCTAGTGGCTACCGAGGAGTTACGAGTCAAGAGATTTGTTCGAGGCTTGCTTACACCACTGTTCCTTGCGATCAGCTCGCAGCACTACGAGACATATGCAGCAGCGGTAGATGCAACTCTATTAGTCGAGGAGCGCCTTGCTGAGACTTCGGTAGTTCCAGAGCCGATGAGAGTTCGTACTGGTATATCAGCACGGAGACAGACATTCAGACGCCGCGACAGGTATCGTTCAGGTACGAGGAGTGGCAGAGATTCGGGACGAGGTCAGATGTTTAGTTCGTATCCACGGAAGAGTCAGCAGTCGTCGCGAGGTTGCTATAGATGCGGCAGTTTACTTCACCTCGTCAGAGATTGTCCTGAGATACACCGGAGGGAGACAGCCGCACCGCACATCACCTTACCACCTTCACCACCCCAGAGGGCGTTGCCTGTTGTTCCTACTAGTACTCCGCGCTAGACTCATACACAGCGAGGTCGTGGGCGTGGAGGAGTTGCTCAGAGAGGACGGGATGATCGAGGCAGAGGACAGTCAGCCACAGGCGGAGGGCAGGCATGAGTTTTTGCTTTGACGCATCAGGACGCGCAGGCGTCCAATACGGTGGTCTCAGGTATCCTTCCAGTATGTTCTGTTGATGCACACGTATTGTTCGATCTCGGATCCACGCACTCGTACGTATCTACACACTTCGTGCCGAGTTTGGGTAGAGAGTCTGGTTTGCTTGATCGGCCGCTTGTTGTGACTACTCCTGTGGGGGAGTTGTTTGTTGCTAGGCACGTGTTCCGATCCTGTACCGTCTGTATTGGCAAGAGAGAGTTGCCTGTCGATTTGATCCTTCTTGAGATGTTGGACTTCGACGTTCTTTTAAGCATGGATTGGTTATCCACGTGCTATGCTTCTGTGGACTGCCGTGAGAAGACAGTTAGATTTTGTTTTCCCGGCGAGTCGGTTTTTGTTGTGTTGGGGGACCGTGGTGCTGCCCCACACTGTGTGATTTCTTCTTTTCGCGCTGGATAGCTTTTGAGGAAGGGATGTCAGTGATTTCTCGCCTATGTTTGTGATATTAGAGCTACAGAGGTTCCTTTGGATCAGGTTCCGGTTGTTAGCGAGTTCCCTGATGTGTTCCCTGACGAGCTTCCTGGGCTACCGCCTGAGTGCGACATTTCTTTCTGTATTGATTTGGTTCCTGGCGCGGGGCCTATTTCTATACCGCCTTATCAGATGGCCCCGGTGAAACTTAGAGAATTGATGGGTCAGTTGCAAGATTTGCTGGATAAGGGACTTATTCGACCCAGTGTTTCTCCTTGGGGTGCTCCAGTCTTGTTCGTCAAAAAGAAGGACAACAGTTTGCGTCTGTGTATCGACTATCGCCAGCTGAACAGGGTTACAGTGCGGAACAGGTATCCTTTGCCACGCATCGACGACTTGTTCGACCAGCTTCAGGGGGCAGGATACTTTTCGAGGATCGATTTGCGATCAGGCTACCATCAGCTGCGGGTTCGACAGGAGGACATTTCTAGGACAGCTTTCCGCACGCGCTACGGCCATTGCGTATTTTTGGTGATGTCGTTTGGACTCACCAATGCGCCAGCAGCATTCATGGATTTGATGAACCTTATTTTCCGGCCGTATCTTGATCTGTTCATCATTGTATTCATTGACGATATTCTGGTGTATTCTCGGAGTAGAGAGGAGCACGAGCAGCACCTGCGGATTACACTGCAGACCTTGAGAGAGCATCAGCTTTTCGCCAAATTCTCCAAGTGTGCTTTCTGGCTGGACAGCGTAGACTTCTTGGGGCACGTGATTTCACGAGACGGTATATGTGTAGACCCGAGGAAGATCGAGGCCGTTCGGAGTTGGCCCAGACCCACATCAGTTATGGAGATTCGCAGCTTTCTAGGGCTGGCCGGCTACTACAGGCGATTTGTGCAGGATTTCTCTCGCATTGCTACACCCTTGACCGGGTTGACCCGGAAGGGAGTTCCTTTCGTTTGGACAGAGGAGTGTGAGCACAGTTTTCAGCAGTTACGGGCACTACTGACTACGGCGCCAGTATTATCATTGCCTTCAGGGTCAGGCGGATTTGTGGTATATTGTGATGCTTCTCTAGTGGGGCTAGGGTGTGTTCTGATGCAGCATGACAGGGTGATCGCGTATGCTTCGCGGCAATTGAAGAAACATGAACAGAACTACCTCACTCACGATTTGGAGATGGCTGCAGTGGTCTTTGCACTTAAGATCTGGCGACATTATCTGGGCGTGGAGGAGTTGCTCAGAGAGGACGGGATGATCGAGGCAGAGGACAGTCAGCCACAGGCGGAGGGCAGGCACTAGTTTTTGCTTTGACGCATCAGGACGCGCAGGCGTCCAATGCGGTGGTCTCAGGTATCCTTCCAGTATGTTCTGTTGATGCACACGTATTGTTCGATCCCGGATCCACGCACTCGTACGTATCTACACACTTCGTGCCGAGTTTGGGTAGAGAGTCTGGTTTGCTTGATCAGCCGCTTGTTTTGACTACTCCTGTGGGGGAGTCGTTTGTTGCTAGGCATGTGTTCCGATCCTGTACCGTCTGTATTGGCGAGAGAGAGTTGCCTGTCGATTTGATCCTTCTTGAGATGTTGGACTTCAACGTTCTTTTGGGCATGGATTAGTTATCCACGTGCTATGCTTCTGTGGACTGCCGTGAGAAGACAGTTAGATTTTGTTTTCCCGGCGAGTTGGTTTTTGTTGTGTTGGGGGACCGTGGTGCCGCCCCACACTGTGTGATTTTTTCTTTTCGCGCTGGACAGCTTTTGAGGAAGGGATGTCAGGGATTTCTCGCCTATGTTTGTGATACTAGAGATACAGAGGTTCCTCTGGATCAGGTTCCGGTTGTTAGCGAGTTCCCTGATGTGTTCCCTGACGAGCTTCCTGGGCTACCGCCCGAGTGCGACATTTCTTTCTGTATTGATTTGGTTCCTGGCCCGGGGCCTATTTCTATACCGCCTTATCGGATGGCCCCGGCAGAACTTAGAGAATTGAAGGGTTTGTTGCAAGATTTGCTGGATAAGGGACTTATTCGACCCTGTGTTTCTCCTTGGGGTGCTCCAGTCTTGTTCATCAAAAAGAAGGACAGCAGTTTGCGTCTGTGTATCGACTATCGCCAGCTGAACAGGGTTACAGTGCGGAACAGGTATCCTTTGCCACGCATCGACGACTTGTTCGACCAGCTTCAGGGGGCAGGATACTTTTCGAGGACCGATTTGCGATCAGGCTACCATCAGCTGCGGGTTCGACAGGAGGACATTTCTAGGACAGCTTTCCGCACGCGCTACGGCCATTGCGAGTTTTTGGTGATGTCGTTCGGACTCACCAATGCGCCAGCAGCATTCATGGATTTGATGAACCGTATTTTCCGGCCGTATCTTGATATGTCCATCATTGTATTCATTGACGATATTCTGGTGTATTCTCGGAGTAGAGAGGAGCACGAGCAGCACCTGCGGATTACACTGCAGACCTTGAGAGAGCATCAGCTTTTCGCCAAATTCTCCAATTGTTAGTGTATATGCCCTAGGGGCCATTATTGTATCATACTAGTTTGTATATTACTTAATGGAAGCTTGGGATATTCACATGTTTATAACAGTCTTGCTAAACATGGTAGTATGCTACTTGGTTTTTCTATCTTAATATGTGAGTATACGTATTGATAGAGCTCTTAGGATCTTGCTTGACTACCAGCGTTGTGATGGTAGTCACACTAGTGGGGGCTGGATAGTCTACAAGCACATCCTTATTCAGGTCCCTAGTCGTTGGATTATCGAGACAGGGCATCGATACTCTGGAGTAGACTAGTGTGTACGCTTCTCATCCCAGTTGGGGAGATGGTCTGTCCTACAGCCGTCAGTACGTCGTACAGGAGATAGTATGCAGGTGCTCGTTAGGTTACGGGTACACTGGACAGGACTCACAGGGAACTGTTGGTTGGTTTTATACCAGTCGTCAGTGAACAGTTCCCAGGTGACATGAGTACAACATAGTCCGCAGACTTGACACTGCTACTTCGCCTCGAGTGTGTCCCACTGTTCTTAGATTGCTACCCTACCATGGCTCAAAGGAGTCGTGCAAACAGGTAGCAGTTGGGTGCAGTCCCGAGCACTTGGAGGCAGTGGCGGTTAGACAGGATTCGTCTCTCCCGGTATTGGGGGTTGATATCGCGCTGTGTCAGAGAGCTATTACGCAAAGTCCCTGGCCAGGGTAAGCGAGATTTGCTGGTAGGTTCCAGTAGTTTCTCAGGGTGTAATAGGCTTCGCTCCGACAGGACTTATACAGCTATTAGGGGACTGACGCTTGCCGCCCCTAGGCCCGATATGCGATAGTCTTAGACGAACGGACCGGACTGTACGGAGATTGTCACATCAGACTCAGTAGGAGTTCGGATGGGTTTCCTCATCGGCCTTCTTATCGACATCTACCTGGGGACCGTTACGTACAGCTAGTGCCGCTTGCGGTCTGTGGTTAAACCCACTGCCAGCGTAGTAGTCGAGTCTCTAGAGTCCTACGCAGAGAGTTTCCCTACTCCAGGCGAAACGATATAGAGGTCGTATGGTTTTACGACAAGGGTTCGGACGCATACGTGTGTTTTCGCACATACGACTTTCGGACAGTTTTTACTAGTCGGCTTTGGTTTAAGCCAGTTACTAGTATCCGGTTATTGGATTTATACAGTCTAAAGTTTTTCCGTGTTTTCACGGATAGGAGGGGCGTTCTCGTAATTGTGCGAGAAGCTTCTAGAAGATGGTGACTAAGGAGGTTTAGGTGGCATATACATTGAATGAGATTAGTGAGTCATATGGATGATTCATCCATGTCATTAATGCTTCATAATTGCTTAATGACTCATGGAGATGAATCACCACAAGATATTTATCAAGCATGGTTGTAAATCATTTTCTTTTCTTTTCTTGATAAAATAAAATGCTTGATATATATTATGATAACTCATTTTCTCTTCTCATTATTATGTTCATCTTCTCTCTCCTCAAGCCCTCTCTCTTCAAACCCTAATCCTCCCCTCTCATGTGTTGAGTACAAGGATTAGTTAGACTACTTAATCCATAACCATACTCTATTTCATCTAGGTACTTTGATTAGCACTTAAAGATACCTAGTTGCCTCAAGTTTAGAGGCAAAGCTTGGAGTTTAGTTCTCGTGGTGGATCGTCTACTACTTGGAGAAGGCCTAGGAGGAGGTGGAGTTTATAAAGACGAAGGACACGGTTCTTTAGGTATAATCCCTTTACATAGTAGTTTAGAACTTCTATGTTTGATGTTAGTTATCGTTTAGCTTCGATTCATGCGGTTAGTCGATGTTTAAGCATAGAACAAGATCGTTTTTCATATTTCCGCCTCCCCGCAAGTCGTGGGGTGTTGTACATCGACTTACAGTGGTATCAGAGTCTCGCTAAACAATAAATAACTCACTTGCAAAATTGTATGAATTTCGAACGGAAAAAACGAAACCGGAAAACCCCGATATCATGAGTTTCTGTCGATTTTTAAATGATGTCCAAAATTTTTTCAGGGAGGTTCAGATAGCTCTAAATGACAGTAGTAGAACACCCAAGAAAATTGGGCCCATGAATCGGCTAAAGCGCCACGGAACCGCGGCGGATCCCACCGATCCGCAGCGCTTCCGCCGTCGAGTTGTCGATTCATGAACCCAATTTTCCTGTGTTGGTTCTCTGTGATATTTGGTATTTTCTGGAATTTTTTATTTTTGCTCAGGTGTCAGATTTACAGAGAAGTATTGGAGCAAAATTAAATGTGTTTAATCGATCGAAATTATACGGTATTTGCTTGTTGGATTATATCTGTGTTTGTATAATGTGTTCGTAAACCTCCCCTAACTTCTAGTATGTCGGTTGGCAGGGGGTTGCACATTTCTGTAATGGATTTTATCTGTTTGTGTATATGAACTGTGTTGGACTGTTGTGATGTATAACCGGGGTTATGTGATGGGTTATTATTTAATTCATTTGATGTAAATGTAATTTGTTGTAATATTATTTTGCGGGGCACATCCAGGTTGCGGTTGTAGCCACCGTTGTATTATTTCATTTTACTGTTTTTGCTCCTATGGCAGACCCAAGGTAGGGTGCACAAACTGCCGGGCGGGTAGTTTGCCGTACCCGTTGATGTCTTGGGTGGGGTAATGGCTATTCATCACAACTGTGTAATCCGTCTTTTGTTGCAGGCTCAAAACAAACACGGATTGCTTGCAAATCCAATAAAGTTCATCTGTGATCTGGAATGCCTATTATTGCGTCTGACGAATGTACAATATCTATATATGATAGCTATTTAGACGTCACTTATGTTTTACACCCGTGCTAGCCCAGCCCCCCGCTCTGTCGTTAGTTAAGTAACCTAACGGGTGATGACGGGACCCCGTGGCGAATGCGGATGGCATAAGAGGACGTTGTATTTTCGTTGTTTTCTGCAATGATAGGTTAATGATGGGACACATTATTTATAATGCAAAGAAAAAAAAACTAAAAAGTTTAATCGTTGGAACAATTTAAAAGGAACCACTCGGTTAATTTTAAAAACAGATATTTTTTTAAATGCGGAGTTTTAACCACTCCTTTTAAAAGCTATCAGGTTCCTTCGGTTATATCAAGTTCACTACGTTCACGGTTTCGCCAAAACTATTCGTAGCCCTCCGTCATTTCATCTGGGTATTCAGTAGTATTCAAGCTATGTATTTTGACCTAACGCCAAGGCATAGTGTTTGGTAGCTACTGGGTATTCATTTGTTGCATAGATAGATGAGTTAGTTTGGGACAGTCGTATTATCATTTTGGCCGAACGTCAAGGATATATACGGATGGGTTCAAATTGACAAGATAATGATGGGTAGAATTTGATATGTGACTTATGACATTTTGACCTAACGCCAAGGTCATAAGAGCATGGGGCAAAAATATATATCGGGAATTTCTAAAGAAACTGAAATTTGCAAAGAGTTGCATACCATTTGGAGTTTGATGAATGTTGGTAGGATTCCTTCAACATTATCATACAATGATATTTGGATCCCGATCCTACTGTGAGTATATGCTACTTATCAGGATATTCGTCACTTAACGATCAATGCTATAAACCAAGTAGGTGTTAAGAAAGGTGTCAGCGGGGTTACGCCCCCAGAGAAAAGAGGTTATTTAATTAAGGAACTTCGCGAAAGCGTTGGAAAACCTCCTTCGAAGTATCGACACTAGCCTGGCTGAACGGTTAAGCAAGTATTGTACGGTGAGAATAGTCCTGGCTAATTCTTCTTTTATGGTTTGGGGAATGATTCGAGAAACAGTGGGAGCCATCCAGTTTAGATAAACTAAAAACCACTCTAAACTTGCAAGAGCATCATGCTAAAGAGTTTTCTTCTCTCTCTCCTATTTGCAGCGACCCTGAAAATGACTGGACTTAAGTTACTTTTAGAGAAAATATACTGACAGGGCCAAACTATAAAGATTGGCTGCGGAATGTCAAAATGGCTTTGACCTATGACAAATTGGGGTACGTCCTCACCGCTACGGCACCTGCTGTCCCTGGTCCCAAATCCAGTAATGCGGATAAGGAAATCCGCAAAACTTGGGATTTCGATTGCGCGAAAGCCAAGTGCATCGTGCTTGCCTCGATGAACAATGAACATCAGAGGAGGCATGAGGATATGGAACTAGATGGCATATTTCTCCATACAAAGGAACTTTATGGAGAGCAATCTCGTATAGCAAGATACGAGACCTCTAAGAACTTGTTTCGAGCGAGGTTGGCTGTCGGGTCATCGGTAGGAGAACATGTCCTAAAGATGATCGGCTATATAGAAGAGCTCGCAGACCTTGGGACGACTTTGGATAATGAGCTCTATACAGACCTTATTCTCCAGTCCCTTCCTCACACCTACGCCCAGTTTATCCTGAACTTCAACATTCAAAGAAAAGAAGTTGAACTTCCGGAACTCCTAAACATGTTAAGGAGTGCAGAGGGCACCTTGCAGAAGACAAGGGAAACACCCGCTATGTTTATTGGCGGTGCATCTTCTTCCGGGTCCAAGGCTAAGGCCAAAGGAAGGAAGAAGAAGGCCGCCACCAAACCTAGAGGAGGTGTTAGTAAGGTGGGAGGGAAGGGAAAGAAAAAGTTTGCAGTACCGGTAGTGGGCCAGGATGAGTGTTTCCATTGTCACAGGAAAGGGCACTGGAAGAAAGATTGCAAGGCGTGGAACGCCAAGAACCAGGAACCGAAGCAAGCTGTGGCTTCGACTTCAGGTGTATTTGTTATTGAGAATTGTCTGTCAATTAACTCTACTTCCTGGGTATTGGATACTGGATCAGGATCTCATATTTGCAATTCATTGCAGGCACTGAGAAACCGTAGAGTGCTGAAGGAAGGTGATATGACCCTAAAGGTTGCTAACGGAGCTAGCGTGGGAGCTGCGTCCGTCGGGGATTATCACCTAGGATTGACAAGTGGACACATTTTGGTTTTACATAACTGTTTTTTGTACCATGCTTAACGTGTAATATCATATCAGTTTCCTTGTTATCAAATAAAGGTTATGATTTCACGTTTGTAAGAGATGTTGTTAACATCCACCTTAATCATGGTTTGATTGGGTCCGGTACACTAAATAACGGTATATATGTTTTAAACCAACTCCAAATTTTCAATGTCCAGAACACACTAAAAAGAAAGTCTCCAGATTTAAATAAAGCTTTCTTATGGCATTGTAGACTGGGTCACATCAATGAGAGAAGGTTGACTAAGTTGCATAGAGAAGGATATTTGGACTCGTTCGAATATCAAACTTATGACACTTGTCAATCTTGTCTCAAAGGAAAGATAACAAAGACTCCATTTACTGGACATGGAGTAAGAGCGAGCGAGCTCTTAGGACTCATACACAGCGATGTATGTGGTCCAATGTCTACGCATGCAAGAGGTGGTTTTTCCTATTTCATTACTTTCACGGATGATTACTCAAGATACGGATTCATTTATCTGATGAAACATAAATCCGAGGCTTTTGAGAAATTCCAAGAGTATAAGAATGAAGTAGAAAACCAAACTGGCAAAAGTATCAAGACACTTAGATCTAATCGAGGTGGTGAATACTTGAGTGCCGAGTTCCCAGGTTACCTAAAAGTGAAAGGAATTCTCTCTCAGCTTACTCCTCCATACACTCCACAGCATAATGGTGTATCGGAGAGACGGAATCGAACCCTATTGGATATGGTACGATCCATGATGAGTAATGCTGAGTTACCGCGATCTTTCTGGGGTTATGCGCTAGAATCAGTGGCATATCTTTTGAACATGGTTCCTACCAAGACTGTGCCTACCACTCCATATCAGATGTGGAGCGGGAAGAAACCCCATCTACAGTATATAAAGATTTGGGGATGTCCAGCTTTTGTTAAAAAGCAGCATGTGGACAAGCTCGAGGCACGATCAGTAAAGTGTAAGTTTGTGGGATATCCAAAGAACTCCAGGGGATATCTATTCTATTACGCAGAGGAACAAAAGGTATTTGTTTCTCGTAATGCCCATTTTCTAGAACATCAGTTTTTAGAAAAGGAATCAAGTGGGAGTGAAATAGAACTGGAAGAAATTCCAGAACCACAAACTAATACTGAAAGTTTGGTAGAACCGGTAGTTTAAGAAGAACAACACATTCCTGCACCCCTCCGCAGGAGTAGTAGGCCGTCTCATCCACCTGAGAGATACTACGGTTTTCTCATAGATGGGGATAGAGAGGATTGCATCATAGATGATGATGAACCTACTGACTTTCAGCAGGCCATCCAGAGCGGCGACTCGGTACGATGGCTAGATGCAATGCGGACCGAAATGGAGTCCATGTACACCAACAAAGTATGGACTTTGGACTTTGCTCCAGATGGGGTAAAACCCATAGGATGCAAATGGATCTTCAAGAAAAAGATTGGTGTAGATGGACAGGTGGAAACCTATAAGGCTAGACTTGTTGCAAAGGGTTTTCGTCAAAGACCTGGTTTGGACTATGACGAAACGTTTTCTCCAGTGGCGCTGCTCAAATCCATTCGGGTCCTTCTTGTTATTGCTGCCTTCCATGATTATGAAATCTGGCAGATGGACGTAAAGACGGCTTTTCTGAATGAAAATTTAGAAAAGTGCGTCTATATGGATGAGCCAGAGGGTTTCAATCAGAGTAGGAGCAGCGGGAAAGTATGCAAGCTGCTTAAGTCCATTTATGGACTAAAGCAGGCATCGCGGAGCTGGAACATCTGTTTTGATGAGACAGTCAAAGAATATGACTTTATCAAAAATCCAGATGAACCGTGCATATATAGTAAAGTTGTAGCCAGAAGTGTCGTATTCCTCGTCTTGTACGTGGATGACATTCTATTGATAGGAAATGACATTCCTATGCTACAATCTGTCAAAGGATTCTTGTCACACAGGTTCTCCATGAAAGACCTGTTAGTTATATGTATGCCCTAGAGGCCATTACTGTACATAGGATGCATATTGTAGTGGATGCTGGGACATATATAGGGAGGACTTTCTTGCTCGACATGATAGTATGCTATCTGGTTGCTCTTTACCTTAACGTGTATACTGATTGTCTCTCTGTTACATGTTGGTAAAGCCCTTAGGATGTGTACTTGACTACCTGGACTATGATGCAGATCATACTAGTGGGGACATGGTAGTCCAAAAGTACATCCTTCACAGTCCCTAGTCATGGGTATATCGAGACAGGGCATCGATATACCAGAGTAGACTAGCGTATACCTTCTCGACCCATATAGATGGGCGATGGATGATCCCATATCCATTGGTGTTTGACATCAGAGATGATATACGGGTGCTCAGTGGAGACTGGGTACACTGGACGGACTCGCCGAGAACTCCCAGATGGTATTATACCTTACGTCAGATGGCAGTTCTCTGGTGACACTGGTACAGAGTATTCTGTTGACCCGAGATCGTCATAGAGTCTTGTGTGGTTCCCACTGTGCTTTGATTTCCATCTTACCACGTCCAAGAGGGCGTGCAAAACGGTGGTTTTTGGGTACAGTCCCGAATCACATGGAGGCAATGAGCGATAGGAGGGGATTCGTCTCTCCCGGTATAGGGAGTTGATGTTGCGCTGTGTTCGATTGGCTATAACCGGAAATCCCTGGCAAGGATTGCTGAGATTTACTGGTAAGTGTTACCAGTAGTTTCTAGAACTGTTTTAGGCCTCATATCGACACGACTTATCGAGCTATTGGGGTCTGACGTTTACCACCCCTAGGCGAGATATGCGACATATCAGACGATTAGACCGGACTGTACGGTAAGTATTACTGGTTGGATTCACAGGAGTATGAGCGGGCTTGCTCGTCGATCTTATGATCGCTCAATACCCGGGTGGCCGTTACGTTTGGCAGACCGCTTGCGGCTTGTGGGTGCTTGATATGATCATCATCTGCTACCGGCGTATTGACGAGTCTTTAGAGTCCTACACAGAGGTTTCCTGGCTCAAGCGAAACGAAATAGGAGCGTATATGAGATATGTGCGGGACCGAGAATAATGCGTGTATGTGGTACCGCATTTCATTCTCGCGATGAATGTGTCGAATGGTTGTATGCGATATAACCTAGTTATCGAATCAAGGATTGATTCGATAAATCGATACATTGTATACTAGTCGGTTGTGTGCGACATGACCGGATCATTGAATCAAGTGTTGATTTAATGATTTAATGCATAATTATATATTTGATATATTACTTTGCATTAACTAGTATTGGTTCACTTTAAATGGATTTTCTCACTCGGATGTGCACATTGTATATGTGATATATTTTTGTGCACTTGATTGTATCATGTTTGATGATACATGTTTGCTAGGGTTTTTGTGTAAAGAATTAAACCATGGTTATTTAAATGGTTAGGGTTTTGATTATCTTAAGTAATTATTTAGGTTATTTCCTTTTTAGGCATGTAAAGAGAAAATGGTTTCTTTTCATTCATGAAGCTAGATGGAGCTTCATGAAGACTTTGACCAAGTGACCATTTTGTCTCATGCTTAACCCTAACCATTCCATTTAACCATGATTAACTCTCTACACATTACCATGGTTAATATTATGATAAGAATGATTTTATTATTCTTTTTCATAATAACTTATCATAATATTCTTTCTTCTTCTTCTTCATCTTCTTCAATGAAGAAACCTTGCCTTCATCAATGGCAAAGTGAGAAAAAGAGTGAGAAATCCAATTCTAAAGTTAACCCACTTCCTATTTCTTCATCCTCTAACTCTTGCCAAGTAGTAGAGTGTGTTTTCTTCACAAGTTTCATGACTTGGTGAAGTGGGAGCTTGATCTAGTGATGCCTCGACGTAGATCATCTTCGGCGTCGTAGTCGATGACCTAGCCCGTCCATTCTCCGATGAAGCCGACACTAGAGCCCGGGATCTGATGATCGCAGCGAGGAGACATCATCACGGAGCTATGGAGGTGGAGCACCGGATCTACAAAGGTTGTATTTCCGTTACACTTTAGTTAAGTTGTTAACTAGCTCGTTGTTTCGCCTAAATTTCTAGTTAACGATCCGTATTAGGGTTTCTCGGCACCCGTAAAAATTGAAATTGGCATGGTTGATGCCTTGTGAGACCTCATTAGTGTGTCTAGGAACCCTACAGTAGTATCAGAGCCTAGCTAGAGCCTTAGGCGATGTGTAGACGACGTTTGAAACCCGATCGAACCAAAACCCTAACCCCAAAATAGCTCTCTGGACTTTTTCTAAAAACTGGGATTTTTCCAAATTAAAAATATGCAGAAAAATCAGCAGGGAATCCTAAGAATTACTGTGCAACACGTGTCCATGATTCCTCCAAAGTGCGGCGGAATCGCGGCAGAAGCCTGGCTTCTGCGGCGGTTCCGCGGCCGTATGATGACGTCACACACCCAATTTTGCACAGTAACTTCCTTTATTCAGTGCTGAGTTCTCTGGGTATTTTTAAATATTATTCAAGAGTTGAATTTTCTGGGGTTGTTTTGGGGATTCGTTTATTCGATCGGATTGTCAAACTCTGTCTATGTGTCTTTCCGGATATTTTAGAATATGTTAGAAAGTTCGACCGGATATAAATACCCAATCTTTTCCCCTGCCGGAAAATTTCCAAGTGTTGGATTTTTCCGAGGTTTAAAGACGTTCTAAGTAGTGCAAGTAACGCGATGGACCCTCTAGAAGACAACAAACCTTAACTCGATTATGTGACCGTCTCGAACTGCCCTTTGAACCTTAGGGTTTGGGGCAGTACGGCGTGCCACATGTGAGGCGTTGGCTTGACCCTTCTACGGCTGGACCACTGGTACTGAGGCACGAAGTGAATGTCTTTGAACTTATTTCATGAGTTGAGCCGTATCGGGAAAACTTGGGTGTTTGAATGTTCGATCGGAAAGTTTAACATTTTCTAATTATCTGGAATGTGATACATTAATTGGAATTCATAAGAAGTTATGAGATAACTGAATGAATGTTATAAACATAGCAGTTTAGTCTCACTTGATCGGTTGCCACGGAATTTTGATGTGATCAAAAGTCCGTCGCAATCACGTAGTGTACGCGGATACTCGCCGGGTAAAATTAATAGACAACCTCACTCCATAGCCCCGACCAAGTGACTGTAGGAGAACCCCGTCGCCGAAAGCATCCGTCCGGGTGCTCGCGGCAGCAGTGTTCCGCCTTGGTGCACTTCGTCGACGGTATCGGGGGTGCGGCCGTCTACTAAAGTTTGCGACGAGCATTCGATCAGGATGTCGGGAATCTTGTTGAATTGCCCGACTTGATATTGAAAAGAGTTTTCGATAATGAGACTAAAATGCGGGGTTTATAATTGTTAGGCATGTGATGTCTAAGGTATTCATTTGATTAGGCATGCGATGTCTATGTAGATATTGCGGATTCCAACTGTTGTAGTTTTACACTTTCTTTTCTGTGACCGTAAGTGTAATATGTGATATCGCCGGTTTCGTTGCTATATGTCAACGACAATTAGGATGCGCATATTTACTTACGTTGATGACATGTGATGTTATGTGTTGCTGGATATGTTATATTAGATCGTCGTGTTTGAATAGCCGGGGTTTTTTATGTGAGATGAGTGTTTTTCATTTTCATTCATGTAAAAACTTGTATGTAATATTCTTTTATTGGGGCACTTCCAGGTTGCGGAAGATGTCACCGTTTGTATATTATTTACTTTTCTGCACTAGGATAGACCTAAGGAGGGGAGCACAAGTAACCGGGTTCTGGGGTCCAGTGGGAGACCAACTCAAGGAGTCGAGTCCGAGTCTCCTAACTCCAGAATTGGTAGGGTTTCTTGCCGCTCTCGTAGGGGTCTAGGGGTGTGGGTTTGGCTATTCATCACGACCGTGGAATCCGTGTTTTATACTGGCTCGTATTGAAAACACGGACGTCCTAGTATATCCAATATTTCATATGATTCTTCTGCTGCGATATCTGTGATGTGATCATGTGAGATGTTCTGTGATAGATACTGTATATAGTATATATGATATGTTATATAGGCGTTACTTATGTTTTACACCCGTGCTAGCCCTGCCCCGCTCTGCCGTTAGTCACCTAACCTAACGGTGCACGAGAGGACATCGAGGCGAATGCGGATGGCATAAGTGTACGTCGTATTTATCTGTGATGTTTAGGTACTTAAATGATGGGACTTCATTAATGTGATTAATGAAAATAAAAGAAACCTAAGATGTTGTAGAATCGAATTTCAAAATAAAAAAGGGTATCTACAGTTCTTGCTTTGCACAGAGGTATATGTGATATATCCTGCACCTTATTCGAGAAGGAAAGGACCGAGATCCGTTCACCGGGAGTGACTCCTTTAGCAATAACTGGCAGATGCTACACACTCGGTTTGTCTTTTGATTGCTTTTAGGAGTTTTTGCTTTGCACAGTGATATATATGATATATCCCACACCTCATTCGAAGAGGAAAGGACCGACGATCCCTTCACCGGGAGTGACTCCTTTAGCAAAACTAGAAAAGCCTCAAAAGCACTCTATTTTAAAATCATTTGATTCTACAACGATATAAAGTTCATTACACAAAAGGTTTTCTTAAAAACCTGACGTAGCCCTCCGTCATTTCAGATAAGTCCTAGTTAGTATTCGTGCTGCGTTTGTTGACTCAGTCAAGGCGTAGTGTGCGGTAGCTGATTAGTGCTTATCTGCAAAGCATATGATGCGATTGGATTAGGGTAGTCGTGCGGCCTTGTTGACTCAGTCAATGGTCGTGCGGGTGGGTTTAATTCAATCCAGAAATGACGGGTTGAACTTTACTTGCGGTCTATGGTTTGTTGACTCAGTCAAGGTCATAGATCACATGGGGCAAAATATTATCGGGAATTTCAAGTGTTGAAATTTGCAATGAGATTGCATACCTTCTATGAGATAGTTGGATCCCGATACCCGCTGAGAGTAAGAGTTACTCCTGGGAGAGTTTTACACATTACAATTAGCCGATCAAGTAGGTGTCTAGAAAGGTGTTAACGAGGTTACGCCTCTGGGAAAATGAGGTTTACATTAATTAGGTTCGTGCGAAAGCACGGGGGACCTCCCTCAAAGTACCGACACTGGCCTGGCTGAAAGATTGGCGAACTTGTAGTGTGTAATTAATCCCGGCTAGTCTTTCATTTTAGGGTTTGAAGGAAGATTTGATTAAAATAGTGGGAGCCATCCTGATTAGATAAAATAATAACCAATCTATTCTTGCAAGAGCGCACGCTGAGTGTCTTCTTCTCTCTCTCTCCAGGTAGCGACCATATCACGTCTTAATCAAGATAATAATACGGAATATTGACCGAACCCGCTTGTTATACTGAGCTGGGGAACGTTGGTCCCGCTCCAACTTATAATTGTTATAAGATAGAGCAGGAAATTGGGGATTACCAGAATTCCCGTGCCGCCCAA
The DNA here is from genome assembly GCA_030015575.1 of Agapanthus africanus. Classification (NCBI taxonomy): domain Eukaryota; kingdom Viridiplantae; phylum Streptophyta; class Magnoliopsida; order Asparagales; family Amaryllidaceae; genus Agapanthus; species Agapanthus africanus. The sequence continues at coordinate 415,438,515 of CM057341.1, read as the reverse complement.
ACGAAGAGAGTGCATGCTGATGCATCATCTTCGGGTGTGTTCGTTACAAAGAACTGTTTCTCTGTATTCTTTACGTCCTGGGTATGTGATACCAGATCAGGATCCCGCATATGTAATTTGTTACATGGGCTACAGATAGGTAAAGAACTGAGAACGGGTGATAAGTTTCATGAGGCAGAAAACAGGGCAAGTGTTGCAGCCAAGTCTGTTGGTCACTGTCATCCTGTATTACCAATACATTGATTCTGAACGAATGTTATTAGATACCGAACCTGATATACAAAATCATATCAATCTCTTTATTAGTAAAGAAAGGATATAATTTTGTATTGATGGATAATGTTTTGAACATTTCCTATATCAAAAGTTGATCGGTTCAGGCACGTTATCTAAAAGCATTAATGTTCTAAATCAAACTACAGTTCTTTAGTATACAGAACACACACAAGAGGAAGAGTTCAGAAATGAACAAATCCTTCTTGAGGCGTTATAGACTAGGTCATATCAATGCGATCTGACTGGCTAAAGTTACATGTAGATGCATATTTAAATCAGTTTGAATTTACATCTTGTGAAACTTGCCAGTCATGTCACAAAGATAATATGACCATAGCTCCGTTTACTGGAAACAGAGAAAGAGTTACTGAACTCTTGGGATGATACATGTTGATGTATGATAGGTCCCCTGTCTACATATGCCAGGACTGGTTCTTTGTACTTCGTTACATTCTCTGATAATCTCTCAAGGTTCAGACATATGTTCCTGTTGAAACACAAGTCCGAACCTTTTGAGATATTCACAGAATATAAGTTAGAAGTAGAGAACCAATACGGGTATAAGTATTATGTCCTTTGATGAGATCAAGGAGGAAAATACTTGAGCACGGAATTCCTGGACTATTCTAAAGGAGAATGAGATTCTCTCTCAGCATTACTCCTCCGTATACACCATAGCACGATGGTATATCGGGGCGGAGCAATCTCACCCTATATGATAAGGTGTGCTCTATGATGAGTACTACTGAATTACCTATTTCCTTATTGGGAGTTATGCACTTGAGAAGCTGCATACCTATTGAATAGGGTTCAAATCAAATCAGTAGCCTACCATTTCATATGTGATATGATAAAGGGAAGAGCCCATCTCTCAAGTTAGTTGAGATTTGGGGTTGTCCAGCCTATGTCTGAAAAGCAAAATCCGGACAAGCTCGAGGCAAGATCTGTTATGTAGAACTGGAAATGTTCCAGCTATACAAACTGCAGCTGATGATTTGAAAGAACCAAAGGATTCAATAGTTACCAACGAACCTCAGCCTCTCCGCCGATCTAGTAAGGTTCCTCACCTGCCTGAGAGATACTTCGGTTACTCTATGACAGTGGGAGCGAGGATTGCATCATGAGATGATGACCCAACTAGTTTCGAGCTGGCCATCAGGAGTGGGACTCTGTAAGAATGGCTGGATGCTTAGCGATCTGAGATGGAATCCTTATACACCAACAAAGTATGGACTTTGGTTGCTATATCTGAAGGGTTAAATCCCCATCAGGAGCAAGTATATCTTAAGAAGATTACTTGGTGTAGATGGAAAAGTTGAGACTTTCAAGGCTAGACTTGTTAAAGCTTTTCGTCATCGACCAGGCGTGGATTATGATGAAACCTTTTCAAGTGGCTATGCTTAAGTCCATCCAGATCCTACTTGCCACGGCTACATACCACGACTACGATATCTGGCGGTTGGGTGCCATGACTACTTTTCTAAATGATGTTTTAGAAGAGTGCGTCTATAAGTGCACAGCCAGAGGGCTTCGTAGACAGTGGGAGCAGCGGAAACGTGTGCAAGATGGTTTATGTGATAAAGCAGGCATCGCGGAGTTGGAACATCTGTTTTGATGGATTTGTCAAAGAGTTTGACATCATCAAAATGGTAGATGAACCTTGTATATACAAAAAGGTAGTAGGGAGTATGGTGATGATCCTCGTAGAGTACGTGGATGACATACTCTTGATAAGAAAGAAGTTTCCTATGCTACGCTCGGTCAATCTCCACTTATCACAATGATTCTCCATATAGGATCAAAGTGATACCTCCTAAATCCTGGGTTTTGGATCTATGAGATAGATCTAATTGGATGTTAGGATTCTCACTAGTTGTAGTGAGATGGTATCAACCGATCCTGGGGAGAATCACTGGAAGGGTTCCAGGGTGATAAAGACGACTGAATGTCAGTCGCAGGCATTGTCTTTACCCTCAGCAAAGGGACGGTATGTTGGAAGAGTTCCAAGCTAGATACCGTGGCATACTAGACGATTAAGGCTCGATACATCGCTACTTAAGATGCTACCAAAGAGGCAGTCTGGATGTATATTTGTTCATGAGATGAACTTAGTTCCTCCCATTGTGTGACAATGGAGTTGTGGCTTATGCTAAGGAACGCTCGTCCCATCAGTGATCTAGACATATTCTAAGGCAGTATCACCTGATCATGGAGATGGTTGATCTCCAGGGTGATCGAGGTTAGGAGAGTAGACCAAGAGGACAACACGGCGGATCCACTCATGAAGGCCTATTCCCAAAGAGAGACTTTTTATGGGATGGTTGAGTATGAGATACTGCAACCACTGCTACAGATGGCCCTAGTGCAAGTGGAAGATTGTTAGTTATATGTATGCCCTAGAGGCCATTACTGTACATAGGATGTATATTGTAGTGGATGCTGGGACATATATAGGGAGGACTTTCTTGCTCGACATGATAGTATGCTATCTGGTTGCTCTTTACCTTAACGTGTATACTGATTGTCTCTCTGTTACATGTTGGTAAAGCCCTTAGGATGTCTACTTGACTACCTGGACTATGATGCATATCATACTAGTGGGGACATTGTAGTCCAAAAGTACATCCTTCACAGTCCCTAGTCGTGGGTATATCGAGACAGGGCATCGATATACCAGAGTAGACTAGCGTATACCTTCTCGACCCATATAGATGGGCGATGGATGATCCCATATCCATTGGTGTTTGACATCAGAGATGATATACGGGTGCTCAGTGGAGACTGGGTACACTGGACGGACTCGCCGAGAACTCCCAGATGGTATTATACCTTACGTCAGATGGCAGTTCTCTGGTGACACTGGTACATAGTAGTCTGTTGACCCGAGATCGTCATAGAGTCTTGTGTGGTTCCCACTGTGCTTTGATTTCCATCTTACCACGTCCAAGAGGGCGTGCAAAACGGTGGTTTTTGGGTACAGTCCCGAATCACATGGAGGCAATGAGCGATAGGAGGGGATTCGTCTCTCCCGGTATAGGGAGTTGATGTTGCGCTGTGTTCGATTGGCTATAACCGGAAATCCCTGGCCAGGGTTGCTGAGATTTACTGGTAAGTGTTACCAGTAGTTTCTAAAACTGTTATAGGCCTCATATCGACACGACTTATCGAGCTATTGGGGTCTGACGTTTACCACCCCTAGGCGAGATATGCGACATATCAGACGATCAGACCGGACTGTACGGTAAGTGTTACTGGTTGGATTCACAGGAGTATGAGCGGGCTTGCTCGTCAATCTTCTGATCACTCAATACCCGGGTGGCCGTTACGTTTGGCAGACCGCTTGCGGCTTGTGGGTGCTTGATATGATCATCATCTGCTACCGGCGTATTGACGAGTCTTTAGAGTCCTACACAGAGGTTTCCTGGCTCAAGCGAAACGAAATAGGAGCGCATATGAGATATGTGCGGGACCAAGAATAATGCGTGTATGTGATACCGCATTTCATTCTCGCGATGAATGTGTCGAATGGTTGTATGCGATATAACCTAGTTATCGAATCAAGGATTGATTCGATAAATCGATACATTGTATACTAGTCGGTTGTGTGCGACATGACCGGATCATTGAATCAAGTGTTGATTTAATGATTTAATACATAATTATATATTTGATATATTACTTTGCATTAACTAGTATTGGTTCACTTTAAATGGATTTTCTCACTCGGATGTGCACATTGTATATGTGATATATTTTTGTGCACTTGATTGTATCATGTTTGATGATACATGTTTGCTAGGGTTTTTGTGTAAAGAATTAAACCATGGTTATTTAAATGGTTAGGGTTTTGATTATCTTAACTAATTATTTAGGTCATTTCCTTTTTAGGCATGTAAAGAGAAAATGGTTTCTTTTCATTCATGAAGCTTGATGAAGCTTCATGAAGACTTTGACCAAGTGACCATTTTGTCTCATGCTTAACCCTAACCATTCCATTTAACCATGATTAACTCTCTACACATTACCATGGTTAATATTATGATAAGAATGATTTTATTATTCTTTTTCATAATAACTTATCATAATATTCTTTCTTCTTCTTCTTCATCTTCTTCAATGAAGAAACCTTGCCTTCATCAATGGCAAAGTGAGAAAAAGAGTGAGAAATCCAATTCTAAAGTGAACCCACTTTCTATTTCTTCATCCTCTACCTCTTGCCAAGTAGTAGAGTGTGTTTTCTTCACAAGTTTCATGACTTGGTGAAGTGGGAGCTTGATCTAGTGATGCCTCGACGTAGATCATTTTCGGCGTCGTAGTCGATGACCTAGCCCGTCCATTCTCCGATGAAGCCGACACTAGAGCCCGGGATCTGATGATCGCAGCGAGGAGACATCATCACGGAGCTATGGAGGTGGAGCACCGGATCTACAAAGGTTGTATTTCCGTTACACTTTAGTTAAGTTGTTAACTAGCTCGTTGTTTCGCCTAAATTTCTAGTTAACGATCCGTATTAGGGTTTCTCGGCACCCGTAAAAATTGAAATTGGCATGGTTGGTACCTTGTGAGACCTCATTAGTGTGCCTAGGAACCCTACAAGACCTGGGTGATGCCTCTTACATTCTGGGGATCCGGATCTATCGTGATAGATCCAAGAGGATGTTGGGACTTTCGCAGTCCAGGTATATCGACATTGTACTGAAAAGATTCAGTATGGAAGATTCTAAGCGCGGTAATCTACCGGCTTGTCACGGAATCACCCTCTCCAAAGAGATGTCTCCCAAGACTGATTTGGAAAGGGAACGCATGTCTATTATACCCTACGCTTCCGCGGTAGGCTCTATAATGTATGCGATGTTGTGCACCAGACCAGATGTAGCTTACGCACTGAGTGTGGTAAGCCGGTATCATTCAGACCCAGGGGAGAAGCACTGGATAGCAGTAAAGAACATTCTCAAGTACCTAAGAAGGACTAAGGAGATGTTCTTGGTTTATGGCGGAAAAGACCTCAGGTTGGAGGCCTTTGCTGATTCCGGCTTCCAGAGTGATAAGGACGATTCCAAGTCCATGTCGGGTTATGTCTTTGTTTGAGATAGTGCCCTCAGAGTCAATTATTGGATCACAGGCACGTGATTGCAATGATTGAGGGGAGGACCTGTCCCAGTAGGACAGTCTTACTCAAGATGATAGTATGCTATCTGGTTTATCTTTATCATCGTGTACTGCCTTAGGTGACCTTACTAGTCGCTATTGCACGTTGATAGAGCCCCTAGGATTCTTGCTTGACTGCCAGCAGTATGAGGGCGATCATATAAGTGAGAGCTGGAGTCTATAAGCACATCCTTAAAAGGTCCCTAGTCGTGGGAGCTTCGAGACAGGGCATCGATTCTCCAGAGTAGACTAGTGTATACAGTCGAGACCCCGACGAGGGGCGGTGGCCGGTCTCACAAGCCACTGGTGTTAGTTGGTTCACCTAAGATGTATACAGGTGCTCATTGGGTTATGAGTACACTGGACAGGACTCGCCGGGAACCTACTAGTTGGGATTATACCAGACGTCAGATAGCAGTTCCCTGGTGACATGTGTACAGGTTAGTTCATCGACCTGAGATCGTCATTTGTCTCGTGTGAGTTCCCACCGTGCTTTGATTACTACCCTACCACGGCTCAAAGGAGTCGTGCAAACAGGTTTTAGTTGGGTACAGTCCCGAGCCACATGGAGGCAGTGAGCGGATCTGCAGGGGTTCGTCTCTCCCGGTATTGGGGGTGAGGTCGCGCTGTGTCTAGGAGAGCCAGAACATGAAAAGTCCTTGGCCAAGGCAGGAGAATTGCTGGTAGGTATTCCAGTAGTATCTCAGGGTGTTCTGGGCTACACTCCGACACGACTTGTACTGCTTTTGGGGGTCTGACTTTTACCAACCCCCTAGGCCCGCCATGCGATGCTCATAGATGAACGGACCGGACTGTATGGATATTGTCACTGACAGGCTCAGTAGGGTGTCAGGATGAGTGCGCTCATCGACGTCCCTTTTGGTCAATACCTGGTAGCCCATCACGTATTGGCTTATACCTCTGACGTGCTAGTGGTTAAATCCACAGCCATAGTATTGACGAGTCTTTAGAGTCCACCACACTCAGTTACTCAGGTTTCGGGCGAAATGCTGTAGAGGCCGTATGGAGATATGGCAGGGTTCGATCAGATACGTGCGGTATTGCACGGATCGTGATCGGACGGATTTTACTAGCCGGCTTTGGCTTAAGCCGGATCCTAGTATTAAATAGTGTAGTTTTGTCTCTTTGCATTTGTGTTCTGTGGGAATACAAATGCGGGCATGTATTTGCAGTTGTGAGGTTTTCCTGTAATTTATTACGGGATCAGTTTTCTGAAGTTGCCAGTTTGCATTCCGTTCCGGCCGGTTTTCTTTTATTCCTTCTCGGCCGGACTTTTCGTTGGAGGGGGTTATTTGCAAGAGTGCAAATAACTCTTTTGTGGAGGGCTTTATTGCATTTGTAGCCTCTTTATCATGATGAGATTCCATTCTTGTCTCACTTCACTTGCTTTCATATGATGGTTTGGTGATAAGATTGATATTTGAAATGAAGGTGATCTTTGATCATTATCTACACACATTTTTCTCATTTGATTATTCATTCCATTTTTCCCACCCACTTGAAGAGGGGCCGGCCACTATGATGAGAGGAGAGAGGTTCATTTGTAAAAGAAAAATTCTTCTTCTCATTTTTTCTTTACACCAAAGTTCATATAGCTCATCTCCTCTTGTTCATTTTTCTCCTCCACACACCATGGCAACTTCTATAACCCCAAAAGAGACAAGTTTCTACACTAGTCTACAGCATCCCTTGGACGCGTCGGCAAGCCAACTTCGCGCCCGAGTTGCCTCGGTCAAGAGGTGGGATCCCGTATACGAACCCGCCTACGTGGTGCCTTTCTGACGAGGACGTGATGGACGGAGATTCCGCGGGAGATTGGAGTGGAGACGAAGACTGAAGGACACGGATCGCTTGGTATACTTCTCTACCCGTATTTTAGTTTGCTAGTTGCTAGGTTAATGGCCCGATCCGGGTGAAAAGTGCGCGGTGGTGCCGGTTGCAAGTTTTGCAAAGTTTTTGTTTCCGCGTTTCCGTCGTCGGATCGACGGCCGGGACGCCGCCGCGGACTTACATTGGTATCAGAGCCACGCCATTAACCATGCCTAGCTTGCTCTAGTATGTTTAGAACTCGATCGAACAAAAATCCCCAAAAACCGTATTTTCCTATGCATCGTGTTTCTGTCGAATTTTTTTTAGCTCCAAAAATTTTTCAGGTTGTTTCAGAATACTGTGCATGAAAATCTAAGAATTGTGTGAAAATTTGGACTCGTGATCACTCCATACCGCCGCGGAACCGCGGCCAAACCCATGCTTGGGCCGCGGTTCCGCCGCGAGTTTGACTGATCAGCTCACCAAATTTTTACAGATTGTCTTAGACTTGGAATTAGGGGTTTTGGGATATTATTTTTTGGCCCATATTTTCTGTAAGTGCTACAGTACTGCTTGGGGCCCACTTTGATAAATTTGTTCGATCGGATATTTTTAAACATGCTAGTTCACAGTATTTACATTATATCTGCGACCGTGAATGTCACTCGATCTATAAAATCCAGTCTAACTGCTATAGCCCGGTTAGACGGATTTGCGAACGTGACATTCACGTTGATGTTCTGTGATTGTGCTGTGTTGTTGCGGATCGGTCGTGGGGGATAGCCTGGATGCAATGTTAGTACAGTTTTGTTTTATATGTACATTTGATATTGCGGGGCGAGCGTCCGACATGTGGACTGCCGTCACTGCCTGTTTGTATTATTCTTTTGGGGCACGACCTGGTTGCGGTCGATGTACCCGTTGTATGTATATTTTACTTTCTGTACTAGGATTACCCCGCGGAGGGGTGCACGGATAGCCGGGTTCTAGAGGGCAACGAGCCCGCATCTCATGGCATTGAGACGGAGGGGGCTTCACTCTAGAATTGGCGGGCTATTCGCCGCACTCATAGGGGGTACAGGTAGACCTAGGTGGGGTGCCCAAGTTACCGGATTCCGTGAAGTGCTGGGTGGTCCATTCACGTTGCTGAAGAGGGCTGCCTCGCTTCAGGTTTTGGCGGGTAGCTTGCCGCGCCCGTAGGGGTCTAGGATTTCATTGCACAGGCTATCCACACGACCAGGGGAACGTCGGGTTTCAGTAGCGGCTCTGTGAAACCCGGGGATCCCAGATATCTATATTGTTCTGTGTTGCTGTACTTTTCTGTGCTGCTGCTTTTTTATCACGCCTTGAGCGAAAATTATATATTTTATATATATTAGTAGATGTTGTATATGTTTTGCATCCGCGCTAGTCCAGTCCCCGCTCTGTCGTTAGTTAGCTAACCTAACGGGTGATGACGGGACCCAGTGGCGAATGCGGATGGCATATACGTACGTCAGTATATTTTCGTTCTTTGTGGTGTGATCAATTGATGGGACTGCGTTGATTCGGATCAATGCAAGATAAACAAACCTATTTTGATGTTGTTGGAACACTTTTTCAAAAAGCTGTTATTGCAAGGGCGTTCACTTTTGTTTTGCATCGTGGTATTCAGTTGGAATATCCTGCTCCTCAGTCGACGAGGCAAGGGCCGAAATCCCTTCACCAGGAGTGACCCCTTGGACAAAAGTTTGCGTCAGGGCAGTAACTTCACTATAGCCGATTACTTTTGCTTTGCATCGTGGTATTCAGTTGGAATATTCTGCACCTCATTCTACGGGGAAAGAGCCGAGATCCCTTCACCGGGAGTGACCTCTTTAGCAAAGATTTTCATCACTATATTTTTACAAAGCTATCCGTTCCTTCAACGATATCAAGTTCATTACGTTGAAGGTTTTCGCCAGAAACCATTCGTAGCCCTCCGTCGTTTCATATGGATAGTCAATAGTATTCATGCTGTGTATGTTGGCCAAAGTCAAGGCACAGTGTTTGGTAGCTATTGGGTATTCATATGCAGCATAGATAGATGCGTTGGTTTGGGACAGTCGTACTGCCATTTTGGCCAAAGTCAAGGGTAAGTACTGGTGGGTTCAAATTAACCTGGATAATGACGGGTAGAACTTGACATGTGACTTATGATATGTTGGCCAAAGTCAAGGTCATAAGAGCATGGGGTAAAAATCCACATCGGGAGTTTCAAAAGAACTGAAACTTGCCAGATATGCGCATACCTTCTGGAGTATGATAACGTGAGCGGATTCCGTTACGTTATCATGCGATGATAGTTGGATCCCGATTCCCACTGATGAGTTGGTTTACTCCTCGGGTGATCCCGGCTAATTCTTCCTTCAGGTTTGGGGAAGAATTTGACGTTACAGTGGGAGGTTTCCAGATTAGATAAAGTGATAACCATTCTGATCTAGGTTAGAGTGCACGCTGAGTGTTTCTTTTCTCTCTCTCTTTGGCAGCGACCATTGACCCGACCCTAGACTATGACTCAGTGACCAAGTTGACCGAACCTTCATAACACTGGCTTTTGGATTGTCAGAAGTTGCAGACCTCATTGCCACTCCTACTTTTACCCTTTTCTCCAGGACACCCCGTATTACTACGAACGTCCACTTCCATTGGACAAAACCATCGTATGGTTATATACGAACTCGAAGGAATTCGAGGATGGTTTCTGGTTCTGGAGAAAACGAATAGGACTATTCAGTTGTCTTTTCCTTTTACCTTCTCTCTCAGATTGCGAGTACTCCTTGGTTTAGGAGATAGTACACCTATTACGCAAATTGGATAGTCTTCTTCCAAACCATAGGCAGGTGCCGAACGGTGGGGAATGAAGAAAGCCAATTAGCCTAAACGGTGTACAGAAGGTATTAAGTTCAGACAAAGCAAGGGATTAGTAAGAGGGCAAAGTAAAATGCGACTGCTATTCACGACCAAACCAAGTATTTCTTCGCCAATCCTAAATCACCTATTTCTAAGGTTTATTCGGTTGTCTTTTATCTTCACCTTCTCTCGCATTGCGAGTGCTCCTAGGATTAGGACAGTACACCCATTATGCTTATTGGATAGTCTTCTTCCAAACCATAGGCTGGTGCCGAACGGTGGGGAAAGAAGAAAACCATTTGGCCTAAAGGGGTGTACAGAAGGTAACGACTAAAGACATATAAAGGGATTTGGAGAGGTGACAAAGAATTATACGGTTACAGTCGTGAATCTGGATAATGGAAGAAGCATTACTAGGAATACCAGGATACCCCATCGAAACATTTCAATGTTTCAGTTTCACTGTGTACTGTTAAAAGAAAACTGATTTCCCAATTAGACACTTGCTCCAGGGTATGTATTTACCAGGTATGATTCTCACATCTGTATGGTTTTACAGATGATGAGTGGGAGTAAGTTATTGGGAATTAGGTGATCATCCTCATTATATCGGGATTCGTTGTAATCGGTGATATTTGAGGAAGTCACCTGGGTTGTTTGCCGGTCGGCAAATATTTGGTTTTGAATATCCGTTGTTATGCACCAATTTCAAATTGATATATCTGTACATCTATTTTTATAGAGTGAGATATACCTTTTTGAAATTATGTCTATGATATTTACCTATACCAGCGGATGGTTAGGTAAGGAGCATTGAACAGCGGTGTAATTCTTCTTAACCATAAGTACAGTTTTCAACCTACGACACACAGTGAATGAGTTGTTAGACTCAGCGGACTTATACAGAGTATTGTATATTGTCCAGTGTCCATTAGGACAGAGGGGTTGGTCTCGTACTATATTCTGTTTACTTATGACTTCTCTAGTTCTTAGACATGTGTTTCGTAGAAACACAGGGTCTAAGTTTTGAGGAGTTATAGGTATAAGAATAAAGTAGAGAACCATATATTGCAAGTATCGGGATTCTTCAAGGTGATCGAAGATGTAGATACTTGTGTATGGTATTCAGTTGATAGTAATGATTAAGAGAACTAGCTTCTCTTTCAGGTTACTCATAATTGGAAGTATTCCTAAGTTGAGTAACGCTGATCGGCCTCCTTCCATTTAGTAGACATGCACTGGTGACAGCTGCATGATTTGAATCTGGTTCAATTAAATCAGTGCCTCTGTTTCTTGGATATAGAACAGTTCATATCTTGACATTGTTAAGGTACGGGGAGTTGTCCGGCTTATGCTTAAAACCAGAATCCGGATAACTCAAGGCACGTTTCTGTAATGGCTGTTTGTGGGTTGACCCGGGCTATGACGAGGGTTGATTTTCTACCATCTGGAAGATCAATAGTGATATTGTTCTTAACTCGCCACAGTTTTAATAAAAATGGACTTTTTTCAGAAAACAGTAGTGGGAGTATGGTAGAACTGGAAGTGATTCCAGAACCGCAAACGATTACTGAAGATTTGATAAGAACCTAAAGATTCAATCTGGTTTGACATTCCACTGGCCACTCCGCAGATACGGTGGGTAACCTCAGGCACTCGAGAGGTACTTCGGTATGCTCAAGGACGGTGGCAGGGAGGTTCTTGTTTATCCAGACTTGCCATTGCTGTTGTTCCAGACTGTGAGACCCGGCAGGAGAATGAGTATAGCGTCGTTCTAAACTGGCTTTAGAAGTGCACGTCTATATGACTCTGCCAGAGGGTTGTCGTAGTCAGTGGGAGCAGCGGAAGCATTGGTGGACATCAGGCTTATGTCTATTTATAGACTAGAGCAGATATTGCGGAGATAGATCATCTATTTCTGATGTGACAGTCATAGGTTTGACTTCATCAGAATAGGGGATGGATCTGTTAAGAAGGTAGTAGAGTGTGATGTCCTGGTATTTGATGACATACACAGAGTAGGAAGTGATATTCCTATACTACGATCGGTTATACTTTGGTCGTCACACAGTAGTTTCTCCACATAGGAATTGGATATTATATCAGACATTCTGGTTACTAGATCTATGGTTTTAGATCTAGATTTGGGTGGTTTCCCAATCTGGGTACTTTGACCGCATTCTATGAGTATTTAGAATGGACGACTCCTGGCACGGTAGTATACCTGCAGGAGATGGGGTCACCCTCTCTAAAGGTGTCTTACAGACTAAAAGGGAGAGGGATGTGCATGATTGGCATATCACTTGCTTAGGCAATTGAGTCAATCATGAGATGTCAAGTACCACACCAGATGTTGTTCTTGCAGTAGATGAAATAAGTTGATATTAATCCAATCCTGGAGAAACAATCGGAAGCAGCTTTAGAACATAAGTTGATGTTCTATGGAATTGATAACGGCAGCCTCCTTTAGGAGACGGTTATCATTCCATGCTTCCAAGGTGACCCTGATGGTAGAGTGGCTGTCAGAGTTATAACTTTCCCTCTGATGAGGGGCAGTATTTTGGACAGGTGGTCCAGGTGGATACTGAGGGAAGGCATGGCGCAGGATACTGATTAAGTTCAGTTGACGATACAGTCTAAGAAGTTTGGATTTGGAGTTCATTTCTGAACTAGGTCCCGTCAGACATCCAGACATTCTAAGACAGGTATTGCTCATTTCGGGAGATGGCTTTCTCCGCGAACTTGAGATATAAAGAGACATAGAAAGAAACATCAAAGCGGATCCACTCACTGAGGCTATTCCTCGAACGCAATAGTTTCGCAAACGAGCTTTGTGAGACTGACCAGTAGAGGAGTTGGGTGTTCGGTATCACACGGGCTGTGAGTATGCGACATCGCAATAATTAGCCTTGAGTGCAAGTGGGAGATTGTTGGAGATAGTGCCCTCAGAGTCAATTATTGGATCACAGGCACGTGATTGCAATGATTGAGGGGAGGACCTGTCCCAGTAGGACAGTTTTACTCAAGATGATAGTATGCTATCTGGTTTATCTTTATCATCGTGTACTGCCTTAGGTGACCTTACTAGTCGCTATTGCACGTTGATAGAGCCCCTAGGATTCTTGCTTGACTGCCAGCAGTATGAGGGCGATCATATAAGTGAGAGCTGGAGTCTATAAGCACATCCTTAAAAGGTCCCTAGTCGTGGGAGCTTCGAGACAGGGCATCGATTCTCCAGAGTAGACTAGTGTATACAGTCGAGACCCCGACGAGGGGCGGTGGCCGGTCTCACAAGCCACTGGTGTTAGTTGGTTCACCTAAGATGTATACAGGTGCTCATTGGGTTATGAGTACACCGGACAGGACTCGCCGGGAACCTGCTAGTTGGGATTATACCAGACGTCAGATAGCAGTTCCCTGGTGACATGTGTACATGTTAGTTCATCGACCTGAGATCGTCATTTGTCTCGTGTGAGTTCCTACTGTGCTTTGATTACTACCCTACCACGGCTCAAAGGAGTCGTGCAAACAGGTTTTAGTTAGGTACAGTCCCGAGCCACATGGAGGCAGTGAGCGGATCTGCAGGGGTTCGTCTCTCCCGGTATTGGGGGTGAGGTCGCGCTGTGTCTAGGAGAGCCAGAACATGAAAAGTCCTTGGCCAAGGCAGGAGAATTGCTGGTAGGTATTCCAGTAGTATCTCAGGGTGTTCTGGGCTACACTCCGACACGACTTGTACCGCTTTTGGGGGTCTGACTTTTACCAACCCCCTAGGCCCGCCATGCGATGCTCATAGACGAACGGACCGGACTGTACGGATATTGTCACTGACAGGCTCAGTAGGGTGTCAGGATGAGTGCGCTCATCGACGTCCCTTTTGGTCAATACCTGGTAGCCCGTCACGTATTGGCTTATACGTCTGACGTGCTAGTGGTTAAATCCACAGCCATAGTATTGACGAGTCTTTAGAGTCCACCACACTCAGTTACTCAGGTTTCGGGCGAAACGCTGTAGAGGCCGTATGGAGATATGGCAGGGTTCGATCAGATACGTGCGGTATTGCACGGATCGTGATCGGACGGATTTTACTAGCCGGCTTTGGCTTAAGCCGGATCCTAGTATTAAATAGTATAGTTTTGTCTCTTTGCATTTGTGTTCTTTGGGAATACAAATGCGGGCATGTATTTGCAGTTGTGGGGTTTTCCTGTAATTTATTACGGGATCAGTTTTCTGAAGTTGCCAGTTTGCATTCCGTTCCGGCCGGTTTTCTTTTATTCCTTCTCGGACGGACTTTTCGTTGGAGGGGGTTATTTGCAAGAGTGCAAATAACTCTTTTGTGGAGGGCTTTATTGCATTTGTAGCCTCTTTATCATGATGAGATTCCATTCTTGTTTCACTTCACTTGCTTTCATATGATGGTTTGGTGATAGGATTGATATTTGAAATGAAGGTGATCTTTGATCATTATCTACACACATTTTTCTCATTTGATTATTCATTCCATTTTTCCCACCCACTTGAAGAGGGGCCGGCCACTATGATGAGAGGAGAGAGGTTCATTTGTAAAAGAAAAATTCTTCTTCTCATTTTTTCTTTACACCAAAGTTCATATAGCTCATCTCCTCTTGTTCATTTTTCTCCTCCACACACCATGGCAACTTCTATAACCCCAAAAGAGACAAGTTTCTACACTAGTCTACAGCATCCCTTGGACGCGTCGGCAAGCTAACTTCGCGCCCGAGTTGCCTCGGTCAAGAGGTGGGAGCCCGTATACGAACCCGCCTACGTGGTGCCTTTCCGATGAGGACGTGATGGACGGAGATTCCGCGGGAGATTGGAGTGGAGACGAAGACTGAAGGACACGGATCGCTTGGTATACTTCTCTACCCGTATTTTAGTTTGCTAGTTGCTAGGTTAATGGCCCGATCCGGGTGAAAAGTGCGCGGTGGTGCCGGTTGCAAGTTTTGCAAAGTTTTTGTTTCCGCGTTTCCGGCGTCGGATCGACGGCCGGGGCGCCGCCGCGGACTTACAGTCTTTACCCTCAATGGAGGGGCGGTGTGCTGGAAGAGCTCCAAGCAGGACACCGTTGCTGACTCAACGATGGAAGCGGAGTATATAGCTGCTTGCGATGCCGCAAAAGAAGCAGTCTGGATGAAGAAGTTCCTAACAGAACTTCAGGTGGTTCTTACCATAGTTGATCCAATACTACTGTATTGCGACAACAACGGAGCTATAGCTTTAGCGAAGGAACCGAGGTCCCATCAGAAGTCCAGACACATCTTGAGGCGGTATCACCTAATCAGGGAGATCATTGATCGTCGGGAGATCAAGGTTCGGAGAGTTGCTTCTGAAGAGAACATTGCTGATCCATTCACGAAGGCCCTACCTCAGATTCAGTTCGAGAGGCTACTCGAGATCATCGGTCTTTGATATGCCAGTACATGGCCCTAGTGCAAGTGGGAGATTGTTAGTGTATATGCCCTAGGGGCTATTATTGTATCATACTAGTTTGTATATTACTTAATGGAAGCTTGGGATATTCACATGTATATAACAGTCTTGCTAAACATGGTAGTATGCTACTTGGTTTTTCTATCTTAATATGTGAGTATACGTATTGATAGAGCTCTTAGTATCTTACTTGACTACCAGCATTGTGATGGCAGTCACACTAGTGAGGGCTGGGTAGTCTACAAGCACATCCTTATTCAGGTCCCTAGTCGTTTGATTATCGAGACAGGGCATCGATACTCCGGAGTAGACTAGTGTGTACGCTTCTCATCCCAGTTGGGGAGATGGTCTGTCCCACAGCCGTCAGTACGTCGTACTGGAGATAGTATGCAGGTGCTCGTTAGGTTACGAGTACACCGGACAGGACTCACAGGGAACTGTTGGTTGGTTTTATACCAGTCGTCAGTGAACAGTTCCCAGGTGACATGAGTACAACATAGTCCACAGACTTGACACTGCTACTTCGCCTCGAGTGTGTCCCACTGTTCTTAGATTGCTACCCTACCATGGCTTAAAGGAGTCGTGCAAACAGGTAGCAGTTGGGTGCAGTCCCGAGCACTTGGAGGCAGTGGCGGTTAGACAGGATTCGTCTCTCCCGGTATTGGGGGTTGATATCGCGCTGTGTCAGAGAGCCATTACGCAAAGTCCCTGGCCAGGGCAAGCGAGATTTGCTGGTAGGTTCCAGTAGTTTCTCAGGGTGTAATAGGCTTCGCTCCGACATGACTTATACAGCTATTAGGGGACTGACGCTTGCCGCCCCCTAGGCCCGATATGCGATAGTCTTAGACGAACGGACCGGACAGTACGGAGATTGTCACATCAGACTCAGTAGGAGTTCGGATGGGTTTCCTCATCGGCCTTCTTATCGACATCTACCTGGGGACCGTTACGTACAGCTAGTGCCGCTTGCGGTCTGTGGTTAAACCCACTGCCAGCGTAGTAGTCGAGTCTCTAGAGTCCCACGCAGAGAGTTTCCCTACTCCAGGCGAAACGATATAGAGGTCGTATGGTTTTACGACAAGGGTTCGGACGCATACGTGTGTTTTCGCACGTACGACTTTCGGACAGTTTTTACTAGTCGGCTTTGGTTTAAGCCAGTTACTAGTATCCGGTTATTGGATTTATACAGTCTAAAGTTTTTCCGTGTTTTCACGGATAGGAGGGGCGTTCTCATAATTGCGCGAGAAGCTTCTAGAAGATGGTGACTAAGGAGGTTTAGGTGGCATATACATTGAATGAGATTAGTGAGTCATATGGATGATTCATCCATGTCATTAATGCTTCATAATTGCTTAATGACTCATGGAGATGAATCACCACAAGATATTTATCAAGCATGGTTGTAAATCATTTTCTTTTCTTTTCTTGATAAAATAAAATGCTTGATATATATTATGATAACTCATTTTCTCTTCTCATTATTATGTTCATCTTCTCTCTCCTCAAGCTCTCTCTCTTCAAACCCTAATCCTCCCCTCTCATGTGTTGAGTACAAGGATTAGTTAGACTACTTAATCCATAACCATACTCTATTTCATCTAGGTACTTTGATTAGCACTTAAAGATACCTAGTTGCCTCAAGTTTAGAGGCAAAGCTTGGAGTTTAGCTCTCGTGGTGGATCGTCTACTACTTGGAGAAGGCCGAGGAGGAGGTGGAGTTCATAAAGACGAAGGACACGGTTCTTTAGGTATAATCCCTTTACATAGTAGTTTAGAACTTCTATGTTTGATGTTAGTTATCGTTTAGCTTCGATTCATGCGGTTAGTCGATGTTTAAGCAAAGAACAAGATCGTTTTTCATATTTCCGCCTCCCCGCAAGTCGTGGGGTGTTGTACATCGACTTACACCAAGTGTGCTTTCTGGCTGGACAGCGTAGACTTCTTGGGGCACGTGATTTCACGAGACGGTATATGTGTAGACCCGAGGATGATCGAGGCGGTTCGGAGTTGGCCCAGACCCACATCAGTTACGGAGATTCGCAGCTTTCTAGGGCTGGCCGGCTACTACAGGCGATTTGTGCAGGATTTCTCTCGCATTGCTACACCCTTGACCGGGTTGACCCAGAAGGGAGTTCCTTTCGTTTGGACAGAGGAGTGTGAGCACAGTTTTCAGCAGTTACGGGCACTACTGACTACGGCGCCAGTATTATCATTGCCTTCAGGGTCAGGCGGATTTGTGGTATATTGTGATGCTTCTCTAGTGGGGCTAGGGTGTGTTCTGATGCAGCATGACAGGGTGATCGCGTATGCTTCGCGGCAATTGAAGAAACATGAACAGAACTACCCCACTCACGATTTGGAGATGGCTGCAGTGGTCTTTGCACTTAAGATCTGGCGACATTATCTGTATGGAGAGTCGTGCCAGATATTTACTGATCACAAGAGCTTAAAGTATATATTCCCGCAGCGAGACCTGAACCTTACACAGCGCCGATGGATGGAGTTAGTGAAGGACTACGACTGCGAGATCTTGTACCACCCGGGCAGGGCTAATGTAGTGGCGGATTCCTTGAGCAGGAGGCCCGGGGGTACTCTATCTTGCTTGAGCGCAGTACAGAGGCAGTCGTCGGCAGATTGGCAGATCTTATGTGACAGCCGGGTACAGTTCGAGTTTACGCCGATCGGAGGACAGATTGCGTATGTTCGTGCACGCGCACAGTTGCTTGACCGTATATATGAGGCACATCACAGTGATGACCGTTGTTCAGAGATCAGGACGCAGATGGGACATGGCAGATTTTCCGAGTTCGTGATTGATGATCAGGGGATACTACGATTTGGAACCAGATTGTGCATACCAGATGCTGAGGGACTGCGGCGTGAGATTCTCGAGAAGGCACATCGATCAGTGTATAGTGTTCATCCAGGTTCCACCAAGATGTACCACGATTTGAGAGATGTTTACTGGTGGGACGGGATGAAGAGGGACATCGCAGATTTTGTGTCGAGATGCCTGACTTGTCAGCAAGTCAAGGCTGAGCATCATAGACCCGCGGGAGAGCTACAGCCGTTGCCCATTCCGGAGTGGAAATGGGAACAGATTTCTACGGACTTTATTGTGGGTCTACCCAGGACTAGTCGAGGGTATGACTCCATCTGGGTGATCGTGGATCGTTTGACGAAAGTGGCTCACTTCCTACCGGTGAAGACGACTTTCGGATTTGCTCAATATGCCCAGATTTACATTGATGAGATTGTACGACTGCACGGAGTTCCGACATGTATTGTGTCCGACAGAGGCACCCATTTTACCGGCCGACTATGGCAGAGGCTTCAGGAGGCTTTGGGCACCCGCTTGAGTTTCAGCACAGCATTTCATCCGCAGACTGACGGACAGTCAGAGTGGACTATTCAGACTCTCGAGGACATGCTCAGAGCGTGCGTTTTAGACTTCGGAGGTAGCTGGGATCATCATTTGCCCCTAATAGAGTTCTCCTATAACAACAGATACCAGCAGACCATTCAGATGGCACCGTTTGAGGCATTTTATGGGAGGAAATGTAGATCGCCCGCCTGTTGGACAGAGCTCAGTGAGAGCAGTATCTTAGAGCCACAGATTGTGGAGGAGACGACCGCAAAGATCCAGTTGATTCGCGATAGGATGAGAGCAGCCCAGAGTAGGCAGAGATCTTATGCGGACCGTCGTCGGCGCAGACTCGAGTTTTCTGTTGGTGATCATGTTTTTTTGAGGGTCTCCCCAATGAAAGGTGTGATGAGATTTGGGAAGAAGGGAAAGCTTAGTCCCATATATGTGGGCCCCTTCGAGATCCTCGAGCGAGTTGGTGCGGTTGCGTATCGTTTAGCCCTTCCGCCCAGTTTTCCAGACGTGCACCCGGTATTTCACGTTTCGATGCTCCGCAGATATCTTCATGACCCTTCGCATGCGATTCAGCACCCGACGATCCAGCTTGAGCGCGACCTTTCCTATGCAGAGCAGCCGGTGATGATCTTGGATCGACAAGTGAAGAAATTGAGATCGAAGGACATACCGTCAGTCAAGGTACTTTGGCGTGGCCAGAGCGGCTAGGAGATCACTTGAGAGACCGAGAGCGAGATGAGGAAGAGGTATCCCCATCTTTTTGAAGGTATGTATAGTTAGATTTTTAAATTCGGGGACCGAATTTCTTTAAGGGAGGTAGATTGTAACACCTTGAAATTCGTTTAGAATGTTTTCGCGTTAATTAGCAAGTGTGCGTGTTTTTCAAAAAAAAAAAACGGATATCTTGTTTTCCTTCTTGGCTAGTGGTCTTTTGTGTTGTGAGGTGTTTTTATGGGTATTTATATATTTATAGGGTTGTTAATTATTTTTAGTCATGTTACCCTAAGTGAGAAATTTTGTGTTAAGTGCACCATGCACACTTAGCATTTTGAGGCTAGATGAGAAATGTATCATGTTAACCCTTTTTCTTTTCTTGCATGGTTTTATTTATCCCACCCATTTAAACAAGTCAAAACCCCTTTTTATAATTCAATTTCAAATAGAAATGAAGGTATGGTGGTTAGGTATGGGATTTGACTTTGTTTGATCTTTGTTTCTCTCTCTTTTCTCTCTCTTTTCTCTCTTTTTCCCTCACTTCTGAGCTCCAGCAGAAAAAGAAGCAGCAACAACACCATTTTCTCCATTTTTCTCTTCTCTTTTCATTTCTCATTAAACCCTCATTCACACCCTACTCAAAACAACACTTTTCCTTCACAAACCATAGAAAAAAAATGAGCTTTTAAGGTGTTTGGTGGTGGATCTGCACACTTGAGGAAAAAGCAGTGATTTTTGGTGTTTCTTAAGGTGTTTTGAAGGTATTAACTCACCCTTAACACCCCTTTTAGATAACTTGTAGTATTTCTAGCAAAATACCACTTTTTATGCATGTTTTGTGCTATATAAAGGGATTTAGTGAGGTTGTGATAAAAAATTAACTTTTTATGGCTTGAATAGCTTGGTAATGTGATATTAGTATGGTTTTGGACTTGGGTTTATTTCAGATTTCACAAAAATACCCTAAAGTATCATTTTAGTGCAAAGTATGACTTTTAGCTTGAAATTGGGTTCTGTTGGAACTGCTCCTACTCGGGGTGTTTCAGAATAAAATTGTAATTACTGGGATATACATAGTATGTATGGAGTGCACACAGATTGCGGCCATATGGGAGAAGGGTGGGTTGGGGTTTTTGTGGTTGGTGTCTGCTGGTATTTGGAGTGTGTTGGTATATTTATTTTTATAAAAATCTTTCTGTATAAAAATCTGGGACCTATTACCGTATTTTCCGTATTTTAAATCTCCGCGACACACGTGATACGTGTGTGGTTTTGGGTTGTGCTGCGTATCGCGACGCGTCGGGTTAGCTTCAGGAGCGTGATCACACGTTTTAGCGTATTGCGCGCACGCGCGCTTGGGTTGCAACGCGGGGTTCTAGTTTGACCTTAATATTTCATTTTTGGTAGATTTGAGCTTATGTGTGTTATATTGTGTAAATCTAGGTTCGCAGGCGAGTGAGACGGACGCTGCGAAGAAAGGGAAACAAGTCGTCGGCTACACTTAGCGCGAGACTTCGGTGAGTAGATTTAACATCTACGGGGATATCGCCCGCATGGCGTTCTACGTTAGGGCTGATAGGACTTTATAGTTACACATTGCATTTAACTACATTGACTGTTCATGGATACTGTTGTTGCATACTGCATTCCCTGCTATATGTATGAAAACTTAGAATTGATAGAACACCGCACTATTACTAACGGTTTATGTTGCACGAGCACTAATCTGCATGTTACACACACACCGTTAGTAATTGCCATGATACACTCACTGTAAAATTGCCATAATCATTATACTGTAGTTCATTTCACATATGATTCGATATGATTTTCATAGAAATTGGAAGCCGCATGCTGTCTTTGAAAGCTGAACTATCTTAAGAAACGCGGTTTCTCCCTTGTACCTATATCATGATGACTTGATGTACATAGCACATCGTATTTGATTTACTCATTGGTGTTGGATTTTCATGTGATTTTTGGTTTTGAGGACCGTTGAATTATTTCAGAAAAGATGCACTATTTGAAAACCCGGTTCCTCGTGATATGATATTTTGGTGCGTCCACCACGCGTTTTCTCGGTGCTGAGATGTGTGCTTGAAACCCGATTCGTGGAGTGGATGATCCGTTTGCGGGTTCGTGGTGGACCCGGTATGGTTCCCCTCGGCAAGATGATCGATGGACTTTGTCGATTGAGCCTGGAGGTGGGTGAGTACCTACCGGTGATTGGTTGGACCTGGCGGTTATCCGGAGGATACTGACCAGAGTCGAGAGTTGGATGCGGGATGATCCGTACTGCCGGGGCCGTGGGCCGATACCGCAGACGGAGCCCGTGGGCTGATCCGGACTTACGGAGCCCGATGTATGAGGATTTGCGTGTCGATGCTGGATACGAGTATTTATGATATTTTGGGTGCCGATGTTGGGCACTCGTGATTCTCAGAGATGTACAGGATTTGAGGGCCGAGGAGAGTGCCGGCGCCTGAGTTTATTTGGGATTTGGGTGCAGCTTGGGCACCGACTATTTTTCCACGATTGATATTTCATGTAGATGTTGTTTATCCCATGCTGAGCAGTGATTATCATGTATCTCATCCTGTAGTTATTTTACCTGACAGAGCATTTGCATGATTATTGCACTTACTGCTTGTCGCATATAGTTTACCTGCTAGCATATGATAGCGTAGCGCAGTACGTGCATGCTCGTGATTACCTGTATATGTTATCTCTATTCACGAGTTGGCAACTCACCCCCGTTGTGCCACAGTATTTGCAGGTTGCCCCTCAGAGTAGTCGCGGCAGGCTTCCTTTTTGCATCTTTTGGCTTCAGATACCACTACAGTTGGAGCGAGAGCTATTTTGCTATTTAGGTGGGTTGTGGTATTTGGTTACTTTTATTGTACACACTTTTGTATCTAGTATTCTCCATCTACCATATATGTACTTGACTTAGAGACAGTGTGAGGACGATGATGTATATTTTTGTATTCTGGTGTCGAGCTTGTGGGAGCCGACTTTATATTTGCAGTTATTATTCTGGGATGTTACTTTTGCTCATTCTTCGCTACGGCGTCGTATATTACTCTTGTGGTGATGGTTTCCGCCGTTGGGCGTGACTGCTCCCGGTTGGGAATGTTTTGTTCATTATATCTCATTTTCACTTATATCCTGTTTTACCCGATTTTTGGGGTTACTTTTACAAAGGAAATGCTGCCAAAATTATTATAAGGATAATTTAACTTTAAAAAGAACCTCATTGGACTAATTAAGGTTTTCTATATTTTTTTAATTAAATATTTTCAACACTCACTACTTTTAAATGGTTTTGATTTCTGGGTTCGGCTTACTTAGTCGCGTTACGCCTGTAGACGTTGCGTGGTTAAGTGCCGGTCACGAGTCAAAAGATTCGGGTCGTGACATATGGCCAATCGAGCACAGTGCAACATCAACCCCCAATACCGGGAGAGACGAAACCCCTCCTATCGCTCATCGCCTCCATGTGGCTCGGGACTGTACCCCAAAACCACCGTTTTGCATGCCCTCTTGGACGTGGTAAGGCGGAAATCAAAGCACAGTGGGAATCACACAAGACTCTATGACGATCTCGGGTCTACAGACTAACCTGCATAAGTGTCACCAGAGAACTGCCATCTGACGTGAGGTATAATACCATCTGGATGTTCTCGGCGAGTCCGTCCAGTGTACCCAGTCTCCACTGAGCACCCGTATACCATCTCTGATGTCAAACACCAATGGATATGGGATCATCCATCGCCCATCTCATGGGTCGAGAAGCGTATACGCTAGTCTACTCTGGTATATCGATGCCCTGTCTCGATACACCTACGACTAGGAACATTAAAGGATGAACTTATGGACTACCATGGCCCCACTAGTATGATCTGCATCATAGTCCTGGTAGTCAAGTACACATCCTAAGGGCTTTAACCAACATGTAACTATAAGACAGTATCAAGAGACAAGTATACATGTTAAGATAAAGAGCAACCAGATAGCTTACTATCATATCGAGCAAGAAAGTCCTCTCTATATATGTCCAAGCATCCAATATAATATACATCATCTGTACAATACTGGCCTCTAGGGCATACATACAACTAACAATCGCACATTATCCCCACTTGCTTTTATTCCCTTTTTTCCCTCCTCAATTAAGCAAGGCCGGCCACATTTTCTTGTGGGAGAGAGAGATTCATTTTTTGTGTGAGAAATATTTGGTATCTCATTCTCATGCTACAAAGAGAGCCCTATTTCAAAGTTCATTTCCACCTTCACCTCCAATATGGCAACTTCAACAACCCCTTAAGACGAATGATTCTACACTTAGCCTACAGCATTCTTGGACACGTCGGCTTGCTAACTTCGTGTCCGAGTTGCCTCAGTCCAGAGGTGGGAGCCCGTAAAAAGACTCGGTGGTGTGGTGCCCTTTCCGACGAGGAGATGAAGACCGGAGATTCCGCGAGGAGATCGGGATGGAGGCCGAAGACCGAAGGACACGAATCGCTCGGTATAGCTTTCTACCCTTTCTCTTATTTGCTAGTAGTAGGTTAATGGCCCGATCCGGGTTTAAAGTACGCGGTAGCGCCGGTTCACAAGATTAAAGAAAAGTTTCGTTTCCGCATTTTGGCCTCGGAATGACGGCCGGGATGCTGCCATGCACTTACATAGTGTATACGGATCGAGACCCCGACGAGGGGCGATGGCCGGTCTCACAAGCCATTGGTGTCAGTTGGTTCACCTAAGATGTATACAGGTGCTCATTGGGTTATGAGTACACCGGACGGACTCACATGGGTACTGCTAGTTGGTATTATACCTATCGTCAGGTAGTAGTTCTCAGGTGACATGAGTACAGCTTAGTCCGTTGACTTGACACTGCTACTTCACCTCAAGTGTGTTCCCACTGTTCTTTGATTGCTACCCTACCACGGCTCAAAGGAGTCGTGCAAACAGGTAGTAGTTGGGTGCAGTCCCGAAGCACTTAGAGGCAGTGGCGGTTAGATAGGATTCGTCTCTCCCGGTATTGGAGGTTGATATCGCGCTGTGTTTAGGAGAGCCATTACACAAAGTCCTTGGCCATGGTAAGTGAGATTTACTGGTAAGTATTCCAGTAGTTTCTCAAGGTGTTCTGGGCTACACTCCGACACGACTTATACCGCTATTGGGGGTCTGACGTTTACCATCCCCTAGGCCCGATATGCGATACTCATAGACGAACAGACCGGACTGTTCGGAAATTGTCACAGATAGGCTCAGTAGGGTTTCAGAATGAGTTCGCTCGTCGACCTCCCTTTCGCTCAATACCTGGGTAGCCGTTTCGTACAGCTAGTGCCACTGATGTGCTTGTGGTTAAACCCACTGCCAGCGTATTGACGAGTCTTTAGAGTCCCACACAGAGGGTTTTCCCTAGTTCGGGCGAAACATTGTAGAGGCCGTATGGTTTTATGGCAGGGTTCTATCATATACGTGCACTCGTGCACGGATCATGATCGGACGTATCATACTAGTGGGCTTTGGTTTAAGCCGGATCCTAGTATTAGATTTTTGGATTACTTTCGTCTCGTAGTATTCGTATTCAGCCGGGATACGGATGCGGGTATGTATATACGGATGATGGGTATTCTTGTAATTCCTTACAAGATAACTTTAGTTGATGCCATTTTCTTTTTCTTGATTAAACATTTATGTTTAAATGTTTAATGGTGGATAATGTGACTCATTCTTGGCATGGCATGGTTTTTGTCATGGATAAGATATTTTGTGTGAGCCTTAGATATTTATGTGAGTGTGTGAGTGTAGAGATATTTTGTAAGTGTGTGAGGCTCATTAACACATAAAAAAATATCAAAACACTCACTCACTCAAAAGAGGGCAGCCATCTCATTTGTTTTGGGTGTTGGTTTTTTACTCACATGTTTTCTTTTCTTGAGCTTCACATTTTCCACCATGGGCATCATCTTCAACCTCCACTTTATCCCTCTCATGTGTTGAGAATCCTAGAGTGTATTGAGACAATGTAACCACACACTATCTCTACTTCATCTTGAGCACCTAGGTTAGCAAACTAGTTGTTCGAGTTGCTTTGGTTTGAAGCGGGAGCCCGTATTAAGAATCCTCGAGGTGGATCGTCTTTGACGAGGGAGACCGGAGAGCAGACTTGTTCGGGGGCAGCCGGCGAGGAGCTTGGAAAGAGATTGAAGACCGAAGGACACGGATCGATCGGTATAACCTTTAAATACTTTATAGTATGCTAGTAAACGGTTAATGGTTCGATCCGGGTAATTGGTTATGTTAGCGCCAAGTTTGAAAAGTTTTTGTTCCGCATTTGGCCACGGATTGATGGCCGGGGCGTTGCCGTAACCAAACATGGTATCAGAGCCAAACCATTAACCACATACTAGTTGGTTTAGACAATGTTAAAATATCAAAACCGAAACAAACCCGAAACATCACTCACTACATTGCAGTTTCTGTCGATTTTAAAAGTGTCTTCAAAAATTATTTAAACAACTGCAGAAAACTACTTAAGTGACCACTAGACTTCACCCCAAACACGAACCCATTCCGCCGGGTTTTGGCCGAGCACATTGAGGAAAAAACCGAGTAGGCCGTTTTTTTGGAGGCTTCTGGGCTTCGTTTTTTGGGTGTTGTCTTGTCTCTGGAATGCTGGTTCAGTGGTGTTGTTTGTTTAGCCCAGTTTGGATATGGTTTTATCTAATTGTTTAGGGCTATTCGGGGGTTATTTCGAACTCGATATTTTCTAACATCGTTTAAAGTTTGCAGTACTTACATTACTATCTGCGACCGTAAATGTCATTCAAGCGGTACAACTTGTCTAATTGCTATAGCTTTTTTAGACGGGTTTGCGAACGTGATATTCACGTTGATGTTCTGTGTTGTGCTGTGATATTGCGGATTTGTCGTGGTGGATAGCTTGGATGCAATGTTGGTACAGTTTAGTTTTATTTGTACATTTGATATCGCGGGGCGAGCGTCCGACATGTGGAATGCCGTCACTGCCTGTTTGTATATTATTCTTTTGGGGCATGACTGGGTTGAGGTCGATGTACCCGTTGTACATATTTTCTTTTCTGTACTAGGATTACCCCGCGGTGGAGTGCAAGGATAGCCGAGTTTTGGAGGGAAACGGGTACACATCTCATGGCAAAAATCAATCGGGATCACCCGAAGAGTAAACCAACTCATCAGTGGGAATCGGGATCCAACTCTCATTGCATGATAACGTGACGGAATCCACTCACGTTATCACACTCCAGAAGGTATGCGCATACTTGGTAAGTTTCTGTTTCTTTAGAAACTCCCGATATGATTTTTGCCCATGCTCTTATGACCTTGGCTTTGGTCAAAATGTCATAAGTCACATGCTAAGTTCTACCCGTCATTATCTTGTCAATTTGAACCCACCCGCATATGCCCTTGACTTTGGCCAAAATGGCAAAACGACTGTCCCAAAACAACTCATCTATCTATGCAACAAATGAATACCCAGCAGCTACCAAACACTATGCCTTGACTTTGGCCAAAATGCATAGCTTGAATACTACTGAATACCCAAAAGAAATAACGGAGGGCTACGGCTGGTTTTTTGCGGAAAACCTTTAACGTAATGAACTTGATATCGCTGAACGAACCTGATAGCTTTTTATAAAAATATAGTGGCGAAAACCTTTGCTAAAGAGGTCACTCCCGGTGAAGGGATCTCGGCTCTTTCCCCGTGGAATGAGGTGCAGGATATTCCAACTGAATACCGCGATGCAAAGCAACTTGTAATCGACTATAGTGAAGTTATTACCCTGACACAAACTTCCGCCCAAGGGGTCATTCCCGGTGAAGGGATATCGGCCCTTGTCTCGTCGAATGAGGTGCAGGATATTCCAACCGAATATCACTGTGCAAAACAAAAGGAAACGTCTTTGTAATAACACTTTTTAAAACTGTTCCAACAACATCCAAACAGGTTTGTTTTCCTTTGTATTGATCAAAATCAACGCAGTCCCATCAGTTAATCACACCAGAAAAGAACGAAAAATAAAATGTACGTATATGCCATCCGCATTCGCCACTGGGTCCCGTCATCACCCGTTAGGTTACTTAACTAACGACAGAGCAGGGACTGGACTAGCATGAGTGTAAAACATATACAACATCTAATAGTATATATACCAATATACAATAATCGCTCCTGGCGTGATAATATGCAACATTACAGAAAAGTAATAAGCATCACAGAACAATACAGATAATCTGGGATCCCCGGGTTTCATAGAGCCGCTACTGAAACCCGACGTTCCCCTGGTCGTGTGGATAGCCTGTGCAATGAAACCTAGACCCCTACGGGTGCGGCAAGTTACCCGCCAAAACCTGAAGCGAGGCAGCCCCCTACAGCATAGTGAATGGACTACCCGGCACCTCACGGAATCCGGTAACTTGAGCACCCCTCCTTGGGTCAACCTGTACCCCCTACGAGTGGTGAATAGTCTGCCAATTCTAGAGTGAGGCCCCTCTGCCTCTCAAAGCCATGAGATGCGGACCCGTTGCCCTCCAGAACCCGGCTATCCGTGCACTCCGTCGCCTAGTACAGAAATAAAAATATGTACAACGGGTACATCGACCTCAGCCCGGTCGTGTCCTAAAAGAATATTATACAAACTGGCAGTGACGGAGTCCACATGTTGGACGCTCGCCCCGCAATATCAAATGTACAAATAAATCCAAACTGCACTACCATTGCACACTGCTATCCACCATGACAAATCCGCAACATCACAGCACAACACAAAACATCAACGCGAATGTCACGTTCGCAAATCCGTCTAAAAGGACTATAGCAATTAGACGCAATTTACCGCTCAAATGACATTCACGGTCGGAGATATAATGTAAGTACTGCATACTAACAAATTTAAAATTTTGATCGACAAAACTTCCCGAAGTGGGCCCCACGTACATCTGCAGTACAGTAAAAAAATCTGGGCCCAAAAGAAATATACCAGAAACCATAATTTTCTCTGTAGAACATACTGTAGAAATTTGGAGAATTGATCCCACATTCTGGCGGCGGATCCGCGGCCAAATCTTGCTTTGGGCTGCGGATCCACGACATTACTGTGGAGTTGGGCCACCAAATTTCACCAGGTTTCTTATAAAAGCTTGCTCGATTTTCTGTAGTGCTCTAAATAATTTTTAGACCAGATAAAAAATCGACAGAAACTTTGTACATAAAAATTGTAGTTTTCGAAATTCCGTTCGATCGATATTTTAAACGCGTTAGCACAAGTTAGTAAATCTTAATGGTGAGGCTCTGA
Organism: Agapanthus africanus; assembly: GCA_030015575.1. Classification (NCBI taxonomy): domain Eukaryota; kingdom Viridiplantae; phylum Streptophyta; class Magnoliopsida; order Asparagales; family Amaryllidaceae; genus Agapanthus; species Agapanthus africanus. The sequence continues at coordinate 415,409,502 of CM057341.1, read as the reverse complement.
TACCACTGTAAGTCTACGGTAGCGCCCCGGCCGTCTTTCAGACGCCAAATGCGGAACAAAACTTTTTAACTGGCGCTATCGTATACTATAACCCGGATCTGCCATTATTGCTAAACTAACAAACTACAAAGTGGGTAGAAATGTTATAGCGAACGATCCGAGTCCTTCGGTCTTTAACCATCATCCCACGCTTTATTGCGGCTGCTCCGATCTCGCTTGATCTCCGGTCTCCTCGTCCAGGTGGCACCACGTCAACGGATCTTTAAACGGGCTCCCGCCTCTGACCCGAGGCAACTCGGTCATCAAGTTTGCCAAAAGAGATGACCAAGATTGATGTAGAGAATGAGTAGAACACTTTGTCTCGTTACATCCAAAAATATGGATGAACGGTTAATGAAGTTGCCTTTTGGATCGGGTGAAAATGAGAAATGAGTATACTAATTTCCATTTTCCAAAACTATCATAATCTTTTTCAAATGAACAACCATAATCCTTCACAATGAAGGGCCGACCACTTTTGAGGAGCAGGGAGGTGAGTGTAGGAACAAGGAATGGTGACCATAACAATAAATGAATGAGTGATTCATCTAAACACCTTGCAATATCATTTAATGAAACAATGAATCATCTAACCTAATCATCATCCAATTAATGCATCCAATGAATTAAGAACACCTCACTAACTCTAGAAACTTCTACACACATCACCCTCATGACTCACCCCAGTGACGAAAAGATAAATCCGTATTTAACCGAATGTTAAAGCGGGTGATAGAAAACTGGAAACTGGCAACTTCCAAAAGCGATCCCGAAACGAATTTCAGGATAACTTCGTAACAGTATAAACATACCCGCATTTGTATTACGACCGAATACAAATGCAACTGAGACAAAGATATTATATCTACAAATATAATACATGGATCCGGCTTAAACCAAAGCCCACCAGTATTATCTGTTCGAAATATGACACGTGCGTAAACGCACTCCGAACTCTGCCATAAAACCATACGGCCTCTACAACGTTTCGTCCGAACTTGGGAAACTATCTGTGGGGGACTTTAATGACTCGTCAGTAACATGGCAGTGGGTTTAACTACGAACCGTCAGCGGCACTTGCTGTGCGTAACGGCTGTTTATGTACTGACCTCAAGGGAAGCCAATGAGCGAACTCATCCTGGAACCCTACTGAGCCTAACAGTGACAATGTATATACAGTCCGGTCTGTTCGTCTATGAGTATCGCATATCGGTCTAGGGGGCTGGTAACGTCAGACCCCCAATAGCAGTATAAGTCGTGTCGGAGTGTAGCCCAGAACACCCTAAGATACTACTGAAGTACCTACCAGTAAATCTCCTACCTCGGCCGAGGGTTTGTGTAATGGCTCTCCTAGACACAGCGCGATCTCACCCCCAATACCGGGAGAGACGAATCCCCTGCCGATCCGCTCACTTGCCTCGCTCGGGACTGTACCCAAAAAATACCTGTTTGCACGACTCCTTTGAGCCGTGGTAGGGTAGAAATCAAAGCACAGTGGGAACTCACACGAGACAAATGATGACCTCAGGTCGATGAATTAACCTGTACACATGTCACCAGGGAACTGCTATCTGACGATAGGTATAATACCAACTAGCAGGTTCCCGGCGAGTCCTGTCCGGTGTACTCATAACCCAATGAGCACCTGCATACATCTTAGGTGATCCAACTGACACCGGTGGCTTGTGAGACCGGCTACCGCCCCTCATCGGGCTCTCGACTGTATACACTAGTCTACTTTGGAGTATCGATGCCCTGTCTCGAAACTCCTACGACTAGGGACCACTTTTAAGGATGTGCTTATAGACTACCCAACTCTCACGTATATGATCGCCATCATACTATTGGTAGTCAAGAAAAATCCTAAGGGCTCTATCAACGTGTAACAGTGATCAGTCACTTGAACCTGTACACGACTGATAAAGGCAAAGCAGATAGCATACTATCATCTCGAGTAAGACTGTCCTACCGGTATAGGTCCTCCTCAATCATTGCAATCATGTGCCTGCGATCCAATAATTGACTTTGAAGGCACTATGTCCAACAATCTCCCACTTGCACTTAAGGCTAATTATTGCGATGCCGCATACTCATAGCCCGTGTGACACCGAACATCCAACTCCTCTACTAATCAGTTTCACAAAGCTCGTTTGTAAAACACTTGTGTTCAAGAAATAGCTTGAGTGAGTGGATCCGCCCTGATGTTTCTTTCTATGTCTCTTTTATTCTCAAGTTCGCGGAGAAAGCCATCTCCCGAATCGAGTAATACCTATGTTAGAATATGTCTGGATATCTGATGGGACCTAGTTCATAAATGAACTCCAAATCCAAACTTCTTAGACTGTATCCATAACTGAAACTAATCAGTGTCCAGCACTATGCCTCCCACAGTATCCTATTGGACCACCTGTCCATAATACTGTCCCTCATCAGAGGGAAAACTATAACTCTGACAATCACTCTGTCATCCATATCACCTTTGAAGCCTGGAATGATAACCGTCTCCCGAAGGAGGCTGCCGTCATCAAATCCGTAGAACATGCACTTATGTTCTAAAACTGATTCCTTATGTTTCTTCAGGATTGGATTAATATAAACTTATCGCATCTAGTGCAAAAACAACATCTGGTGTGGTACTTGACATCTCACGATTGACTTAATTGCCTAAGCAAGTGATCTTCCAATCATGCACATCCTTCTCCCCTTTAGTCTGTAAGACACCTTTAGAGAGGGTGACTCCATCACCTGCAGGTACACCACCATGCCAGGAGTCATCTATTCTAAAATACTATTAGAATACTGTCAAAGTACCCACATTGGGAATCTACCCAAATCTAGATCTAAAACCATAAATCTAGTAACCAGAATGTTTGATATTATATCCATATCCTGTGTGAAGAAACAACTGTGCGACGACCACAGTATAACCGATTGTAGTATAGGAATTTTACTTCCTACTCTGTGTATGTCATCCAAATACCAGGATATCACACCCTACTACGTTCTCAACAGATCCATCCCCTATTCTGATGAAGTCAAAGCCATGACTGTCACATCAAAATTAGATGATCTATCTCTGCTATATCTGCTCAAGTCTATAAATAGACATAAGCTACTTGCCCACTATGCTTCCGCTGCTCCCACGGACCATAACAACCCTCTGGCAGAATAATATATACGTACACTTCTAAAACGAGTTTAGAACGACGCTATACTTATCCTCCTGCCGGATCTTATAGCCTGGAACAACCGTAGTGTCAAGTCTGGGTAAACAAGAACCTCCCTGTCACCGTCCTTGAGGCTACCAGAGTACCTCTCGGGTGTCTAAGGTTACCCACCATATCTGCGGAGTGGCTATTGGAATGTTAAACCTGATTGAATATATAGGTCCTATTAAATTTTCCGTAATCGTTTGCGGTTCTGGAATCACTTCCAGTTCTACCATACTCCCACTACTGTTTTCTGAAAAAAATCCATTTTACTAAAACTGTGGCGAGTCAAGAACAATATCACTATTGATCTTCCAGATGGTAGAAAATCAACCCTTGTCATAGCCAGGGTCAACCAACAAACTGCCATTACAGAAACGTGCCTTGAGTTATCCAGAATCTGGTTTTAAGCATAAGCTGGACAACTCACCGTACCTTAACATCGTTAAGATATGAACCATTCTATATCCAATATAGAAACTTTGGCACTTATTTAATTGGAACCAGATTCTAATCATGCAGCTATCTCCAGTGCATATCAACTTAATGGAAAGAGGCTAATCAGCATTACTCAACTTAGGAATACATCCAATTATGAGTAACCTGAAAGAGAAACAAGTTTCTCAAAACCAATACTATCATCTGAATACCAATCACAAGAATTTACATCTTCGATCTCTTTGAAGAATCCCGATACTTGCGACACCTGGTTCTCTACTTTATTCTTATACCCACAACTTCTCAAAACATAGACCTTGTATTTCTACGAAACACTTGTCTAAAAACTGGAGAAGTCACAAGTAAACAGAACATAGTACGAGGACCAACCCCTTTGTCCTGACGGACTCTGGACAACATACAATACTCTGTATAAGTCCGCTGAGTTGAATTACTCAAAACCTGTGCATCGTAGGTTGAAAACTGTACCCAGACGATTTCCTCAAATATCACCAATTACAACGAATTCCGATATAATGAGGATGATCACCTAATTCCCAATAACTTACTCCCACTCATCATCTGTAAAACCATACAGATGTGAGAATCATACCTGGTAAATACATACCCTGGAGTAAGTATCTAATCAGGAAATCAGTTTTCCTTTAACAATGCACTGAAACATGAAAATGTTTCATAGGGGTATTCTGGTATTCCTAGTGTAAGTCTACGTTAGCGCCCCGGCAGTCTACAGACGCCAATTGCGGAATAAAACTTTTTAACTTGGCGCTATCATATACTTTCACCCGGATCTGCCATTATTGCTAAACTAACAAACAGTAAAGAGTGTAGAAATGTTGTACCGACTGATCCGAGTCCTCCGGTCTTCATCTCCACTCCGATCTCCTCGCGGGATCTCCGTCTGTCTCCTCCTCGTCGGAAAGGGCACCACATCGCCTGTAGCTTTTACGGGCTCCCACCTCAATACCGAGGCAACTCGGGCGCGAAGCTGGCGAATCGACGCGTCCAAGATTTGCTGTAGGAAGTGTAGTGTAGAGGCTACTTGTCTCTTTGGGGTTTGGTTGCCTTTGGATGATGGAGGGATCATGAATGGACTTTGGAAATGAAGTGTAGAATTTTGCAAGCATGTAAGAATGATATGAACCAATCTTTCATCTCAAAATGAACTCACTCTCCCTCTCCAAAGAATTGGCCGGCCACTTGTTAAATTGGTGGAGGAAAAAACAAGAATGGAAAACAATGAAGGGAGGTTATTGTAGGATAACAAGTGGTGACCACAACAAAAGACATCAACCATGCTTATACACTATTGAATCCATACCCACTCAAATCACAAGTCAAAGCAAGCATGGATGAAAGATTCAAACCTATCATAATCAAGACAAGTGCAAGAAACCCCCTCCTCAATATGTTATTTGCACAATTGCAAATAACCCCCCTCCATCGGAAAAGTCCGGCCGGGAAAGAACAAAGGAAAACCGGCCGGAACGGAATGCAAACTGGCAACTCCAGAAAACTGGTCCCGTAATAAATTACAGGAAAACCCCGATACTGTGCATACACACCCGCATCTGTATTCCGTCCGGATACAAATGCAAAAAGACAAATTCTACACTGTACTAAACTAGGACCGGCTTAAACCAAAGCCGGCTAGTAATATCTGTTCGATCCTGATCCGTGCAATACCGCACGTATCTGATCGAACCCTGCCATATACCTATACGGCTACTAGTACAAACCGTCCGATCCTGATCCGTGCAATACCGCACGTATCTGATCGGACCCTGCCATATCTCCATACGGCCTCTACAGCGTTTCGCCCGAAACCTGAGTAACTGAAAACGTGGTAGACTCTAAAGACTCGTCAATACTATGGCTGTGGATTTAACCACTAGCACGTCAGAGGTATAAGCCAATACGTGACGGGCCACCAGCTATTGACTAAAAGGGACGTCGATGAGCGAACTCATCCTGACACCCTACTGAGCCTGTCAGTGACAATATCCGTACAGTACGGTCCGTTCGTCTATGAGCATCGCATGGCGGGCCTAGGGGGTTGGTAGAAGTCAGACCCCCAAAAGCGGTACAAGTCGTGTCGGAGTGTAGCCCAGAACACCCTGAGATACTACTGGAATACCTACCAGTAAATCTCCTGCCTTGGCCAAGGACTTTGTGTAATGGCTCTCCTAGACACAGCGCGACCTCACCCCCAATACCGGGAGAGACGAAACCCCCGAAGATCCGCTCACTGCCTCCATGTGGCTCGGGACTGTACCCAACTAAAACCTGTTTGCACGACTCCTTTGAGCCGTGGTAGGGTAGTAATCAAAGCACAGTGGGAACTCACACGAGACAAATGACGATCCCCAGGTCGATGAACTAACCTGTACACATGTCACCTGGGAACTGCTATCTGACGTCAGGTATAAGACCAACTAGCATGTTCCCGGCGAGTCCTGTCCGGTGTACTCATAACCCAATGAGCACCTGTATACATCTTAGGTGATCCAACTGACACCAGTGGCTTGTGAGACCGGCCACCGCCCCTTGTCGGGGTCTCGACTGTATACACTAGTCTACTCTGGAGTATCGATGCCCTATCTCGAAACTCCCACGACTAGGGACCTTTTAAGGATGTGCTTGTAGACCCCAGCTCCCACGTATATGATCGCCCTCATACTGCCGGTAGTCAAGCAAGAATCCTAGGGGCTCTATCAACGTGCAATAGCGACATGTCATGTCACCTAAAGCAGTACACGATGATAAAGGTAAACCTGATAGCATACTATCATCTCGAGTAAGACTGTTCTACCGGGATAGGTCCTCCCTCAATCATTGCAATCACGTGCCTGTGATCCAATAATTGACTCTGAGGGCACTATCTCCAACAATCTCCCACTTGCACTCAGGGCTAATTATTGCGATGTCGCATACTCACAGCCCGTGTGATACCGAACACCCAACTCCTCTACTAGTCAGTCTCACAAAACTCGTTTGCGAAACTATTGCGTTCGAGGAATAGCCTCAGCGAGTGGATCCGCTCTGAAGTTTCTTTCTATGTCTCTCTCTATCTCAAGTTCGCGGAGAAAGCCATCTCCCGAAATGAGCAATACCTGTCTTAGAGTGTCTGGATGTCTGATGGGACCGAGTTCATAAATGAACTCCAAATCCAAACTTCTTAGACTGTATCGTCAACTGAACTTAATCAGTATCCTGCGCCATGCCTCCCTCAGTATTGCCTTGGACCACCTGTCCAAAATACTGCCCCTCGTCAGAGGGAAAACTATAACTCTGACAACCTCCTTGTCGTCCATGTCACCTTAGAAGCCTGGAGTGATAACCGTCTCCTAAAGGAGGCAGCCGTTATCATATCCCTAGAACATTCACTTATGTTCTACAACTGCTTCCGACTGTTCCTCCAGGATTGGATCAATATCAACTTATTGCACCTACTGCAAGAACAACATCTGGTGTGGTACTTGACATCTCATGATTGACTCAATTGCCTGAGCAAGTGATCTGCCAATCATGCGTATCCCTCTCTACTTTAGTCTATAAGACACCTTTAGAGAGGGTGACACCATCACCTGCAGGTATACTACCGTGCCAGGAGTCGACCATTCTAAATACTCTTAGAATGCTGTCAAGGTACCCTGATTGGGAAACCACCCAAATCTAGATCTAAAACCATAGATCTAGTAACCAGTATGTCTGATATAACGTCCAAGTCCCTTGTGGAGAAATCACTGTGTGACGACCAAAATATAACCGATCGTAGTATAGGAGTTTCTTTTCCTATTCTGTGTATGTCATCCAGATACCAGGACATCACACCCTACTACCTTCTCAACAGATCCATCCCCTTTTCTGATGAAGTCAAACCCATGACTGTCACGTCAGAAATAGATGATCTATCTCCGCTACATTTGCTCTAGTCTATAAATAGACATAAGCTACATGTCCACCAATGTTTCCGCTGCTCCCACTGACTACGACAACCCTCTGGCAGAGTCATATAGACGTACACTTCTAAAACTAGTTTAGAATGACGCTATACTCATCCTCCCGCCGGGTCTCGCAGCCTGGAGCAACAGCAATGGTAATTGTGGGTAAACAAGAACTTCCCTGTCACCGTCCTTGAGGCCACCTTAGTACCTCTCGGGTGCCTGAAGTTACCCACCTTATCTGCGGAGTGGCCAATGGAATGTCAAATCAGATTGAATCTTTAGGTTCCTTATCAAATCTTCAGTAATCGTTTGCGGTTCTGGAATCACTTCCAGTTCTACCATACTCCCACTACTGTTTTTGAAAAAATCCATTTTTATTAAAACTGTGGCGAGTCAAGAACAATATCTCTATTGATCTTTCTTATGGTAGAAAGTCAACCCTCGTCATAGCCTGGGTCAACCCACAAACAGCCATTACAGAAACGTGCCTTGAGTTATCCAGAGTCTGCTTTTAATCATAAGCCGGACAACTCCCCGTACCTTAACAATGTTAAGATATGAACTGTACTATATCCAATATAGAAGCAGAGGCACTGATTTAATTGAACCAGATTCAAATCATGCAGCTGTCTCCAGTGCATGTCAACTAAATGGAAGGAGGCCGATCAGCGTTACTCAACTTAGGAATACTTCCAATTATGAGTGACCTGAAAGAGAAGCAATTTCTCTTTATCATTACTATCAACTGAATACCATTGACAAGTATCTACATCTTCGATCACTTTGAAGAATCCCGATACTTGCTACACCTGGTTCTCTACTGTATTCAAATACCTATAACTTCTCCAAATTCGGACCCTGTGTTTCCTCGAAACACTTGCCAAAAAACTAGAGAAGTCATAAGTAAACCGAATATAGTACGAGGACCATCCCTTCTGTCCTAATGGACACTGGACAACATACAATACTCTGTATAAGTCCCTTGAGTCTGATAACTCATTCACTGTGTGTCGTAGGTTGAAAACTGTACTTATGGTTATGAAGAATTACACCGCTGTTTAATGCTCCTTACCTAACCATCCACTGATATAGGTAAATGTCGTAGACATAATTTCAGAAAAGTATATCTCACTCTATGAAAATAGACGTACAGATATATCAATTTGAAATTTGTGCATAACAGCGGATATTCAAAACCAAATATTTGCCGACCGGCAAACAGCCCAGGTGATTTCCTCAAATATCACCGATTACAACGAATCCCGATATAATGAGGATGATCACCCAATTCCCAATAACTTACTCCCACTCATCATCTGTAAAACCATACAGATGTGAGAATCATACCTGGTAAATACATACCCTGGAGCAAGTGTCTAATCGGGAAATCAGTTTTCATTTAACAGTACACAGTGAACTGAAACATTGAAATGTTTCGATGGGGTATCCTGGTATTCTTAGTAATGCCTCTACCATTATCCAGATTCACAACTATAACCGTATAATTCTTTGCCACCTCTCCAAATCCCTTTATATGTCTTTAGTCATTACCTTCTGCACACCCCCTTAGGCCAAATGGTTTTCTTCCTTCCCTACCGTTCGGCACCAGCCTATGGTTTGGAAGAAGACTATCCAATAAGCATAATGGGTGTACTGTCCCAATCCTAGGAACACTCGCAATGAGAGAGGGTGAAGATAAAAGACAACCGAACAAACCTTATTCCTATTTCTCCTGAACCAGAATCCATCCCCGAACTGGAACAAGTTCCATTCGAGTTCGTATATAACCATACGATGGACTATCCAAATAAACTGTGGATCTTCGTAGTGATACGGAGTGTCCTGGAGAAATACAAAGGTGATGTGGGAGTGGTAACGAAATATTTGGTTTGGTCGTGAATATCTGTTGCAATTTACTTTGCCCTCTTACTAATCCCTTGCTTTGTCTGAACTTAATACCTTCTGCACACCATCGTTATGCTAATTGGTTTTCTTCATTCCCTACCGGTCGGCACCAGCCTAAGGTTTGGAAGAAGACAATCCAATTTGCGTAATAGGTGTACTACCCCTAAACCAAGGAGTACTCGTAACCTGAGAGAGGGTAAAAGGAAAAGACAACTGAATAATCCTATCCGTTTTCTCCAGAACCGGAAACCATCCTCGAATCCCTTCGAGTTCGTATCTAACCATACGATGGTTTTGTCCAATGGAAGTGGACGTTCGCAGTAATACGGGGTGTCCTGGAGAAAAGGGTAAAAGTAGGAGTGGCAATGAGGTCTGCAACTCTGACAATCCAAAAGCCTGTGTCAAGAAGGTTCGGTCAATTTGGTCACTGAGTCATAGTCTTAGGGTCGGGTCAATGGTCGCTACCAAAGAGAGAGAGAAAAGAAACACTCAGCGTGCACTCTAACCTAGATCAGAATGGTCACCAATTTATCTAATCTGGAAACCTCCCACTGTACCTCAAATTCTCCTCCAAACCTGAAAGAAGAATTAGTCGGGGTCACCCGAGGAGTAAACCAACTCATCAGTGGGAATCGGGATCCAACTCTCATCGCATGATAACGTGACGGAATCCGCTCACGGTATCACACTCCAGAAGGTATGCGCATATCTGGCAAGTTTCAGTTCTTTTGAAACTCCCGATGTGGATTTTTACCCCATGCTCTTATGACCTTGACTTTGGCCAACAAATCATAAGTCACATGTCAAGTTCTGCCCGTCATTCTCCAGGTTAATTTGAATCCACCCGTACATACCCTTGACTTTGGCCAACAAGGCAGTACGACTGTTCCAAACCAACGCATCTATCTATGCTGCATATGAATACCCAACAGCTACCAAACACTGTGCCTTGACTTTGGCCAACAAACACAGCTTGAATACTATTGACTACCCATATGAAACGACGGAGGGCTACGAATGGTTTCTGGCGAAAACCTTTAACGTAATGAACTTGATATCGTTGAAGGAACGGATAGCTTTTTAGAAAATATAGTGACGAAAAACCATTGCTAAAGAGGTCACTCCCGGTGAAGGGATCTCGGCTCTTTCCCCGTAGAATGAGGTGCAGGATATTCCAACTGAATACCACGGTGCAAAGCAAAAGTAATCGGCTATAGTGAAGTTAATGCCCTGACGCAAAATTCTGTCCAAGGGGTCACTCCCGGTGAAGGGATCTCGGCCCTTGCCTCGTCGACTGAGGAGCAGGATATTCCAAATGAATACCACGATGCAAAACAAAAGTGAACGTCCTTGCAATAACAGCTTTTTTTGAAAAGTGTTCCAACAACATCAGAATAGGTTTGTTTAACTTGCATTGATCCGAATCAATGCAGTCCCATCAATTGATCACACCACAAAGAACGAAAATATACTGACGTACGTATATGCCATCCGCATTCGCCACTGGGTCCCGTCATCACCCGTTAGGTTAGCTTACTAACGGCAGAGCGGGGACTGGACTAGCGCGGATGAAAAACATATACAACATCTACTAATATATATATACCAATATATAGTATTTCGCTCAAGGCGTGAATAAAATACAACATCAAAGAAATGTACAGCATCACAGAACAATACAGATATCTGGGATCCCCGGGTTTCACAGAGCCACTACTGAAACCCGACGTTCCCCTGGTCGTGTGGATAGCCTGTGCAATGAAAATCTAGACCCCTACGGGTGCGGCAAGTCACCCGCCAAAACCTGAAGCGAGGCAGCCCCCTTTCAGCGCCGTGAATGGACCACCCAGCACTTCACGGAATCCGGTAACTTGGGCACCCCTCCTGGGTCAACCTGTACCCCCTACGAGTGCGGCGAATAGCCCGCCAATTCCAGACTGAAGCCCCTCCGTCTCAATGCCCTGAGATGCGGGCCCGTTGCCCTCCAGAACCCGGCTATCCGTGCACCCCTCCGCGGGGTAACCCTAGTACAGAAAGTAAAATATACATACACCGGGTACATCGACCGCAACCAGGTCGTGCCCCAAAAGAATAATACAATCAGGCAGTGACGGCAGTCCACATGTCGGACGCTCGCCCCGCAAAATCAAATGTACATAATACAACAACACAGTACTAGCATTGCATCCAGGCTATCCCCCACGACCGATCCGCAACATCACAGCAAATACATAGAACATCAACGTGAAAATCACGTTCGCAAATCCGTCTAACCGGGCTATAGCAGTTAGACCGGATTTACCGATCGAGTGACATTCACGGTCGCAGATATAATGTAAATACTGTGAAAACTAACGTGTTTAAATTTCGATCGACAAAATATCAAGAAGTGGGCCCCACGACATACTGGTGAACAGTAACAAAATCTGGGCAAAAACGATATATATCAAAGACCCCAAAAACCCACGTAGAACAACCTGACAAAATTTGGGAGCACGTGCTCCCCACGTGGCCGCGGTTGCGCGGCCTAACCAAGGGTTTGGCCGCGCTTCCGCGGCGGCTTCTAGGGATCACGACCCCAAATTTTGTCGTCATTCTTAGAAGTTCCTGCTCTGATTTTTAAGACATCCAGAAATCAATTTTGAGACCGTTTAAAAACAACAGAAACTGTCGGCTTGGATTTTTGTAGTTTTCGATTTCCGGTCGGATCGAAGTTTTAAACGCGTTAGCACAAGTTAGCATAGCAAAATGGTGAGGCTCTGATACCACTGTAAGTCTACGTTAGCGCCCCGGCAGTCTACAGACGCCAATTGCGGAATAAAACTTTTTAACTTGGCGCTATCGTATACTTTCACCCGGATCTGCCATTATTGCTAAACTAACAAACAGTAAAGAGTGTAGAAATGTTGTACCGACTGATCCGAGTCCTCCGGTCTTCATCTCCACTCCGATCTCCTCGCGGGATCTCCGTCTGTCTCCTCCTCGTCGGAAAGGGCACCACATCGCCTGTAGCTTTTACGGGCTCCCACCTCAATACCGAGGCAACTCGGGCGCGAAGCTGGCGAATCGACGCGTCCAAGATTTGCTGTAGGAAGTGTAGTGTAGAGGCTACTTGTCTCTTTGGGGTTTGGTTGCCTTTGGATGATGGAGGGATCATGAATGGACTTTGGAAATGAAGTGTAGAATTTTGCAAGCATGTAAGAATGATATGAACCAATCTTTCATCTCAAAATGAACTCACTCTCCCTCTCCAAAGAATTGGCCGGCCACTTGTTAAATTGGTGGAGGAAAAAACAAGAATGGAAAACAATGAAGGGAGGTTATTGTAGGATAACAAGTGGTGACCACAACAAAAGACATCAACCATGCTTATACACTATTGAATCCATACCCACTCAAATCACAAGTCAAAGCAAGCATGGATGAAAGATTCAAACCTATCATAATCAAGACAAGTGCAAGAAACCCCCTCCTCAATATGTTATTTGCACAATTGCAAATAACCCCCTCCATCGGAAAAGTCCGGCCGGGAAAGAACAAAGGAAAACCGGCCGGAACGGAATGCAAACTGGCAACTCCAGAAAACTGGTCCCGTAATAAATTACAGGAAAACCCCGATACTGTGCATACACACCCGCATCTGTATTCCGTCCGGATACAAATGCAAAAAGACAAATTCTACACTGTACTAAACTAGGACCGGCTTAAACCAAAGCCGGCTAGTAATATCTGTTCGATCCTGATCCGTGCAATACCGCACGTATCTGATCGAACCCTGCCATATACCTATACGGCTACTAGTACAAACCGTCCGATCCTGATCCGTGCAATACCGCACGTATCTGATCGGACCCTGCCATATCTCCATACGGCCTCTACAGCGTTTCGCCCGAAACCTGAGTAACTGAAAACGTGGTAGACTCTAAAGACTCGTCAATACTATGGCTGTGGATTTAACCACTAGCACGTCAGAGGTATAAGCCAATACGTGACGGGCCACCAGCTATTGACTAAAAGGGACGTCGATGAGCGAACTCATCCTGACACCCTACTGAGCCTGTCAGTGACAATATCCGTACAGTACGGTCCGTTCGTCTATGAGCATCGCATGGCGGGCCTAGGGGGTTGGTAGAAGTCAGACCCCCAAAAGCGGTACAAGTCGTGTCGGAGTGTAGCCCAGAACACCCTGAGATACTACTGGAATACCTACCAGTAAATCTCCTGCCTTGGCCAAGGACTTTGTGTAATGGCTCTCCTAGACACAGCGCGACCTCACCCCCAATACCGGGAGAGACGAAACCCCCGACGATCCGCTCACTGCCTCCATGTAGCTCGGGACTGTACCCAACTAAAACCTGTTTGCACGACTCCTTTGAGCCGTGGTAGGGTAGTAATCAAAGCACAGTGGGAACTCACACGAGACAAATGACGATCCCCAGGTCGATGAACTAACCTGTACACATGTCACCTGGGAACTGCTATCTGACGTCAGGTATAAGACCAACTAGCATGTTCCCGGCGAGTCCTGTCCGGTGTACTCATAACCCAATGAGCACCTGTATACATCTTAGGTGATCCAACTGACACCAGTGGCTTGTGAGACCGGCCACCGCCCCTCGTCGGGGTCTCGACTGTATACACTAGTCTACTCTGGAGTATCGATGCCCTATCTCGAAACTCCCACGACTAGGGACCTTTTAAGGATGTGCTTGTAGACCCCAGCTCCCACGTATATGATCGCCCTCATACTGCCGGTAGTCAAGCAAGAATCCTAGGGGCTCTATCAACGTGCAATAGCGACATGTCATGTCACCTAAAGCAGTACACGATGATAAAGGTAAACCTGATAGCATACTATCATCTCGAGTAAGACTGTTCTACCGGGATAGGTCCTCCCTCAATCATTGCAATCACGTGCCTGTGATCCAATAATTGACTCTGAGGGCACTATCTCCAACACCTAGCAATGCCTCTTCCATAATCCAATTCATAACTATAACCATATATTTCTTTGCCTTCTCTCCAAATCCCTTTATTTGTCTTTAGTCATTACTTTCTTGACACCATCGTTAGGCTAAATGGTTTTCTTCCTTCCCTACCGTTCGGCACCAGCCTATGGTTTGGAAGAAGACTATCCAGTAAGCATAATAGGTGTACTCTCCTAAACCAAGGAGTACTCGCAACTTGGGAGTAGGTGATGATAAAAGACAACTGAATAATACCTTATTCTATTTCTCCCGAACTGGGAAAAAAAGCAAAGGTGAAATAGGAGTGGCGATGAAGTACGCGGTTTGGTCGTGAATGATAGCATTCGCAATTTACTTTGCCCTCTTTCTAACTCCTTTATTTTGTCTTTTAGTTATTACCTTCTGTACACCCTACTTAGGCTAATTGGTTTTCTTCATTCCCTACCTTTCGGCACCTGCCTATGGTTTGGAATAAGACTATCCAATAAGCGTAATAGGTGTACTCTCCTAAACTAAGGAGCCCTCGCAACCTGAGAGAAGGTGATAATAAAAGACAACTGAATAAACCAATTCTATTTCTCCTGAACCTGGATCCATCCTCGAAGAAGTTCCTTCGAGTTCGTATATTACCATACGATGGATCTATCCAATGGAAGTGGATGTCCGTAGTAATACGGGGTGTTCTGAGAAATGCAAAGGGTAAAAGAAGGAGCGGCAATGACTTATGCAACTCGGACAATCCAAAAGCCAGTATTTTAAGAAGGTTCGGTCAACTTGGTCACTGAGTCATAGTCTAGGGTCGGTCAAAGGTCGCTGCCAAAGAGAGAGAGAAAAGAAACACTCTGTGTGCACTCTAGCCTAGATCAGAATGGTTATCACTTTATCTAATCAGGAAACCTCCCACTGTACTGTCAAATTCTCCTCCAAACCTGAAAAAAGAATCAATCGGGATCACCCGAAGAGTAAACCAACTCATCAGTGGGAATTGGGATCCAACTCTCATCGCATGATAACGTGACGGAATCCACTCACGTTATCACTGTAAGTGCATGGCGGCGCCCCGGTCGTCTGAACGAGGCCAAAATGCGGAATATAAAACTTTTCTATAAACTAGAACCGGCACTACCGCGCACTTTGAATCCCGGATCGGGCCATTAATCTAATCCTAGCTAACAAGAAAAGGGGTAGAGAGATATACCGAGCGATCCGTGTCCTTCGGTCTTCTCGTCATCGTCCCGATCTCCCCGCGGAATCTCCGGTCTTCCTCTTATCGTCGGAAGGGCACCACATCGCCGGGTTCTTTTACGGGCTCCCACCTCTGGACCAAGGCAACTCGGGCACGAAGTTGGCGAGCCGACGTGCCCGACGATGCTGTAGGTTAACTGTAGAACTTTATGTCTCATTGGGGTATGAAGTTGCCATGGTTTTGGTGGAGGAATGAACTTGGGAGATGAAAGATTTTTGTAGCAAGCAAAAGGTGTGAGATGAACATTTTTCTTGCCAAATGAAAAATGCCCCTCACCCCCACTAAGTGTGGCCGGCCCCTTGAGGTGAAGGGAGATGGAAAAAGTCTAAGGGGGGGGGTGGATCAATCATGCAAGAGAGAATGTCATAATGAGAAGAAATGATCACAAACCAAATCTAACACTCCATCAACCATCATAACTTAAAAAGTCAAGCAATCATGAAGTAAAGAAGTCAATGCATGGTGGAACCATCATGACACTACAACATGCAAATAACACCCTCCACTAATCAAATTTGCATGCTTGCAAATAACCCCTCTCCACTAATTTCCGGCCAAAGAAAGAAATAAAGGAAAATGGCCGAAACGGAAAGCAAACTGGCAACTCCAAAAAACTGATCCCGTAATAAATTACAGGAAAACCCCGCGACTGTATATACATACCTGCATTTGTATTGCGACCGAATACAAATGCAATGAGACAAAATCTACACTGTACAATACTAGGATCCGGATTAAACCAAAGCCCGCTAGTATTATCCGTCCGATCATGATCCGTGCAATACCGCACGTATCTGATCGAACCCTGCCATATCTCCATACGGCCTCTACAGCGTTTTGCCCGAAACTTGAGAAAATGGTCTGTGGGGGACTCTAAAGACTCGTCAACACTTTGGCTGTGGATTTAACCACAAGCACGTCAGAGGTATTAGCCATACGTAACGGGCTACCAGGTATTGACCAAAAGGGACGTCGATGGGCGAACTCATCCTGACACCCTACAGAGCCTGTCAGTGACAATATCCATACAGTCCGGTCCGTTCGTCTATGAACATCGCATGGCGGGCCTAGGGGGTTGGTAAAAGTCAGACCCCCAAAAGAGGTACAAGTCGTGTCGGAGTGTAGCCCAGAACACCCTGAGATACTACTGGAATACCTACCAGTAAATCTCCTGCCTTGGCCAAGGACTTTATGTAATGGCTCTCCTAGACACAGTGCGACCTCACCCCCAATACCGGGAGTGACGAACCCCTGCAGATCCGCTCACTGCCTCCATGTGGCTCGGGACTGTACCCAACTAAAACCTGTTTGCGCGTCTCCTTTGAGCGTGGTAGGGTAGTAATCAAAGTACAGTGGGAACTCACATGAGACAAATGACGATCTCAGGTCGATGAACTAACCTGTACACATGTCACCAGGGAACTGCTATCTGACGTCAGGTATAAGACCAACTAGCATGTTCCCGGCAAGTCCTGTCAGGTGTACTCATAACCCAATAAGCACCTGTATACATCTTAGGTGAACCAACTGACACCAGTGGCTTGTGAGACCGGCCACCGCCCCTCGTCGGGTTCTCGACTGTATACACTAGTCTACTCTGGAGTATCGATGCCATGTCTCGAAACTCTTACGACTAGGGACCTTTTAAGGATGTGCTTATAGACCCCAGCTCCCACGTATATGATCGCCCTCATACTGCTGGCAGTCAAGCAAGAATCCTAAGAGCTCTATCAACGTGCAATAGTGACCTGTAAGGTCACCTAAAGCAGTACACGATGATAAAGATAAACTAGATAGCATACTATCATCTTGAGTAAGACTGTCCTAGCATAGGTCCTCCCTCAATCATTGCAATCACGTGCCTGTGATCCAATAATTGACTCTGAGGGCACTATCTCCAACAATCTCCCACTTGCACTCAAGGCTAATTATTGCGATGTCGCATACTCACAGCCCGTGTGATACCGAACACCCAACTCCTCTACTAATCAGTCTCACAAAACCCGTTTGCGAAACTATTGCGTACGAGGAATAGCCTCAGTGAGTGGATCCGCTTTGATGTTTCTTTCTATGTCTCTCTATATCTCAAGTTCGCGGAGAAAGCCATCTCCCGAAATGAGCAATATCTGTCTTAGAATGTGTCTGGATGTCTGATGGGACCTAGCTCATGAATGAACACCAAATCCAAACTTCTTAGACTGTATCGACGACTGAACTTAATCAGTATCCTGCATAATGCCTCCCTCAGTGTCCGCTTGGATCACCTGTCCAAAACACTGCCCCTCGTCAGAGGGAAAACTATAACTCTGACAGTCCCTCTGTCATCCAGGTCACCTTGGAAGCCTGGAATGATAACTGTCTGCTGAATGAGGCTGACGTTATCATATCCCTAGAACATCCACTTATGTTCTAAAACTGCTTCCGACCGTTTCTCCCGGATTGGATTAATATCAACTTATTGCATCTATTGCAAAAACAACATCTGGTGTGGTACTTGACATCTCATGATTGACTCAATTGCCTAAGCAAGTGATCTGCCAATCATGCACATCCCTCTCCCCTTTAGTCTGTAAGACACCTTTAGAGAGGCTGACTCCATCACCTGCAGGTATACTACCGTGTCAGGAGTCGTCCATTCTAAATACCTTTAGAATGCTCTCTAAGTACCCTGATTGGGACACTTCCCAAATCTAGATCTAAAACTATAGATCTAGTAACCAGAATGTCTGATATAATATCCAAGTCTCATGTGGAGAAACCACTGTGTGACAACCAAAGTATAACCGGCCGTAGTATAGGAATTTCACTTCCTACTCTGTGTATGTCATCCAAATACTAGGACATCACAACCTACTACCTTCTTAACAGATCCATCCCCTATTCTGATGAAGTCAAACCTATGACTGTCACATCAGAAATAGATGATCTATCTCCGCTATATCTGCTTTAGTCTATAAATAGACGTTAGCTACTTTTCCACCAATGCTTCCGCTGCTCCCACTGACTACGACAACTCTCTGGCAGAATAATATACACGTACGCTTCTAAAGCCAGTTTAGAACGACGCTATACTTATCCTCCTGCCGGGTCTCACAGTCTGGAACAACAGCAATGGCAGGTCTGGGTAAACAAGAACCTCCCTGTCACCGTCCTTGAGGCTACCGGAGTACCTCTCGGGTGTCTGAGGTTACCCACCATATCTGCGGAGTGGCTAATGGAATGTAAAACTAGATTGAATCTTTAGGTTCTTATCAAATTTTCAGTGATCGTTTGCGGTTCTGGAATCACTTCCAGTTCTACCATACTCCCACTACTGTTTTCTGAAAAAATCCATTTTACTTAAAACTGTGGCGAGTCTAGAACAATATCACTATTGATCTTCCAGATGGTAGAAAGTCAACCCACGTCATAGCTTGGGTCAACCCACAAACAGCCATTACAGAAACGTGCCTTGAGTTGTCCAGTGTCTGGTTTTATTCATAAGCCGGACAACTCCTCGTACCTTAACATCGTTAAGATATGAACTGTTCTATATCCAATTCAGAAATAGATGCACTGATTTAATTGGAACCAGATTCAAATCATGCAGCTGTCTCCAGTGCATGTCAACTAAATGGAGAGAGGCCGATCAGCGTTACTCAACTTAGGAGTGCTTCCAATTATGAGTAACCTGAAAGAGAAGCAAGTTCTCTTAATCATTACTATCAACTGAATACCACACACAAGTATCTACATCTTCGATCACCTTGAAGAATCCCAATACTTGCAATACCTGGTTCTCTACTTTACTCTTATACCTATAACTTCTCAAAACTTGGACCTTGTATTTCTACGAAACACATGTCTAAGAACTAGAGAAGTCACAAGTAAACAGAATATAGTACGAGGACCAACCCATCTGTCCTAATGGACACTGGACAATATACAATCCTCTGTATAAGTCCTCTGAGTCTAATAACTCAAACCCTGTGCGTCGTAGGTTGAAAACTGTACTTATGGTTAAGAAGAATTACACCGCTGTTTAATGCTTCTTACCTAACCATCCACTGATATAGGTAAATGTCATCGACATAATTTCAAAAAGGTGTATCTCACTCTATGAAAATAGACGTACAGATATATCAATTTGAAATTGGTGCATAACAGCGGATATTCAAAACCAAATATTTGCCGTCCGGCAAACAACCCAGGAGATTTCCTCAAATATCACCAATTACAACGAATTCCAATATAATGAGGACGATCACCTAATTCCCAATAACTTATTCCCACTCATCATCTGTAAAACCATACAGATGTGAGATTCATACCTGGTAAATACATACCCTGGAGCAAGTGTCTAACTGTGAAATCAGTTTTCTTTTGACAGTACACAGTGAAACTGAAACATTGAAATGTTTCGTAGGGTTATCCGGGTATTCCTAGTAATGCCTCTTCCGTTGTCCAGATTCACAACTGTAACCGTATATTTCTTTGCCACTTCTCCAAATCCCTTTATATGTCTTTAGTCATTACCTTCTGTACACCCTCTTAGGCTAAATGGTTTTCTTCCTTCCCTACCGTTCGGCACCAGCCTTTGGTTTGGAAGAAAACTATCCAATAAGCATAATGGGTGTACTTTCCTAATCCTAGGAGCACTCGCAATGCGAGAGAAGGTGAAGATAAAAGACAACCGAATAAACCTTATTCCTATTTCTCCTAAACCAGAATCCATCCCCGAACTGGAACAAGTTCCTTTCGAGTTCGTATATAACCATACGATGGAGTATCCAAATAAATGTGGATCTTCGTAGTGATACGGAGTGTTCTGGAGAAATACAAAGGTGAAGTGGGAGTGTTAATGAAATACTTGGTTTGGTCGTGAATATCAGTCGCAATTTACTTTGCCTTCCTTCGAATCCCTTTATTTGTCTTTACATAATACCTTCTGTACACCATCGTTAGGCTAATTGGTTTTCTTCATTCCCTACCGGTCGGCACCTGCCTATGGTTTGGAAGAAGACTATCCAATTTGCATAATAGGTGTACTATCCCCTAATCTAAAGGGCACTCGCAACCTGAGAGAAGGTAAAAGGAAAAGACAACTGAATAGTCCTATTCGTTTTCTCCAGAACCAGAAACCATCCTCGAATAAATTCCTTCGAGTTCGTATATAACCATACGATGGTTTTATCCAATAGAAGTGGACGTTCGTAGTAATACGGGGTGTCCTGGAGAAAAGGGTAAAAGTAGGAGTGGCAATGAGGTTTGAAACTCTAACAATCCAAAAGCTAGTGTTTAAGAAGGTTCGGTCAACTTGGTCACCGAGTCATAGTCTAGGGTCGGGTCATGGTCGCTGCCAAAGAGAGAAAGAAAAGAAACACTCAGCGTGCACTCTAACCTAGATCAGAATGGTTATCACTTTATCTAATCAGGAAACCTCCCACTGTAACGTCAAATTCTTCTCCAAACCTGAAAAAAGAATTAGTCGGGATCACCCGAGGAGTAAACCAACTCATCAGTAGGAATCGGAATCCAACTATCATCGCATGATAACGTGACGGAATCCGCTCACATTATCATACTCCAGAAGGTATGCGCATATCTGGCAAGTTTCAGTTTCTTCAGAAACTCCCGATGTGATTTTTGCCCCATGCTCTTATGACCTTGGCGTGAGGTCAAAATGTCATAAGTCACATGTCAAGTTCTACCCATCGTCATCCAGGTTAATTTGAACTCACCCGTACCTGTAGGGTTCCTAGGCACACCCATGAGGTTCTACAAGTGATCAAACATGGCCAATTCAAAATTTTTCTGTATGCCAAGAAACCCTAAACTAGATCGTTAACTAGAGGTATAGGCGAAACAACAAGTTAACAACTTAACTAGATAGTGAAAGTGACTACAACCTTTGTAGATCCGGTCCTCCACTTCCTTAGCTCCGTGATGATGTCCCTCCACTGCGATCATCGGATCCCGGACTCTAGCGATGGTTTCGTCGAAGAAATGATCGGGCTAGGTCGTCGACTTCGATGCCGAAGATGATCTACGTCGAGGCAACTCAAACTCAAGCTCCACCTTCACCAAGTCATGAAACTTGTGAAGAAAACACCCTATACTACATGGCAAGTGGTAGAGGATGAAGAAATAGGAAGTGGGTTCACTTTGGATTTGGATTTCTCACTCTTTTTCTCATGTTACCATTGAAGGAAGCAAAGTTTCTTCTTCTTGAAGAAGAAGAAGAAGAAGAAAACGAATATGATAAGAATTTTGAATAATAGAAAATAAAGTCATTCTTATCATTATGCAACCTTGGGTTAGTTTAACAAGTGTAGAGAATAAACTAGGGTTAGGTGAATGGTTAGGTTTAGGAAAGAAACAAAAATGGTCAAAGCTTCATGAAGCTTCAACAAAAGAACAAAAGAAGCAACCATTTTGTTTCTTGCCCTAAAATAAATAAATAAAATAAATAATTAAGAAAAGATAACAAAACCCTAACCATTCACTTAAACATGGTTTAAAGTAACATACACCCAAGTTTGCATGTATCATCAAATATGATACAATCAAGTGCACAAAAATATATCACATATACAATGTGCACATCAAGTGAGAAAATCATCTTAAGTGAACCAATACTAGTTAATGTAAAGTAATATATCAAATATATAATTATACATTAAATCATTAAATCAACACTTGATTTAATGAACCGGTCATACTTCATATGACCGACTAATATCCAATATATCGACTTATCGAATCAATCCTTGATTTGATAACTAGGTTATATCGCATACAACCAATCGATACATTCATCGTGAGAATAGAATACGGTATCACATACACCCATTATTCTCGGTCCCGCACATATCTCATATGCGCTCCTATTTCGTTTTGCTTGAGCCAGGAAACCTCTGTGTAGGACTCTAAAGACTCGTCAATACGCCGGCAGTAGGTGATGATCATATCAAACACCCACAAGCCGCAAGCGGTCTGCTAAACGTAACGGCCACCCTGGTATTGAGCGATCAGAAGATTGACGAGCAAGCTCGCTCACACTCCTGTGAATCCAACCAGTAACACTTACCGTACAGTCCGGTCTGTTCGTCTGATATATCGCATATCTCGTCTAGGGGTGGTAAACGTCAGACCCCAATAGCTCGATAAGTCATGCCGATGTAAGGTCCATAATAATCGTGAAATTACTGATAACTCATACCAGTATATCACTGCAACCCTGGCCAGGGATTTCCAGTTATGGCCAGTCGAGCATAGCGCAACATCAACCCCCAATACCGGGAGAGACGAATCCCCTCCTATCGCTCATTGCCTCCATGTGAATCGGTACTGTACCCAAAAACCACTTGTTTGCACGACTCAGTAGAGCCATGGTAGGGTGGAAATCAAAGCACAGTGGGAGACACACAAGACTCTATGACGATCTCGGGTCAACAGACTAAGCTGTACCAGTGTCACCAGAGAACTGCCATCTGACGTAAGGTATAATACCATCTGGGAGTTCTCGGCGAGTCCGTTCAGTGTACCCAGTCTCCACTGAGCACTCGCATACCATCTCTGATGTCAAACACCAATGGATATAGGATCATCCATTGCCCATCACATGGGTCGAGAAGATATACGCTAGTCTACTCTGGAATATCGATGCCCCTGTTTCGATATTCCCACGACTAGGAACATTGAAGGATGTACTCATGGACTACCCAGGCCCCACTAGTATGATCTACATCATAGTCCTAGAAGTCGAGTACACATCCTAAGGGCTTTATCAACATGTAACAGAGAGACAGAAAGTATACATGTTAAGATAAAGAGCAACCAGATAGCGTACTATCATGTCGAGTAAGAGAGTCCTACCTATATATGTCCCAGCATCCACTACAATATACATCCAATGTACAGTAATGGCCTCTAGGGCATACATATAACTAACAATCTCCCACTTGCACTAGGGCCATCTGTAGCAGTGGTTGTAGTATCTAATACTCAACCATCCCATATAAGTCTCTCTCTGGGAAAAAGCCTTTGTGAGTGGATCCGCCGTGTTGTCCTCTGAGTCTACTTTCCTAACCTCGATCACCCTGGAGATCAACTATCTCCATGATCAGGTGATGCTGCCTCAGAATATGTCTGGGTCACTGATGGGACCAGGGTTCCTTGGCCAAAGCCACACTTCCATTGTCACACAATGGTAGGAACCTAGTTCATCTCACGAACCAATATACACCCAAATTGCCTCTTTGGTAGTATCTTTAATAGCGATGTTACCAGCCTTTATCGTCTAGTTTGCCACGGTATCTAGTTTGGAACACTTCCAACATACCGTCCCTCCACTGAGGGTAAAGACAATGCCTGCGACAGACATTCAGTCGTCCTTATCACCCTGGAACCTTTCCAGTGATTCTCCCCAGGGTCAATTGATACCATCTCACTAAACCTAGTGAGAACCCTAACATCCCTTTAGATCTATCTCATAGATCCAAAACCCAGGATTTAGGAGGTATCACTTTGATCCTATATGGAGAATCCATGTGATAGGAGGAGATTGACCGTTCGTAGCATAAGAAACTCTTTTCCTATCAAGAGTATGTTGTCCACGTACAATACGAGGATGCCCACCTTACTCTCTACTACCGTTTTGTATATACAAGGTTCATCTACTATTTTGATGAAGTCAAACACTTTGACTACCACATTAAAATAGACGTTCCAACTCCGCGATGCCTGCTTTATTCTGTAAAGCAACTTGCACACGTTTCCGCTGCTCCTACTGTTTACGAAGCCCTCTGGCTGTGTTCTTATAGACGTTCTCTTCTAAATCATTTTAGAAAAGCAGTCATGGCACCTAACCACAAGATATCGTAGTCATGGTATGTAGCAGTGGCAAGTAGGATCTGGATGGACTTAAGCATAGTCCCTGGAAAAGGTTTCATCATTATCCACGCCTGGTCGATGACGAAAACCTTTAACAAGTCTAGCTTTGAAAGTCTCAACCTTTCCATTTACACCAAGTAACCTTCTCAAGATATACTTGCTCCTGATGGGGATTTAACCCTTCAGATATAGCAACCAAAGTCCATACTTTGTTGGTGTACATGGATTCCATCTCTGATCGCTAAGCATCCAGCCATTCTTACAGAGTCCCTATTCTCGATGGCCTACTCGAAACTAGTTAGGTCATCATCTCATGATGTAATCCTCGCTCCAACTGTCATCGAGAAACCGAAGTATCTCTCAGGCGGATGAGGAACCCTACCAGATCGACGGAGAGGCTGAGGTTCGTCGGGGACTATTGAATCCTTTGGTTCTGATAAATCATCAGCTGCAGTTTTGTATAGCTGGAACCTTTCCAGTTCTACAGAACTGACCTTGCCTCGATCTTTTCCGGATTTTACTTTTGACATAGGCCGGACAACCCCAAATCTTAACTTACTTAAGAGATAGGCTCTTCCCATACCATATCTTATATGGAGTGGTAGGCAATGATCTGATTCGAACCTAATTCAATAGGTATGCAGCTTCTCAAGTGCACAACCCCAAAAAGAAATAGGTAACCCAGTAATACTCATCATAGAGCACACCATATCTAATATGGTGCAATTGCTCCGCCCCGATACACCGTTGTGCTGTGGTGTATTCAGAGGAGTAACACCGAGAGAGAATCTCATTCTCCTTTAGAACAGTCCAAGAATTCCATGCACAAGTATTCTCCTCCCTGATCTTATCATAGGACATAATACTTATACCCGGTTTTTGGTTCTCTACTTCTAACTTATATTCTGTGAATATCTCAAAAGGTTCGGACCTATGTTTCAACAGGAACATATGGCTGAATCTTGAGAGACTATCAGAGAATGTAATGAAGTACAAAGAACCGGTCCTGGCATGTGTAGACAGGAGACCTTACATACATCATCATGTATCAGTCCCAAGAGTTCACTAACTCTTTCTCTGTTTCCAATAAACAGAGCTATGGTCATTTTATCTTTGTGACATGACTGGCAAGTTTCACAAGATGTAAATTCAAACTGATTTAAATATGCATCTAAAATGTAACTTCAGCCAGTCGGGTCGCATTGATATGACCTAGTCTACAATGCCTCAAGAAGGATTCGTTCATTTCTGAACTCTTTCTCTTGTGTGTGTTCTGTATACTAGGAACTGTAGTTTGATTTAGAACGTCAATGCTTTTAGATAACGTGCCTGAACCGATCGACTTTTGATATAGGAAATGTTCAAAACAATATCCAGCAATACAAAATTATATCCTTCTTTACTAATAAAGAGATTGATATGATTTTGTATATCAGGTTCGGTATCTAATAGTATTTGTTCAGAATCAATGTATTGGTAATACAGGGTGACAGTGACCAACAGACTTGGCTGCAACACTTGCCCCGTTTTCTGTCTTATGAAACTTATCACCCGTTCTCAGTTCTCTGCCTTTCTATAGCCCTATGTAACAAATTACATATCTGGGATCCTGTTCCGGTATCAGATACCCAGGACGCAGAGGATACTGAGAAACAGTTCTGTGTAACGAACACACCCGAAGGAGATGCATCATATGCACTTTCTTCGTTTGGGCGGCATGGGAATCTTGGTATTCCCCTATTTCCTGCTCTGTCTTATAACAATTATAAGTTGGAGCGGGACCAACGTTCCCCAGTTCAGTATAACAAGCGGGTTCGGTCAGTTCATCCATATTATTATCTTGATTAAGGCGTGATATGGTCGCTACCTGGAGAGAGAGAGAAGAAAACACTCTGCGTGCGCTCTTGCAAGATTAGAATGGTTATATATTTTATCTAATCAAGATGGCTCCCACTGTTTTTATCAAATCTTCCTTCAAACCCTAAAAGGAAAGACTAGCCGGGATTAATTACACTCTACAAGTTCGCCAATCTTTCAGCCAGGCCAGTGTCGGTACTTTGAGGGAGGTTCCCCGTGCTTTCGCACGGACCTAATTACAGTAAACCTCGTTTTCCCAGAGGCGTAACCCCGTTGACACCTTTCTAGACACCTACTTGATCAGCTAATTGCAAAGTGCAAAACTTTCCCAGGAGTAACAATTACTCGCAGTGGGTATCGGGATCCAACTATCACATAGAAGGTATGCAATCTCATTGCAAATTTCAACACTTGAAACTCCCGATAAAGATTTTTACCCCTAGCACTTATGACCTTAACTATGGTCAACAAATCATAAGTACTAGTCAAGTTCTACCCGTTATTTCGTGATTAATTAGACCCACCCACATGACCCTTAACTAAGGTCAACAAAGTCACGCGACTGTCCTAACTAATCGCATCATATGCGGTGTAGGAAGACATCACTTAGCTACCGTACACTGTGCCTTGACTATGGTCAACAAACACAGCACGAATACTAAGTACTCTACTTCCTAAATTGATGGAGGATTGCGAATGGTTTTTAAGAAAACCTTTAACGCTTTGAACTTTATGTCGTTGCGGAATCAAATTGTTTTTAAATGGAGTGTTTTTGAAGCTTTTCTAGTTTTGCTAAAGGGGTCACTCCCGGTGAAGGGATCGTCGGCCCTTTCCTCGTCGAATGAGGTGCGGGATATATCATATATATCACTGTGCAAAGCAGAAACTATAGAAGCAATCAAAAGACAAACCGAGTGTGTAGCATCTGCCAGTTATTGCTAAAGGAGTCACTCCCGGTGAAGGGATCTCGGTCCTTTCCTCATCGAATAAGGTGCAGGATATATCATATATACCGCTGTGCAAAGCAAGAACTGTAGCTACCTGTTTTATTTTTGAAATTCGATTCCACAACATAATTTAGGTTTATTTTCTTTCATTAATCTCATTAATGAACGCCCCATCATTTAAGTCCGCCTAAACATCACAGATAAATATAACGTACGCTTATGCCATCCGCATTCGCCTCGATGTCCCGTCTGCACCGTTAGGTTAGGTAACTAACGCCAGAGCGAGGCAGGGCTAGCGCGGGTGTAAAACATAAGCAACGTCTATATAATATATCATATATACTATATATATTATCTATCTGAACATATCACATGATCACATCACAGATAACGCAGCAGAAAATATCATATGAAATATTGGATATACTAGGACGTCCGTGTTTTTAATACGAGCCAGTATAAAACACGGATTCCACGGTCGTGATGAATAGCCAATCCCACACCCCTAGACCCCTACGAGAGCGGCAAGCAACCCTACCAATTTTAGGGTTAGGATACCCGGACTCGACTCCTCGAGATGGTCTCCCACTGGACCCCAGAACCCAGTTACTTGTGCTCCCCTCCTTGGGTCTATTCTAATGCGGAAAAGTAAATAATATACAAATGGTGACATCATCCGCATCCTGGAAGTGCCCCAATAAAAGAATATTACATACAAGTTTTTACATGAATGAAAATGAAAAACACTCATCTCACATAAAAACCCCCGGCTATTCAAACACGACGATCCAATGTAACATATCCATGAACACATAACATCACATGTCATCAACGTAAGTAAATATGCCCATCCCAATTATCGTTGACATATAGCAACGAAACCGGCGATATCACATATTATACATACGGTCACAGAAAAGAAAGTGTAAAACTACAACAGCTGGAATCCGCAAACTCTTTAGACATCGCATGCCTAACCAAATGAATTCCTTAGACATCGCATGCCTAACAATTATAAACCCCGCATTTTAGTCTCATTATCGAAAACTCCTTTCGATATCAAGTCGGGCAATTCAACAGGATTCCCGACATTCTGATCGAATGCTCGTCGCAAACTTTAGTAGACGGCTGCACCCCCGATACCGTCGACGAAGTGCACCAAGGCGGAACACCGCTGCCGCGAGCACCCGAACGGATGCTTTCGGCGACGGGGTTCTCCTACAGTCACTTGGTCGGGGTTATGGGGTGTAGCTGTCTATTAAGTTTACCCGGCGAGTATCCGCGTACGCTACGTGATTGCGACGGACTTTTGATCGCATCAAAATTCCGTGGCAACCGATCAAGTGAGACTAAAGTGCTATATTTATAACATTCATTCAGTTATCTCATAACTACTTGTGGATTCCAAATATTGTATCACATTCCAGATAAATAGAAAATGTTAAACTTTCCGATCGAACAATCAAACACCCAAGTTTTCCCGAAACAGCTCAACACATGAAATAAGTTTAAAAATATTCACTTCATGCCTCAGTACCAACGGTCCAGCCGTAGAAGGGTCAAGCCAACGCCTCACATGTGGTACGCCGTACCGCCCCAAACCCTAAGGTTCAAAGGGCAGTTCAAGACGGTCACATAATCGAGTTAAGGTTTGTTGTCTTCTAGAGGGACCATCGCGTTACTTGCACTACATAGAACGTCATTAAACTACGGAAAAATCCAACAATTGGAAATTTCCCGGCAGGGAAAAAAGTGGGTATTTATATCCGGTCGAACTTTTTAACATGTTCTAAAAATACCCGGAAAACAAAGTAAACAAAGTTAAATAATCTGATCGAATCATCGAGTCCCCAATACAACCCCAGAACACTCAACTCTTGAGTCAAAATAAAAATACCCATAAAATATAAATCACAGAAATATGAATTATGGTGGAAAAATGATGGCCTATATCCTCTGTACGGCCGCGGAACCGCGGCCCAAGCAGGCTATTGCCGCGGTTCCG
Source organism: Agapanthus africanus (assembly GCA_030015575.1). Taxonomy (NCBI): domain Eukaryota; kingdom Viridiplantae; phylum Streptophyta; class Magnoliopsida; order Asparagales; family Amaryllidaceae; genus Agapanthus; species Agapanthus africanus. Next base: position 415,380,047 of record CM057341.1, on the reverse strand, counting down.
CGGTGGAATGTACGGATTAGGCAGTCATTTTTCACCACAATTCTTATATTTTCCTGCTGAATTTTTCAGGTATTTTTAATTCAGAAAAATCCACAATTTTCAAAAATGTACAGAGAAGGGTTATGCATTAGGGTTTCGGGTTCGATCGGGTTTCTAACTTCGTCTACGCATCGCCTAAGGCTCTAGCTAGGCTCTGATACCACTGTAGGGTTCCTAGGCACACCCATGAGGTTCTACAAGTGATCAAACATGGCCAATTCAAAATTTTTCTGTGTGCCAAGAAACCCTAAACTAGATCGTTAACTAGAGGTATAGGTGAAACAACTAGTTAACAACTTAACTAAATAGTGAAAGTGGCTACAACCTTTGTAGATCCGGTCCTCCACTTCCTTAGCTCCGTGATGATGTCCCTCCGCTACGATCATCGGATCCCGGACTCTAGCGATGGTTTCGTCGAAGAAATGATCGGGCTAGGTCGTCGACTTCGATGCCGAAGATGATCTACGTCGAGGCAACTCAAACTCAAACTCCACATTCACCAAGTCATGAAACTTGTGAAGAAAACACCCTATACTACATGGCAAGTGGTAGAGGATGAAGAAATAGGAAGTGGGTTCACTTTGGATTTGGATTTCTCACTCTTTTTCTCATGTTACCATTGAAGGAAGCAAAGTTTCTTCTTCTTGAAGAAGAAGAAGAAGAAAAAGAATATGATAAGAATTTTGAATAATAGAAAATAAAGTCATTCTTATCATTATGCAACCTTGGGTTAGTTTAACAAGTGTAGAGAATAAACTATGGTTAGGTGAATGGTTAGGTTTAGGAAAGAAACAAAAATGGTCAAAGCTTCATGAAGCTTCAACAAAAGAACAAAAGAAGCAACCATTTTGTTTCTTGCCCTAAAATAAATAAATAAAATAAATAATTAAGAAAAGATAACAAAACCCTAACCATTCACTTAAACATGGTTTAAAGTAAACATACACCCAAGTTTGCATGTATCATCAAACATGATACAATCAAGTGCACAAAAATATATCACATATACAATGTGCACATCAAGTGAGAAAATCATCTTAAGTGAACCAATACTAGTTAATGTAAAGTAATAAATCAAATATATAATTATACATTAAATCATTAAATCAACACTTGATTTAATGAACCGGTCATACTTCATATGACCGACTAATATCCAATGTATCGACTTATCGAATCAATTCTCGATTTGATAACTAGGTTATATCGCATACAACCAATCGATACATTCATCACGAGAATAGAATACGGTATCACATACACGCATTATTCTTGGTCCCGCACATATCTCATATGCGCTCCTATTTCGTTTTGCTTGAGCCAGGAAACCTCTGTGTAGGACTCTAAAGACTCGTCAATACGCCGGCAGTAGGTGATGATCATATCAAACACCCACAAGCCACAAGCGGTCTGCTAAACGTAACGGCCACCCGGGTATTGAGCGATCAGAAGATCGACGAGCAAGCCCGCTCACACTCCTGTGAATCTAACCAGTAACACTTACCGTACAGTCCGGTCTGTTCGTCTGATATGTCGCATATCTCGCCTTGGGGTGGTAAACGTCAGACCCCAATAGCTCGATAAGTCATGCCGATGTAAGGTCCATAAAAATCGTGAAATTACTGATAACTCTTACCAGTATATCAATGCAACCCTGGCCAGGAATTTTCAGTTATGGCCAGTCGAGCATAGCGCAACATCAACCCCCAATACCGGGAGAGACGAATCCCCTCCTATCGCTCATTGCCTCCATGTGAATCGGGACTGTACCCAAAAACCACCTATTTGCACGACTCAGTAGAGCCGTGGTAGGGTGGAAATCAAAGCACAGTGGGAGACACACAAGACTCTATGACGATCTCGGGTCAACAGACTAAGCTGTACCAGTGTCACCAGAGAACTGCCATCTGACGTGAGGTATAATACCATCTGGGAGTTCTCGGCGAGTCCGTTCAGTGTACCCTGTCTCCACTGAGCACCCGCATACCATCTCTGATGTCAAACACCAATGGATATGGGATCATCTATCGCCCATCACATGGGTCGAGAAGATATACGCTAGTCTACTCTGGAATATCGATGCCCCGTCTCGATATTCCTACGACTATGAACATTGAAGGATGTACTCATGGACTACCCAGGCCCCACTAGTATGATCTACATCATAGTCCTGGAAGTCGAGTACACATCCTAAGGGCTTTATCAACATGTAACAGAGAGACAGAAAGTATACATGTTATGATAAAGAGCAACCAGATAGCGTACTTTCATGTCAAGCAAGAGAGTCCTACCTATATATGTCCCAGCATCCACTACAATATACATCCAATGTACTGTAATGGCCTCTAGGGCATATATATAACTAACAGTACCTACCCTTGACGTAGGCCAAAATGGCAGTACGACTGTCTCAAACCAACGTAATCTATCTATGCAACAGATAAATATCCGGCAGCTACCAATCACTATGCCTTGGCGTGAGGTCAAAATACATAGCTTGAATACTACCGAATATTTAACTGAAATGATGGAGGGCTACGAATGGTTTCTGGCGAAAAACCTTTAACGTAATGAACTTGATATCGTTGAAGGAACCAGATAGCTTTTTATAAAATATAGTGACGAAAACCTTTGCTAAAGAGGTCACTCCCGGTGAAGGGATCTCGGCTCTTTCCCCGTAGAATGAGGTGCAGGATATTCCAACTGAATACCACGATGCAAAGCAAAAGTAATCGACTATAGTGAAGTTATTGCCCTGACGCAAACTTCTGTCCAAGGGGTCACTCCCGGTGAAGGGATCTCGGCCCTTGCCTCGTCGACTGAGGTGCTGGATATTCATAACCGAATACCACTGTGCAAAACAAAAGAGAACGCCCTTGCAATAACAGCTTTTTGGAAAAAAGTTCCAACAACATCAGAATAGGTTTGTTTAGCTTGCATTGATCTGAATCAATGCAGTCCAATCAATTGATCACACCAATAAAGAACAAAAATAATGATGTACGTATATGCCACCCGCATTCGCTACTGGGTCCCGTCATCACCCGTTAGGTTACTTAACTAACGACAGAGCGGGGACTGGACTAGCGCGGATGAAAAACATATACAACATCTACTAGTATATATATCAATATATAATATTCGCTCAAGGCGTGATAAAATACAACATCACAGAAATGTAATAAGCATCACAGAACAATACAGATATCTGAGATCCCCGGGTTTCATAGAGCCGCTACTGAAACCCGACGTTCCCCTGGTCGTGTGGATAGCCTGTGCAATGAGATCCTAGACCCCTACGGGCGCGGCAAGTTACCCGCCAAAACCTGAAGCGAGGCTGCCCTTTCAACAACGTGAATGGACCACCCAGCACTTCACGGAATCCGGTAACTTGGGCACCCATCCTTGGGTCAACCTGTACCCCTACAAGTGCGGCGAATAGCCCGCCAATTCTAGAGTGAAGCCCCCTCCGTCTCAACGCCATGAGATGCGGGCTCGTTGCCTTCTAGAACCCGGCTATCCGTGCACCCCTCCGCGGGGTAATCCTAGTACAGAAAGTAAAATATACATACAACGGGTACATCGACCTCAGCCCGGTCGTGCCCCAAAAGAATAATATACAAACTGGCAGTGACGGCAGTCCACATGTCGGTCGCTCGCCCCGCAATATCAAATGTACATATAAAACAAAACTGTACTACCATTGCATCCAGGCTATCCCCCACGACCAATCCGCAACATCAAAGCAGAACACAGAACATCAACGTGAATGTCACGTTCGCAAATCCGTCTAAAAGGGCTATAGCAGTTAGACATGATTTACCGATCAAATGACATTCACGGTCGCAGATATAATGTAAATACTGTGAACTAACATGTTTAAAATTTTCGATCGATCAAATTTACCGAAGTGGGCCCCAAGCACTACTGTAGCACTCAAAGAAAAATTGGGCCCAAACAGAACATTCAAGAAACCCCATTTTCAAGTCAGGAATCACTGCATGAAATTTGGTGCAGTGACCTCACTGTTCTGCGGCGGAACCGTGGCCAAAAGGGTGGTACGGCCGCGGTTCCGCGGCTACACAGTGAGTTCATGCAACCAAATTTCAACAGTATTCTCATAACACCCTGCACAAGTTTCTGCAACACACTGAAAAATTTTTTTGAGCCAAAAAAATTCGACAGAAACTGATGCAATGAAAACGCGGTTTTTGGAATTTTTGTTCGATCGAAAATGTAAACACGTTACAGCAAGCTAGACTAGGTTAATGGCGTGGCTCTGATACCAGTGTAAGTGCACGGCGGCGCCCCGGCCGTCTGAACGAGGCCAAAATGCGGAATATAAAACTTTTCTATAAACTAGAACCGGCACTACCGCGCACTTTGAATCCCGGATCGGGCCATTAATCTAATCCTAGCTAACAAGAGAAGGGGTAGAGAGTTATACCGAGCGATCCGTGTCCTTCGGTCTTCTCGTCGTCGTCCCGATCTCCCCGCGGAATCTCCGGTCTTCCTCTTCTCGTCGGATGGGCACCACATCGCCGGGTTCTTTTACGGGCTCCCACCTCTGGACCGAGGCAACTCGGGCTGGAAGTTGGCGAGCCGATGTGCCCAAGGATGCTGTAGGTTAACTGTAGAACTTTATGTCTCATTGGGATATGAAGTTGCCATGGTTTTGGTGGAGGAATGAACTTGGGAGATGAATGATTTTTGTAGCAAGCAAAAGGTGTGAGATGAACATTTTTCTTGCCAAATGAAAAATGCCCCTCACTCCCACTAAGTGTGGCCGGCCCCTTGAGGTGAAGGGAGAGGGAAAAAGTCCAAGGGGTTGTGTGGATCAATCATGAAAGAGAGAATGTCATAATGAGAAGAAATGATCACAAACCAAATCTAACACTCCATCAACCATCATAACTCAAAAAGTCAAGAAATCATGAAGTAAAGAAGTCAATGCATGGTGGAACCATCATGACACTACAACATGCAAATAACACCCTCCACTAATCAAATTTGGATGCTTGCAAATAACTCCCTCTCCACCAATTTCCGGCCAAAGAAAGAAACAAAGGAAAATGGCCGAAACGGAAAGCAAACTGGCAACTCCAAAAAACTGATCCCGTAATAAATTACAGGAAAACCCCGCGACTGTATATACATACCTGCATTTGTATTGCGACCGAATACAAATGCAATGAGACAAAATCTACACTGTACAATACTAGGATCCGGCTTAAACCAAAGCCCGCTAGTATTATCCGTCCGATCATGATCCGTGCAATACCGCACGTATCTGATCGAACCCTGCCATATCTCCATACGGCCTCTACAGCGTTTCGCTCGAAACTTGAGAAAACGGTCTGTGGGGGACTCTAAAGACTCGTCAACACTTTGGCTGTGGATTTAACTACAAGCACGTCAGAGGTATTAGCCATACGTAACGGGCTACCAGGTATTGACCAAAAAGAACGCCGATGAGCGAACTCATCCGGACACCCTACTGAGCCTGTCAGTGACAATATCCATACAGTTCGGTCCGTTCGTCTATGAGCATCGCATGGCGGGCCTAGGGGGTTGGTAAAAGTCAGACCCCCAAAAGCGGTACAAGTCGTGTCGGAGTGTAGCCCAGAACACCCTGAGATACTACTGGAATACCTACCAGTAAATCTCCTGCCTTGGCCAATGACTTCATGTAATGGCTCTCCTGGACACAGCGCGACCTCACCCCCAATACCGGGAGAGACGAACCCCTGCAGATCCGCTCACTGCCTCTATGTGACTCGGGACTGTACCCAACTAAAACCTGTTTGCACGTCTCCTTTAAGCGTGGTAGGGTAGTAATCAAAGTACAGTGGGAACTCATACGAGACAAATGACGATCTCAGGTCGATGAACTAACCTGTACACATGTCACCAGGGAACTGCTATCTGACGTCAGGTATAAGACCAACTAGCATGTTCCCGGCTAGTCCTGTCCGGTGTACTCATAACCCAATGAGCACCTGTATACATCTTAGGTGAACCATTTGACACCAGTGGCTTGTGAGACTGGCCACCGCCCCTCGTCGGGGTCTCGACTGTATACACTAGTCTACTCTGCAGTATCGATGCCCTGTCTCGAAACTCCTACGACTAGGGAACTTTTAAGGATGTGCTTATAGACCGCAGCTCCCACGTATATGACCGCCCTCATACTGCTGGCAGTCAGGCAAGAATCCTAGGGGCTCTATCAACATGCAATAGTGACCTGTAAGGTTACCTAAAGCAGTACACGATGATAAAGATAAACCAGATAGCATACTATCATCTTGAGTAAGACTGTCCTACCGGCATAGGTCCTCCCTCAATCATTGCAATCACGTGCCTGTGATCCAATAATTGACTCTGGGGGCACTATCTCCAACAATTACACTCCAGAAGGTATGCGCATACTTGGCAAGTTTCTGTTTCTTTAGAAACTCCCGATATGAGTTTTGCCCCATGCTTTTATGACTTATGCTTTGGTCAAAAATGTTATAAGTCACATGCCAAGTTCTACCCGTCATTATCTTGTCAATTTGAACCCACCCGTACATGCCCTTGGCTTTGGCCAAAATGGCAGAACGACTGTCCCAAACCAACTCATCTATCTATGCAACAAATGAATACCCAGCAGCTACCAAACACTATGCTTTAACTTTGGCCAAAATGCATAGCTTGAATACTACTGAATACCCAAAAGAAATGACGGAGGGCTACGGCTGGTTTTTGGCGAAAAACCTTTAACGTAATGAACCTGATATCTGTAGCGCCTTGAAAAGTCGTTTTGGTGTTTTCCTGAAAATCGGTGAAAATTCGGTATTTTTCCGTAAACCGTCCTTTTTGTTATTTTGCAGTTTAGGACTAATTATACCTAAAATGGATAGGTAATTGCTTGTTTTTAGTAGCTAATGAGTTACTTATTAATTTTTGGTCATTTAAAAATTTTTCCCTATTTTTCAATTTTTTAATATTATTTTAAGCCGGTAAGAAAATACATTAAATTAGCGATAAATACAAATTTAATTGGGCTAAATTTAAGGTTTAAAATCATGTTAATTAAAATCTAGTTGTAACATAAATTTTTAGTAATTTATTTTAAGTTTTAACTAATTTTTATTATGGAAAACGAAATTTATGGAATTTAAGCTAAAACTTGCAATTTTGGACTTGTAGGGGGTCTTTTTGCATAAAATTTCTTTTGTAAAACCCCATTCACCCTTCCCTCACTCCCTTGGCCGGACCTACCTCCTACTGCAGCACATTTTCCCCCCTTCAAATTGTATTCTTCAACTCCTTTTAAATTGTTTAAAAAGGGTTTAAAATGTAGTAATGGGTGGGGGTATTATGGTATTTTGGGGGGGGGCTTTGACTTAGACTTTTACACCATCCCTTCACATCCCCCATCCCTCTCCTCTCAGCAGAAAATCCTGCACCAACAGCCCCAAATATTTTCCCCATTTCTTCTTCTCTTTTGCTTCATTTTCATCTCAAAAATTCAACAAAATCCACAATTTCCTTCACAAATTCAACACAAAACCATATTCCATCTCTTCTCCAACCTAATTTGGTTCAAATCAAGAAGAAAGGAGGTGTCTTGGGAGGCTTGAGCAAGCTTAGGATTGAACTTTTGAGGTATAATTTCTAATCAAATGGTTAAATTGTAGCTTAAGTATGCTAAACTAGAACCTTGAAATTTGTTTAGTGTTAATTTAGTGTTAGTTTCATTCTAGTTTTTTTTAAAGTTAATGGTTTGAGTTAACTAGGGTTTTAGAAACCATTATTTAGTTAATTAAATTTATGTTGCTATCTAGTGTTTTGCTAATCTAAATCTAAGTGGTTAACTTGCTAATTAGGCTAAAAATCTAGTGTTAAATTAAGATTTTTCATGTATAGTTTGGTTTAAGTTTGTTAATTACAAAAAATCAAGAAAAGGGTTGGTTGTGGAAATTAGGTTTTGAGGCATAGTTAATGGTTTAAAATTAGTGTAATGGCTATCTAGTGGGTTAGTTTTGGTGTTTGTGTTGAATTGTGTTAGCTTTATCGCTAATTGTCGATGTTTGCACCAAATTGCAAATTTCTAGCTTACTAGTTTTGTTATAAAAATATTGTGATGAATTATTTGCGATATCTTGATGATATTTTTGGCATATCCTATGATATTTAGGATGTGTGAGTGCGGATGTTTGAGTGATCGGGTTTTAGCTTTGCCGGGCGACCAAATCGGCGATTTTAGTTAGTTTTTGCGATTTTCGCGTGTGTTCCGCACACCTCGTGCACGTTGTACCTAGATTGTGAACTATGGTATTTTCGTTAGGGATTTGCGTCGTTCTTGATATGTAACCTTATGTTTGTATTGATATAAATTCCAGGTTCGGTCGCGGAGACGTCAGAAACGGCACGAAAGGGGAAAGCGGTGATTGGACGTGACTAGCTAGGGATTCCGGTGAGTAGATGTAACATCTACGGGGGACTATCGTTGGATGACGCAAGTCGCCCGATAGTTTTAGTAGCTTAAAAAGATTCTTAGTAATGTTAGTAATTAGGGGTTTAATACTTGTATGATTAATTGCTCCATCCATGCCTTATATTGACATACCTATGCGAAACCATTCTATAGGACACCTGCACCATTGTCAGGGTTTTTATATGCAGCACGAGCACTATTCATGCTTACATACACACCCTGGTAATTGCCATGCCACCACACTAGATAACCTTTAAATTGAAACCTTTTACTATAATTGATACTTAAACTTGTGCTATTGCCTTTAATTCCTTAAAATGAAATCGTAGGATTGCTATTCATGTGCATGTACCTCATCATATTATTTGTTCATGCTTAGTCTGTTAATCACACATCGCAACTTGATTATTGATACCATATGCATTCATTATCATTGACATATGCACTTATGAGGATTTCTTGAGATTTTATGATATTTCTGGATTTCGGGGGAAAGCCGCAAAATTTCTAAACTTATTATAATTTTAAAATATGTAAATTGCGGTTTTCTAGTGATGTAAGTGTCGTCCACCATGAGTTTGCTGTGGTTTTCGAGACCCGTTTCGAGGAGTTGGATGAACCGTCTCGGGTACATGGTGGGCCCGGTAAGGTGTCCGGGGCAAGAAGCTCGTGGTGCTGACGATGAGCCTGGCAGGGGGTGGATTACCTAACGGTGACTGTTTGGGACGGCGGATATCCAGAGGATACCGACCGTGGCCGCGAGATGATGAGATATTGATATTGAGATGGGTCAGCCGGATGGCTGAGGCCAGAGATACTATGACATGGATATATGAGGTTTGTAATAGTTTTGAGGTGTCGTTGCTGGACACAGGTTCTTGTTGATTCTATTGGTATTGAGCTGGTATTTCAAAAGAGATTCCTAAAGGAAAAACATGATTCTTATACTTACACATTCAGATCATGAGTTGATTCGCATTGCATTCATACCTGCTAGTATATTCATATTGCATACATACCTGCTATTATGTCTTGCCTTACCTGTACTTTAGATGCTAGGATGCTTGTGTGCATGCATTCGATAGCCTGTGTAGATGTTATTTTTTTTCTACTCACGAGTTGGCAACTCACCCCCGTTGTGCCACAGCCTTTTGCAGGTCCGCTCCGTCAGTACAGTAGCGGCGGGTGCACTTGCTTCTTTTGCCTCTTTTGCCTGGACTCGAGGTTTTGCTCTTAGGTGGGTTATATTTTTATTTTTGTACCACCTTGTATATTCTTTGTATCTAGTGTACTCCATCTACTGTATCTATCAGTATTGTTGTATATTGACCTAGAGATGAGACTGTGAGATTTGTGGACTTTTTATGCTGTATTTTGGGGTCGAGTTCACTTGAGTCGACATGCTGTTTTTCTCATGCTTCTTTATGATTATTTTGCATGTTGTTGTTTTATATTGCGTGGGATTTGTGACCGCCTTGTGGCGAAGAGCTAGCTCCCGCTTGGGGATGCCATATTTGTTGGATTTATATATATTCTTGTTGTACCCATTTTGGGGGCCAGTATTTACAAAGGAGACTCTGCCGAAATTTTCGGAAAAATTGATATTGTTTTTAAAAAGGTTTTATATGACTTATTTAATAAACTCTCTTTCAATTGATTGGTTTTTCTTCACTCTTTTGCTTATTTGGTTTTGGTTTTCTGGGCTTTGGTTTACTTATTTTACGGACGTCTTGAGACGTTTCGTAAACTTAAGGGCCAGTCACGTTCCGTACCCTGCGGGTCGTGACAAAGTTGGTATCAGAGCGATAGGTTTTACCTTTTTGAGTGTAGGATGACCCTTGGTAGATGGAGTAAGTGACTTAAGTAGGGTAACGTAGCGTGTGTATGTCCGCGGCATACTTGCGATACGGTACTCCGCCTAAGTGACTTTAGGATATACTTGCTTGAAATTCCTTCTTCAATTCTGTGTATCCTATGATTCTATTGCACTGTTCTTACTATCCGTTTTTCTGTAACAACCACTATGCCGCCGAAGGCTACGAGGGCACAGAGGGCTGCCGCCCGAGACGAGATTCGAGCTGGCTCGTCCGAGACTAGGACTGAGCAGGGTGGTATGCCTACGCCGCAGGGACAGACCGATCCACCTTCCCCAGGCCGTATGGATAGGCTCGAGACTGGTATGGAGGAGTTGCGACAGATGATGGGGGGCATGCAGGAGCTACGTCAGATGGTAGGATCCCTAGTTGCAGCCAGTCATACACTGAGGCCGGATGACGTACCTACTACATCACAGACGACTATGATACCTGCTCCTACTACTACCGCCGTGACCATCCCGGTTTCACTACAGGATTTCATGAGGCTGAGACCTCCAGTATTCACTGGCACCGTGGCAGCGGAGGACCCACAGACGTTCCTTGACAGTTTAGCCAGGATCTGTCGTTCGCTGAGATGTTCGGATGATCGATGGGTAGAGCTTGCGAGTTTCCGACTAGAGGGTCTCGCGCAGACATGGTGGGAGTCAGTCTTGAGAGGTCGAGCTGCAGGTCTACCGCCTATGACTTGGGCCGAGTTTACAGCGGTCTTTCTAGCTCGTTTCCTCCCAGAGAGCGTTCGTGACACCAGAGCTCGTAGCTTCGAGGCCTTAGTCAAGACACCTGGGATGACGATGTCTGAGTATGACATCCAGTTTACACAGTTATCCCGATATGCTCCGTATTTGGTGGATACCGAAGAGAAGATGGTGAAGAGGTTCGTACAGGGACTAGATGCCCAGCTATATCTTGCCATTGGCGCCCAGCACTACGACACTTATTCAGCTGCTATGGATACGGCATTACGGATGGAGGCACGCATATCACAGACTTCGGCCGTTTCTAGGCCGAAGAGGATTCGCACCGATGTACCGTCTCAGAGGCAGCGCGCCAGATTCTTTCCGAGAGATAGGCCTGGCAGAGGATTTGGACGGGGACAGTTATATGGTTCTTATCCCCAGGAACAGCAGCCGTCGCCAGGGTGTTTTGGGTGTGGGAGTCCGCACCATCTTGTCAGAGACTGTCCGGCAAGACGACAGGGAGCAGCGATAGTTCCGCAGGTGACCCTACCACCTTCACCACCCCCTCCTCAGAGAGCCCTACTTCCTACCACAGGCGATGCTCCACGCCAGTTAGGTGCACCCAGAGGCCGTGGACGCGGCGGTCCTATTCAGAGAGGACGAGGAGGCAGAGGCCGAGGTCGAGGTCAGCCCGCTATCGGTGGAGGACAGGCCCGAGTTTTTGCTTTGACACCGCAGGATGCGCAGGCATCCAATGCCGTTGTGACAGGTACCTTGCCAGTTTGCTCTTTCGACGCACGGGTATTATTTGACCCAGGTTCCACACATTCGTACGTCTCTACACACTTTGCACCGATGTTGGGCCGTGAGTCGTCGTCGTTAGATCATCCGCTTGTTGTTGTTACTCCGGTAGACGAGTCGTTTGTCGCTCGTTTTGTATTTCGATTGTGTTCCTTTCGTATCGGGGAGAGGGATTCATCAGTTGATTTGATTCTCCTCGATATGTTTGACTTTGATGTGCTTCTGGGCATGGATTGGCTAGCCACTTGTTATGCTTCGGTGGACTGCCGTGAGAAGGCAGTCAGATTTAGCTTTCCGAGAGAGCCAGTCCTTGTTATTCAGGGAGACCACAGCGTCACCCTTCCCAGCTTGATTTCGTCTCTTCGCGCTGGTCAGCTCTTGCGGAAGGGATGTCAGGGATTCTTAGCGTATATTTGTGATACTCGAGCTGCAGAGCTTCCGTTGGACCGGGTCCCGGTTGTTTGTGAGTTCCCTGATGTTTTCCCTGATGAGCTACCTGGGCTACCACCCGAGCGCGATGTTGAGTTCTGCATTGATTTGATTCCCGGCTCGGGGCCTATTTCTATACCGCCTTATCGGATGGCCCCGGCAGAGCTTCGGGAGCTGAAGGATCAGTTGCAGGATTTGTTAGATAAGGGGCTTATTCGACCTAGTGTTTCTCCATGGGGTGCTCCGGTCCTGTTTGTCAAGAAGAAGGACGGAAGTTTGCGCTTATGTATCGACTACCGCCAGCTGAACAAAGTTACCATTCGGAACAGATATCCGTTGCCACGCATTGATGATTTGTTCGACCAGCTTCAGGGTGCGGGATATTTTTCGAGGATCGACTTGCGATCAGGATACCACCAGCTGCGAGTCCGACAGGAGGATATACCGAAGACAGCCTTCCATATACGCTATGGCCACTATGAGTTTTTGGTGATGTCGTTCGGACTCACCAACGCCCCAGCAGCATTCATGGATTTGATGAACCGTACATTCAGGCCGTATCTTGACTTGTTCATCATCGTGTTTATCGACGATATCTTGGTGTACTCCCGGAGCAGAGAGGAGCAAGAGCAGCACTTGCGGATTACGTTACAGACTCTGAGGGAGCACCAGCTGTTCGCAAAGTTCTCCAAGTGTGCATTCTGGCTGGACAGCGTCGGATTCTTGGGTCACGTGGTTACGAGAGATGGCATATGTGTGGACCCGAAGAAGATTGAGGCTGTTCAGCAGTGGCCCCGACCTACATCGGTTACTGAGATTCGTAGTTTTCTAGGCCTGGCGGGCTACTACAGGCATTTTGTTCAGGACTTCTCCCGTATAGCTGCACCTTTGACCGGTTTGACCCGGAAGGGAGTTCCTTTCGTTTGGACAGAGGAGTGCGAGCGCAGTTTTCAGCAGCTGCGGACATGTTTGACTACGGCGCCGGTATTATCTTTGCCTTCGGGATCAGGCGGATTTGTGGTCTACTGTGATGCTTCGCGAGTGGGATTAGGATGCGTATTGATGCAGCATGGCCGGGTGATCGCTTATGCTTCTCGGCAGTTGAAGAAGCACGAACAGAACTACCCTACTCACGATTTGGAGATGGCTGCAGTGGTCTTTGCACTGAAGATATGGCGACATTACCTATATGGCCAGTCGTGCCAAATATTCACAGACCACAAGAGCTTAAAATACATATTTCAGCAGCGAGACCTGAACCTCAGAAAGCGTCGTTGGATGGAGTTGGTGAAAGACTACGACTGCGAGATCTTATATCACCCAGGCAAGGCGAATGTAGTGGCGGATGCGTTGAGTAGGAGGCCCGAGGGTAGTTTATCGTGTTTGCGCGCAGTGCAGAGGCAGTCGTCAGCAGATTGGCAGATTTTATGCGACAGCCGAGTTGAGTTCGAGTTCACTCAGACAGGGGGACAGCTCGTGCATATTCGTGCACGCCCACAGTTGCTTGACCGTATATATGAGGCACAGCGCAGTGACGACCGTTGCTCAGAGATCATGGCACAGATGGGACAGGGCAGATTTTCCGAGTTCATGATTGACGATCAGGGGATTTTACGCTATGGATCTAGACTTTGCGTACCAGATGCTGATGGATTGCGGCGCGACATTCTTGAGGAGGCACACCAATCAGTGTATAGTGTCCACCACGGTTCCACCAAGATGTACCATGACATGAGAGAGATCTACTGGTGGGACGGGATGAAGAGGGACATTGCGGAGTTTGTATCGAGATGCCTGACTTGTCAGCAAGTCAAGGCCGAGCACCAGAGGCCCGCAGGAGAGCTACAGCCGTTACCCATTCCAGAGTGGAAATGGGAGCAGATTTCGATGGACTTCGTTGTGGGTCTATGTAGCATTTTGAAAATCGTTACGGTGAAATTTTGGAAAATCGGTAAAATGAGGGGGTTTTCTGTAAAAAGTCAAAATACAAATATCTTATTATAAAAATTAAATATACATATTCTAGCTATGTAATTGCTATTATTTGGTGTTTATTGAGCCGCTGGTGAAATTTCAAATTTTCTGAAAAAAATATTATTTTATTATTATTTAAGCCGTCACTAATACATTTAATTAGGGAAAATTACAAATTAGAATGAGTTGAAACAAATTTTGTGCATCATAAAACATTAAATAAAAATTTATCATGTGGTTTTTGGAACGAAATCATTTGCCAAAACGGTTTAGAAATTATTGAAAAAAAAAGGCTTTTTTTAGCGTAAATGGATGTTTGGGGTATTGTATTTATGATTTTTCATCACCCCACACCCATACCCACACCCACACACCCCCACTTACCCCTCCCCATGGCTGAATTCAGCAGCCACCATATTTTTCCCACTTGAATTTTCAAAGGAAAGGAAATGAAAGAAAAGAAAAGAAAATGGATAATTGTGTTGGACTTTGACCTTGTGTTGACTTGGACTTCTTTACTTGCTACTTTCCTCACCTCACTCTCTCTCCAATCACCCACTAGTGGCCGACCCTCCCCATTTCCTGCACACAACAGCCCCTCCTCTTTTCTCATCACATTTCTCTTCAAAAAACTCATCAAAATTGCCTCACAAATCAACACAAAACCTCACAAATCCCAAATCCATTCCCTACCCATTTTTCCTTAGCCCTTATAGCATGGATCTTGATGCAAAGATCTCAATTTGGAGGTCAAGTTCCATATTTGATCTCATGGTTTGTGAAGGTATAACTCTAACCCTTTTGCTTAATTTATGTTAGATACTTTAAATCAACTTAATTAGGTGTTTAATTTAGGTTTTAAATTTGCAAGTTTAAATTCAAGAGAAGGGTTAAATTAAAGTTATGGTTGTGTTAATTTGTTCATGGTAGTGTGATGTATTTTAGCATCTTAAGTTATGCAAAACCAAATCTTGTAGCTAATTTGCATATTGTTATATTTAATTTGCCCAAATTGTGATAATTATGCTAATTTGCTAACTAGGTTTTAGAAATTTTATTAAAATGTGGGATTAAAATCTAGTTAGGGTTTTTAGCATATCATTAAGGTTTCCATGAGTGGTTTAACCATTTAAAATATGCAAAGCCAAGATAAATTGTTAAATTGTGAAATTTTGCGTTAAAAAGTGTTAAATTGGATATTTTTGCAAAACTAGAATTTTGGAATTTATACAAGTTGATGAGAATAAATTATTGATATGGTTTCTATAACTTGGTTATGATAATTGGTGGATATTGTGGCCATTAGTTTCGTTTAAACATCGAGTTTTAAAGTGAAACGGCTAATTGATGCTTACTAGGTTTCTTGTAATAAATCGATTTAATCAATTTATTGGTTTTGATGAATTGCATCGTATTTTTATATATTTTAGTGAATTGTAAAACCATGATTTGGTACGTTTGGTGTTTTTCTCGATCAATCGGCGTTTGTAAGCCGATGTCGAGGGTTTTTGGGTTGATTTGTGAAAGCAAACCATAGGTTTTGACCTATGTGAGATTCGTATGTCGATTTGGTCATGAGTCGGATTTTAATGCGATACGGTGCGTTATGATATGTAGGTACCCCCACGTGGACTTCGAGACGACAAGCAAGCGCGTGGCGACGTCGGCACCGGCTAGCGAGGACCAGGTGAGTAGATTTATATCTACGGGGAGAAGTCGGGTGGATGGCGTATAGCACCCCCGCAGTCCGTGGTGGTGTATACGGATGCGTATACACACCAACAATTATATTATGTTATTTGGGATTAATAACGATGCTGAGGATGGATATTGGTGTGTTGGATTACTTTAGTGTTGTGAACCCTAGGGTAGTGTTACACACACACATACACACATACATACTTGCATACATTCCTATTGATATGTGCTCATGGGATTCTTTATAGTTATGCGTTCACATGGGTATGGGACTATGTGTTCACATACGGATTGAGGATGATACTTGGGATTGAGCTGAGTCGATGAGATTTGATTTGAGGCCGTGAGATCGGTGATATAGCAGGGTTCGTATCTTAGATACGACATGACGTTGTAGCGGGTCCTTGACGTAGTGTTTCACACACGTCCATGCATACGTAGGCGGTATCAGTATGGTACTAGACGTAGATCAGTACCCCGATCATGATATTTGATAAAGAGGATACCAGGTGAATAGTATGATGAATGTGATATTGAACCGTACCCAGATTGGGATGCCATACGACGGATTTACGTACGAGCTATATGGATGATTGATCCACACTCTTGACTTGGGATGCCTGATTTTAGATATGGTATCGGATATGATATTATTGAGGCGGGATCACCGACTATACATATACAGGTATGTATATGTATCGACTCAGATGATAGGCGGTTTCCTTACCTGTAGTTCAGCTTGTTAGTTCAGCCGTATAGTTTAGTGTAGTTGTTAGATTAGATTAGACTTCTTACCTATTTCAAAAACTAACGAATCGTGGCCATTTTTAAAGACAGCTCAAGGGACTCTACGGATATTTCAAAAACGACGTATCTTTTCATAAAAACACCGTAGCCCCTATTTTCAAAACCCCATGATTCGTGTTATTTCAAAAGGCACCATTTGTAGGACTTATATTAGATTATTGCAGATTAGTTATCGTTGTGTCTAGTATTCAGCTCCCGCACATTATTGTTGTTCGCTCTGCCTCGCATATTTATTTTGCTGCATATTCCATTATTGATATCATGCTGTTAGGACACCAGCACCATTACCGATGATGCGTATGTACCACGTACACCTACTTGCCGGCTCACACACATCTTCATCGGTAATTGCCATGTCACGTACACTTTAGAGAATATAATTGCTTGACTTAGATTGTTAGCTAGTAGTGTTGACATGATATTAGTGTACTTCCCTTATATGTCATATTAGACATTGTAGTTATTACCTACCACTTCATGCATACTGTTATTCAGTTGTTCATGCCTAGTTCATTATCATTGACATATGCACTTGTGATGATTTCTTGAGATTTATGATATTTCTGGGTTTTCGGTTTACTTAGATTACGTACGCCTCGAGACGTTCGTAGTTTAAGTGCCGGTCATGTTCCGTACTTTCGGGTCGTGACAAAGTTGGTATCAGAGCGTTAGGTTTTAACCTTCGGAGCGTAGGATGACCCTTGGTTGATGGAATAGGTGACTAAAGTAGAGTGACGTACCGTTGGTATGTTCCGCGGCATATTTACGACACGCCACTCCACTTATGAAGCCTTAGGATGTACATTTCCTTGTTCAGTATTATGTTCCTTCCTGATCTAGCCTCGTCGGTACCAGTTTGGTTTTGCTGCTACGGTTACAGGCAGGGTGAGCTACGGCTAGAGTTGCGGTCAGCACAAGCTCATCACGAACGAGGACTGACCAGGGCGAAATTCCGGCGACACACGATTGCAGAGATGTGTCTTTTTGCTGTGTTTCCGCCCCACGAGCGTTTGGCGGATCGCCTTTATGAGGTTACTCGGATGTGCTGATCGACACTAGAGGATTGAGCCACTGACAGAGGCCAGCCAGATTTTGATGACCGTTGGTGTGTTGCTTACTCCTGATGATTGAGGCACTGTTCAGCGTGCAGACGAGCGAGCCAGTTGTTGCTGCGAGCGACGAGATATCGCCCCATATGTTGGAACTATGGCGGGGCGAGTTGTACGAATAGATGATAGAAGGTCACTAGTCACCCGATGATGAATGACTAGGACAGGTGGTTCGTTCGCTTACCCCGATGCTAGGTCATCAGATAGATTGATTCCAGCTAGAGACGACTTCACGCGGAGACGTTGGGAGTCGACAGAGACGATCGAATGTCAGAAACCTATTTATCCAAGTTTAAAGTAGTCGGAAAGACATGCAGGCAATTCTATGGTCCCTCTAGAAGAATGAAACCCTAACTCGACTTAATGACCGTGTGAAAGCCTTTGAACCTTCGGGTTTGCGGCAGTTCCACGGCGCCATTAGTGAGGCTTGGGTTTGCCCTTCTACGGCTGGACCACCGATGCTGTGGTATGTACTCGATACTATTAAACTGTGCCCAAGATGTTGAGCTCTTGGGGGATTATGAGGTTTTGACGACTCGATCGGATGGCTCGACTTAATTCGGATGCTAGGTGGTGAGATGCATTTCTTGGGAGACTCCCGATACGAGGATAGCCGTTGGAGCTCAGTCCATGCAGCCGCGACGAGACGAGTCCAAAGCAGACGACATTAGAGAAAAGTGAAGTAAGAGGTTCGTACCAGATCTAGATGTGATGACGTTCCCCTCCGCCGACATCAGAGATGCGATGCGCATGCCGAGGCAGAATACTGGATATACCTTCCAGAAGGAGTCGCGATGAGTATGCAGTCGTTCCAGAGCAAGATGCAGATATAGGAAAGGACAATGAATTCCGGAAAGTTGGCAGAGACGAGACATGGAAGAGACCGTGAGCAGGATTCCTTCCAGGACACTGCTGCAATGATACTTGCACCCAGGATCAGATGTGTCACGTACATTCAGAGTGCCAGAGGCCGACGCCAGTGATATGCTGTCTTACGAGTGGTCGCGATGATTGACCAAGAGATGACCAGAGAAGTGCCAGAACGGAATCGTCCCCGTTAGCACACCTGACAGGGCCGATGAGCCGATGGACCGAAAGATTGGTAATTCACAGTGAAGACCTTGACCCAGGAGTGGTCATGGTTACGCACACCAGCAGGACAGAGTTCATGATCATCGACGAGACGTCCCACTAGTGACCGCGACAGTTGGCCGAGATTCTTAGAGAATGCACTTGAGCGGTACTGTTCCGCCATTATTGATTGCGATGTTTTGGGTGATTTATTCGTATGATTTGATTTTGATGATTGAGGATTTACGATCTTTGCACAGTGTTGCACTTGATATCGTTTTCGTGCTTTAGTTTCACATGTTTGTGATTTTACGGTTTTAAACAGTTGAGTTGGTTTTGTGCGTATGCATGCACACGATTTGGTTCCTGCACTCTGTATAGTTATTATATGCTTGCAGTGCAGTGATACGCCTTTTGTGCACTTAGATGTACTGGACTTCGATTTCGATTGCGATACTCGATATTTGTTTTATGCACTTTATGCACCTGATTGGATTTTGCGCATGTTCGACGCTTGATATTGGATTTCATGATTTCGTGCACGATGGATGCACCTGATTTGGATTTTCACGCATGTTGGGCGCATGTTTTGAAGGGTGATTTTGGTGCGCACCAGATGCACTAAATCGAGATTTTTTTTCGTGCATGTCAGATGCACCTGATTTTGCTGTCAGGAACACATGTTGCCTACAACAGATGTTTCGTGCACACCCGATGCACTTAGATATTGTTTCTGTGCGCATGTATGGAACATTCATGGATTTTGATTTCCGTGCGCACCAGACGCACGTAGTATTCATGTGCATATTTTGGGATTGATTTCTTATAGAGCAGTACGTTTTTATGATATTGCTATGTGTTTTCGTACTGAGCGGGACTAGTCAGAGGACAGTACCTGAATATATTTTGCATGCATTGATAGTTATGGAAGGGATTTCCAAAAAGCGAGCTATAGCCTCAGTATTTACCTACGTGTCTGATATGACACGAAAATTTTAAAATAAGGAGACCCTTCTAAATTGTTTCCAAAACGGCGGAACGTACATTTCAAACAAAGGTATATATGTATATAGTTATTTTCTTATGATAGACGTCCGCCACCGTGCAGTGTTATACGCGTTGCACAGCGACTTAAAGAGGTTTGGCATGCATTTCCTTCAGATACTTACAGATATAGATTCGATATTTACATGTATAGTTTCGAGTTATATAATATTGGTTTTGATTTGGATTTGGCATTGATGTCTTCTCCATGACTCCGATGATTGCGGGATGCTTGACGGAGTTTTGATTTGAGTTATATACTCATTTTTCAAGCGCATGCGCTGCGCTACGATTTGTTTTATGTATTTACAATTTCGGAGCCCCGACGACTTGATAGTTTTTCTTAGATGTTTTAGTATTTGGGGGAGTTTGAATTTAAATTCGGGGACCGAATTTCTTTAAGGGGGAAGATTGTAGCATTTTGAAAATCGTTTCGGTGAAATTTCGGAAAATCGGTAAAATGAGGGTGTTTTCTGTAAAAAGTCAAAATACAAATATCTTATTATAAAAATTAAATATACATATTCTAGCTATGTAATTGCTATTATTTGGTGTTTATTGAGCCGCTGGTGAAATTTCAAATTTTCTGGAAAAAATATTATTTTATTATTATTTAAGCCGTCACTAATACATTTAATTAGGGAAAATTACAAATTAGAATGAGTTGAAACAAATTTTGTGCATCATAAAACATTAAATAAAAATTTATCCTGTGGTTTTTGGAACGAAATCATTTGTCAAAACGGTTTAGAAATTATTGAAAAAAAAGGCTTTTTTTAGCGTAAATGGATGTTTGGGGTATTGTATTTATGATTTTTCATCACCCCACACCCGTACCCACACCCACACACCCCCACTTACCCCTCCCCATGGCTGAATTCAGCAGCCACCATATTTTTCCCACTTGAATTTTCAAAGGAAAGGAAATGAAAGAAAAGAAAAGAAAATGGATAATTGTGTTGGACTTTGACCTTGTGTTGACTTGGACTTCTTTACTTGCTACTTTCCTCACCTCACTCTCTCTCCAATCACCCACTAGTGGCCGACCCTCCCCATTTCCTGCACACAACAGCCCCTCCTCTTTTCTCATCACATTTCTCTTCAAAAAACTCATCAAAATTGCCTCACAAATCAACACAAAACCTCACAAATCCCAAATCCATTCCCTACCCATTTTTCCTTAGCCCTTATAGCATGGATCTTGATGCAAAGATCTCAATTTGGAGGTCAAGTTCCATATTTGATCTCATGGTTTGTGAAGGTATAACTCTAACCCTTTTGCTTAATTTATGTTAGATACTTTAAATCAACTTAATTAGGTGTTTAATTTAGGTTTTAAATTTGCAAGTTTAAATTCAAGAGAAGGGTTAAATTAAAGTTATGGTTGTGTTAATTTGTTCATGGTAGTGTGATGTATTTTAGCATCTTAAGTTATGCAAAACCAAATCTTGTAGCTAATTTGCATATTGTTATATTTAATTTGCCCAAATTGTGATAATTATGCTAATTTGCTAACTAGGTTTTAGAAATTTTATTAAAATGTGGGATTAAAATCTAGTTAGGGTTTTTAGCATATCATTAAGGTTTCCATGAGTGGTTTAACCATTTAAAATATGCAAAGCCAAGATAAATTGTTAAATTGTGAAATTTTGCGTTAAAAAGTGTTAAATTGGATATTTTTGCAAAACTAGAATTTTGGAATTTATACAAGTTGATGAGAATAAATTATTGATATGGTTTCTATAACTTGGTTATGATAATTGGTGGATATTGTGCCCATTAGTTTCGTTTAAACATCGAGTTTTAAAGTGAAACGGCTAATTGATGCTTACTAGGTTTCTTGTAATAAATCGATTTAATCAATTTATTGGTTTTGATGAATTACATCGTATTTTTATATATTTTAGTGAATTGTAAAACCATGATTTGGTACGTTTGGTGTTTTTCTCGATCAATCGGCGTTTGTACGCCGATGTCGAGGGTTTTTGGGTTGATTTATGAAAGCAAACCATAGGTTTTGACCTATGTGAGATTCGTATGTCGATTTGGTCATGAGTCGGATTTTAATGCGATACGGTGCGTTATGATATGTAGGTACCCCCATGTGGACTTCGAGACGACAAGCAAGCGCGTGGCGACGTCGGCACCGGCTAGCGAGGACCAGGTGAGTAGATTTATATCTACGGGGAGAAGTCGGGTGGATGGCGTATAGCACCCCCGCAGTCCGTGGTGGTGTATACGGATGCGTATACACACCAACAATTATATTATGTTATTTGGGATTAATAACGATGCTTAGGATGGATATTGGTGTGTTGGATTCCTTTAGTGTTGTGAACCCTAGGGTAGTGTTACACACACACATACACACATACGTACTTGCATATATTCCTATTGATATGTGCTCATGGGATTCTTTATAGTTATGCGTTCACATGGGTATGGGACTATGTGTTCACATACGGATTGAGGATGATACTTGGGATTGAGCTGAGTCGATGAGATTTGATTTGAGGCCGTGAGATCGGTGATATAGCAGGGTTCGTATCTTAGATACGACATGACGTTGTAGCGGGTCCTTGACGTAGTGTTTCACACACGTCCATGCATACGTAGGCGGTATCAGTATGGTACTAGACGTAGATCAGTACCCCGATCATGATATTTGATAAAGAGGATACCAGGTGAATAGTATGATGAATGTGATATTGAACCGTACCCAGATTGGGATGCCGTACGACGGATTTACGTACGAGCTATATGGATGATTGATCCACACTCTTGACTTGGGATGCCTGATTTTAGATATGGTATCAGATATGATATTATTGAGGCGGGATCACCGACTATACATATACAGGTATGTATATGTATCGACTCAGATGATAGGCGGTTTCCTTACCTGTAGTTCAGCTTGTTAGTTCAGCCGTATAGTTTAGTGTAGTTGTTAGATTAGATTAGACTTCTTACCTATTTCAAAAACTAACGAATCGTGGGCATTTTTAAAGACAGCTCAAGGGAATCTACGGATATTTCAAAAACGACGTATCTTTTCATAAAAACACCGTAGCCCCTATTTTCAAAACCCCATGATTCGTGTTATTTCAAAAGGCACCATTTGTAGGACTTATATTAGATTATTGCAGATTAGTTATCGTTGTGTCTAGTATTCAGCTCCCGCACATTATTGTTGTTCGCTCTGCCTCGCATATTTATTTTGCTGCATATTCCATTATTGATATCATGCTGTTAGGACACCAGCACCATTACCGATGATGCGTATGTACCATGTACACCTACTTGCCGGCTCACACACATCTTCATCGGTAATTGCCATGTCACGTACACTTTAGAGAATATAATTACTTGACTTAGATTGTTAGCTAGTAGTGTTGACATGATATTAGTGTACTTCCCTTATATGTCATATTAGACATTGTAGTTATTACCTACCACTTCATGCATACTGTTATTCAGTTGTTCATGCCTAGTTCATTATCATTGACATATGCACTTGTGATGATTTCTTGAGATTTATGATATTTCTGGATTTCGGGGAAAGCCGCAAAATTTACAACTTATGATCTTTTAAAATATAAAATGTTGCGGTTTTCTAGTGATGTAAAGTGTCGTCCACCATGAGTTTGCTGTGGTTTTGGAGATCCGTGTCGAGGAGTGGAGGAACCGTCACGGGTACAGGGTGGGCCCGGTATGGTACCCCGGGGCAAGAGGAATGTGGTGTTGACGTTGAGCCTGGCTGGGGAGCACTATCTACCGGTGATATTACCCGACGCGTCGGATATCCGGAGGATACCGTCGTGGTCTTGAGATGGATGGTAGGGGCCGGTCTGGACTGACGGCGCCCTAGATATTGAGATTGAGACATTGATATTTCGAGACAGTGAGATTTATGTTTTGTGTCGATGCTAGACACTGTTGATGCTGATTTCATTTATGATACCTCAGTTTAAAAATACGAAGGAAATCTCACTAATTTATGAAAACAGTTTCTTCATTTACATGTATTCTGTTTCATGCATTCATACCTCATTCATATGATATATTGCTACCTGAGGCACTGACACGGGCACATGAAATTATACTCGGGTTAGATATTACCCTAGCCATTGTTATAGGCTGCCTGTTATACTTATATTTGAGGATATATTATGATCATTGACCTAGGTTGCGTTATTTATGCGATTTCTGTGCGTAGATGTTTTTCTATTCACGAGTTGGCAACTCACCCCCGTTGTGCCCCAGTTTCTTGCAGGTTTGCCGTACAGGTTTCATTACGGCTTGCGGGCTCAGTTTCATTCGGGTGACTTGCTAGTAGGTGGGTTTTTCTTGTATCGTACCCATCATATTACCTTGTATGATATTATTCAGTTGTATCTAGTAAATTCCATCAACCAAACATGTATCTATTGAGATAGAGACCAGTGTTGTTTATTCTTTCGACCTTAGAGTCGCTCGTTATATTTCTGGCGGTTTTGAGTTCCCTTTTGAGTTTTTGATCCTCGCCGTTGGCGTTGTATATTATATTGCTTATGTAGTTGTGACTGTCGATTGACGAAGAGCTAGCTCCCGCTTGGGGATGCCTTTTATTGATTTCGTATACTATTCATGTTGTATCCCGTTTGGGAGCCAGTATTTACAAAGGAGACTCTGCCGAAATTTTCAGTAAATTTTTGATGTTTTTAGAAACCCGCATAATTCGGCTTATGCTATTAAAACTACTTGATTTAAATTGGTTTTTCCTACTCTCTACTACTCTTCTTGGTTTGGATTTCTGGGTTTTCGGTTTACTTAGATTACGTACGCCTCGAGACGTTCGTAGTTTAAGTGCCGGTCATGTTCCGTACTTTCGGGTCGTGACAGTCTACCCAGGACTAGTCGAGGGTATGACTCCATCTGGGTGATCGTGGATAGATTGACGAAAGCGGCTCACTTCCTACCAGTGAAGACCACTTTCAGCTTCGCTCAGTATGCTCAGCTCTACATTGACGAGATTGTGCGGCTACATGGCGTACCGACTTGTATCGTGTCAGATCGAGGCACCCAGTTCACCATCCGACTTTGGCAGAGACTTCAGGAGGCTTTGGGCACTCGTTTGAGCTTCAGCACAGCGTTTCATCCGCAGACCGACGGACAGTCAGAGCGGACCATTCAGACTCTCGAGGACATGCTCAGAGCGTGCGTTTTAGACTTCGGCGGTAGCTGGGATCGTCATTTACCTCTAGTGGAGTTCTCCTACAACAACAGCTTCCAGGATACTATTCAGATGGCACCTTTCGAGGCGTTGTATGGGAGGAGATGTAGATCGCCCATTTGTTGGACCGAGTTGAGCGAGAGCAGTATCTTCGGACCGCAGATCGTACAGGAGACGACTGAAAAAGTACAGTTGATTCGAGACCGGATGAGAGCAGCTCAGAGCAGACAGAAATCCTATGCAGACAGGCGCCGTCGTAGATTAGAGTTCGCAGTTGGCGACCATGTTTTTCTGAAAGTCTCTCCGATGAAGGACGCGATGCGTTTTGGGCGAAAGAGGAAGCTTAGCCCCAGATTCGTAGGTCCCTTCGAGATCCTCGAGCGTGTCGGCGCTGTTGCGTATCGTTTGGCTCTCCCACCCAGTTTTTCGGATGTTCATCCCGTCTTCTACGTATCGATGCTACGCCGTTATCTTCATGACCCTTCCCACACGATTCAGCATCAGACAGTTCAGCTCGAGCCCGACCCTTCGTTCGCCGTGAAGCCAGTTGAGATTTTGGATCGGCAAGTGAAGAAACTTCGATCAAAGGTCCTGCCGTCCGTGATAGTTCTTTGGCGCAGCCCGAGCAGCGAAGAGATCACTTGGGAGGCCGAGGGAGAGATGCGGAAGAAATTCCCTCATCTCTTTGCAGGTACGCGTAGTTATATTTTTAAATTTGGGGACCGAATTTCTTTAAGGGGGGAAGATTGTAGCGCCTTGAAAAGTCGTTTTGGTGTTTTCCTGAAAATCGGTGAAAATTCGGTATTTTTCCGTAAACCGTCCTTTTTGTTATTTTGCAGTTTATGACTAATTATACCTAAAATGGATAGGTAATTGCTTGTTTTTAGTAGCTAACGAGTTACTTATTAATTTTTGGTCATTTAAAAAATTTTCCCTATTTTTCAATTTTTTAATATTATTTTAAGCCGGTAAGAAAATACATTAAATTAGCGATAAATACAAATTTAATTGGGCTAAATTTAAGCTTTAAAATCATGTTAATTAAAATCTAGTTGTAACATAAATTTTTAGTAATTTATTTTAAGTTTTAACTAATTTTTATTATGGAAAACGAAATTTATGGAATTTAAGCTAAAACTTGCAATTTTGGCCTTGTAGGGGGTCTTTTTGCATAAAATTTCTTTTGTAAAACCCCATTCACCCTTCCCTCACTCCCTTGGCCGGCCCTACCTCCTACTGCAGCACATTTTCCCCCCTCCAAATTGTATTCTTCAACTCCTTTTAAATTGTTTAAAAAGGGTTTAAAATGTAGTAATGGGTGGGGGTATTATGGTATTTTGGGGGGGGGGGCTTTGACTTAGACTTTTACACCTTCCCTTCACATCCCCCATCCCTCTCCTCTCAGCAGAAAATCCTGCACCAACAGCCCCAAATATTTTCCCCATTTCTTCTTCTCTTTTGCTTCATTTTCATCTCAAAAATTCAACAAAATCCACAATTTCCTTCACAAATTCAACACAAAACCATATTCCATCTCTTCTCCAACCTAATTTGGTTCAAATCAAGGAGAAAGGAGGTGTCTTGGGAGGCTTGAGCAAGCTTAGGATTGAACTTTTGAGGTATAATTTCTAATCAAATGGTTAAATTGTAGCTTAAGTGTGCTAAACTAGAACCTTGAAATTTGTTTAGTGTTAATTTAGTGTTAGTTTCATTCTAGTTTTTTTTAAAGTTAATGGTTTGAGTTAACTAGGGTTTTAGAAACCATTATTTAGTTAATTAAATTTATGTTGCTATCTAGTGTTTTGCTAACCTAAATCTAAGTGGTTAACTTGCTAATTATGCTAAAATCTAGTGTTAAATTAAGGTTTTTCATGTATAGTTTGGTTTAAGTTTGTTAATTACAAAAAATCAAGAAAATGGTTGGTTGTGGAAATTAGGTTTTGAGGCATAGTTAATGGTTTAAAATTAGTGTAATGGCTATCTAGTGGGTTAGTTTGGGTGTTTGTGTTGAATTGTGTTAACTTTATCGCTAATTGTCGATGTTTGCACCAAATTGCAAATTTCTAGCTTACTAGTTTTGTTATAAAAATATTGCGATGAATTATTTGCGATATCTTGATGATATTTTTGGCATATCCTATGATATTTAGGATGTGTGAGTGCGGATGTTTGAGTGATCGGGTTTTAGCTTTGCCGGGCGACCAAATCGGCGATTTTAGTTAGTTTTTGCGATTTTCGCGTGTGTTCCGCGCACCTCGTGCACGTTGTACCTAGCTTGTGAACTATGGTATTTTCGTTAGGGATTTGCGTCGTTCTTGATATGTAACCTTATGTTTGTATTGATTTAAATTCCAGGTTCGGTCGCGGAGACGTCAGACGCGGCACGAAAGGGGAAAGCGGTGATTGGACGTGACCAGCTAGGGATTCCGGTGAGTAGATGTAACATCTACGGGGGACTATCGTTGGATGGCGCAAGTCGCCCGATAGTTTTAGTAGCTTAAAAAGATTCTTAGTAATGTTAGTAATTAGGGGTGTAATACTTGTATGATTAATTGCTCCATCCATGCCTTATATTGACATACCTATGCGAAACCATTCTATAGGACACCTGCACCATTGCCAGGGTTTTTATATGCAGCACGAGCACTATTCATGCTTACACACACACCCTGGTAATTGCCATGCCACCACACTAGATAACCTTTAAATTGAAACCTTTTACTATAATTGATACTTAAACTTGTGCTATTGCTTTTAATTCCTTAAAATGAAATCGTAGGATTGCTATTCATGTGCATGTACCTCATCATATTATTTGTTCATGCTTAGTCTATTAATCACACATCGCAACTTGATTATTGATACCATATGAATTCATTATCATTGACATATGCACTTATGAGGATTTCTTGAGATTTTATGATATTTCTGGATTTCGGGGGAAAGCCGCAAAATTTCTAAACTTATTATAATTTTAAAATATGTAAATTGCGGTTTTCTAGTGATGTAAGTGTCGTCCACCATGAGTTTGCTGTGGTTTTCGAGACCCGTTTCGAGGAGTTGGATGAACCGTCTCGGGTACATGGTGGGCCCGGTAAGGTACCCCGGGGCAAGAAGCTCGTGGTGCTGACGATGAGCCTGGCAGGGGGCGGATTACCTACCGGTGACTGTTTGGGACGGAGGATATCCAGAGGATACCGACCGTGGCCGTGAGATGATGAGATAATGATATTGAGATGGGTCAGCCAGATGGCTGAGGCCAAAGATATTATGACATGGATATATGATGTTTGTAATAGTTTTGAGGTGTCGTTGCTGGACACAGGTTCTTGTTGATTCTATTGGTATTGTGCTGGTATTTCAAAAGAGATTCCTAAAGGAAAAACATGATTCTTATACTTACACATTCAGATCATGAGTTGATTCGCATTGCATTCATACCTGCTAGTATATTCATATTGCATACATACCTGCTATTATGTCCTGCCTTACCTGTACTTTAGATGCTAGGATGCTTGTGTGCATGCATTCGATAGCCTGTGTAGATGTTATTTTTTTCTACTCACGAGTTGGCAACTCACCCCCGTTGTGCCACAGCCTTTTGCAGGTCCGCTCCGTCAGTACAGTAGCGGCGGGTGCACTTGCTTCTTTTGCCTCTTTTGCCTGGACTCGAGGTTTTGCTCTTAGGTGGGTTATATTATTATTTTTGTACCACCTTGTATATTCTTTGTATCTAGTGTACTCCATCTACTGTATCTACCAGTATTGTTGTATATTGACCTAGAGATGAGACTGTGAGATTTGTGGACTTTTTATGCTGTATTTTGGGGTCGAGCTCACTTGAGTCGACATGCTGTTTTTCTCATGCTTCTTTATGATTATTTTGCATGTTGTTGTTTTATATTGCGTGGGATTTGTGACCGCCTTGTGGCGAAGAGCTAGCTCCCGCTTGGGGATGCCATATTTGTTGGATTTATATATATTCTTGTTGTACCCATTTTGGGGGCCAGTATTTACAAAGGAGACTCTGCCGAAATTTTCGGAAAAATTGATATTGTTTTTAAAAAGGTTTTATATGATTTATTTAATAAACTCGCTTTCAATTGATTGGTTTTTCTTCACTCTTTTGCTTATTTGGTTTTGGTTTTCTGGGCTTTGGCTTACTTATTTTACGGACGTCTTGAGACGTTTCGTAAACTTAAGGGCCAGTCACGTTCCGTACCCTGCGGGTCGTGACAATATCGCTGAAGGAACCTGATAGCTTTTTATAAAATTATAGTGGCGAAAACCTTTGCTAAAGAGGTCACTCCCGATGAAGGGATCTCGGCTCTTTCCCCGTAGAATGAGGTGCAGGATATTCCAACTGAATATCGCGATGCAAAGCAACTTGTAATCGACTATAGTGAAGTTATTACCCTGACGGAAACTTCCGCCCAAGGGGTCATTCCCGGTGAAGGGATATCGGCCCTTGCCTCGTCGATTGAGGTGCAGGATATTCCAACCGAATATCACTGTGCAAAATAAAAGGAAACGTCTTTGTAATAACACTTTTTAAAACTGTTCCAACAACATCCAAACAGGTTTGTTTTTCTTTGTATTGATCAAAATCAACGCAGTCCCATCAGTTAATCACACCAGAAAAGAACGAAAAATAAAATGTACGTATATGCCATCCTTATTCGCCACTGGGTCCCGTCATCACCCGTTAGGTTACTTAACAAACGACAGAGCGGGGACTGGACTAGCGCGGGTGTAAAACATATACAACATCTAATAGTATATATACCAATATACAATAATCGCTCCAGGCGTGATAATATGCAACATTACAGAAAAGTAATAAGCATCACAGAACAATACAGATAATCTGGGATCCCCGGGTTTCACAGAGCTGCTACTGAAACCCGACGTTCCCATGGTCGTGTGGATAGCCTGTGCAATGAAACCTAGACCCCTACGGGTGCGGCAAGTTACCCGCCAAAACCTGAAGCGAGGCAGCCCCTTACAGCATAGTGAATGGACCACCCGGCACCTCACGGAATCCGGTAACTTGAGCACCCCTCCTTGGGTCAACCTGTACCCCCTACGAGTGCGGCGAATAGTCTGCCAATTCTAGAGTGAGGCCCCTCTGCCTCTCAAAGACATGAGATGCGGACCCGTTGCCCTCCAGAACCCAGCTATCCGTGCACTCCGTCGCCTAGTACAGAAATAAAAATATGTACAACGGGTACATTGACCTCAGCCCGGTCGTGTCCCAAAAGAATATTATACAAACTGGCAATGACGACAGTCCACATGTTGGACGCTCGCCCCGTAATATTAAATGTACAAATAAATCCAAACTGCACTACCATTGCACACTGCTATCCACCACGAGAAATCCGCAAGATCACAGCACAACACAGAACATCAACGCGAATGTCACGTTCGCAAATCCGTCTAAAAGGACTATAACAATTAGACGCAATTTACCGCTCAAATGACATTCACGGTCGGAGATATAATTTAAGTACTGCATACTAACAAATTTAAAATTTCGATCGACAAAACTTCCCGAAGTGGGCCCCACGTACATCTGCAGTACAGTAAAAAAATCTAGGCCCAAAAGAAATATACCAGAAACCATAATTTTCTCTGTAGAACATACTGTAGAAATTTGGAGAATTGATCCCACATTCTGGCGGCGGATCCGCGGCCAAATCCTGCTTTGGGCCGCGGATCCGCGGCATTACTGTGGAGTTGGGCCACCAAATTTCACCAGGTTTCTTATAAAAGCCTGCTCGACTTTCAGTAATGCTCTAAATAATTTTTAGACTAGATAAAAAATCGACAGAAACTTTGTACAGAAAAATTATAGTTTTCGAAATTCCGTTCGATCGATATTTTAAACGCGTTAGCACAAGTTAGTAAAGTTTAATGGCGAGGCTCTGATACCACTGTAAGTCTACGGTAGCGCCCCGGCCGATTTTCAGACGCCAAATGCAGAACAAAACTTTTTAACTGGCGCTATCGTATACTATAACCCGGATCTGCCATTATTGCTAAACTAACAAACTACAAAGTGGGTAGAAATGTTATGCCGAACGATCCGAGTCCTTCGATTTTTAACCATCATCCCAAGCTTTGTTGCGGCTGCTCCGATCTCGCTTGATCTCCGGTCTCCTCGTCCAGGTGGCACCACGTCAACGGATCTTTAAACGGGCTCCCGCCTCTGACCCGAGGCAACTCGGTCATCAAGTTTTCCAAAAGAGATGAACAAGATTGATGTAGAGAATGAGTAGAACACTTTGTCTCGTTACATCCAAAGCTATGGATGAACGGTTAATGAAGTTGCCTTTTGGATCGAGTGAAAATGAGAAATGAGTATACTAATTTCCATTTTCCAAAACTATCATAATCTTTTTCAAATGAACAACCATAATCCTTCACAATAAAGGGCCGACCACTTTTGAGGAGGAGGGAGGTGAGTGTAGGAACAAGGAATAGTGACCATAACAATAAATGAATGAGTGATTCATCTAAACACCTTGCAATATCATTTAATGAAACAATGAATCATCTAACCTAGTCATCATCCAATTAATGCATCCAATGAATCAAGAACACCTCACTAACTCTAGAAGCTTCCATACACATCACACTCATGACTCACCCTAGTGACGAAAATATAAATCCACATTTAACCGAATGTTAAAGCGGGTGATAGAAAATTGGAAACTAGCAACTTCCAAAAGCGATCCCGAAACGAATTTCAGAATAACTCCGTAATAGTATAAACATACCCACATTTGTATTACGACCGAATACAAATACAACTGAGACAAAGATATTATATCTACAAATATAATACATGGATCCGGCTTAAACCAAAGCCCACCAGTATTATCTGCCCGAAATATGACACGTGCGTAAACGCACGCGTATTTTCCGAACCCTGCCATAAAACTATACGGCCTCTACAACGTTTCGCCCGAACTTGGGAAACTATCTGTGGGGGACTCTAATGACTCGTCAGTAACATGGCAGTGGGTTTAACCACGAACCGTCAGCGGCACTAGCTGTGTGTAACGGCTGTTTATGTACTGACCTCAAGGGAAGCCAATGAGCGAACTCATCCTGGAACCCTATTGAGCCTAACAGTGACAATGTATATACAGTCCGGTCCGTTCGTCTATGAGTATCGCATATCGGCCTAGGGGGCTGGTAACGTCAGACCCACAATAGCAGTATAAGTCGTGTCGGAGTGTAGCCCAGAACACCTTGAGATACTACTGGAGTACCTACCAGTAAATCTCCTACCTCGGCCGAGGGTTTGTGTAATGTCTCTCCTAGACACAGCGAGATCTCACCCCCAATACCGGGAGAGACGAATCCCCTGCCGATCCGCTCACTTGCCTCCATGTGGCTCGGGACTGTACCCAAAAAATACCTGTTTGCACGACTCCTTTGAGCCGTGGTAGGGTAGAAATCAAAGCACAGTGGGAACTCACATGAGACAAATGACGACCTCAGGTCGATGAACTAACCTGTACACATGTCACCAGGGAACTGCTATCTGACGATAGGTATAATACCAACTAGAAGGTTCCCGGCGAGTCCTGTCCGGTGTACTCATAACCCAATGAGCACCTGCATACATCTTAGGTGATCCAACTGACACCAGTGGCTTGTGAGACCGGCCACCGCCCCTCGTCGGGGTCTCGACTGTATACACTAGTCTACTCCGGAGTATCGATGCCCTGTCTCGAAACTCCCACGACTAGGGACCACTTTTAAGGATGTGCTTATAGACTACCCAACTCCCACGTATATGATCGCCATCATACTGTTGGTAGTCAAGCAAAATCCTAAGGGCTCTATCAACATGTTACAGTGATCAGTCACCTGAACCTGTACACGACTGATAAAGGCAAACCAGATAGCATACTATCATCTCGAGTAAGACTGTCCTACCGGTATAGGTCCTCCTCAATCATTGCAATCACGTGCCTGCGATCCAATAATTGACTTTGAGGGCACTATATCCAACACGTTAAAGGTTTTTCGCCAAAAACCATTCGTAGCCCTTCGTCATTTCAGACAGGTAGCACTTAGTATTCATGCTATGTATGTTGGCCTTCGTCAATGCATAGTGTATGGTAATTATTTGTTACTTTTCTGTTGCATAGATAGATGCGTTGGTTTGGGACAGTCATACTACTATTTTGGCCTTCGTCAAGGGTATGTACGGGTGGATTCAAATTAACCTGGACAATGACAGGTAAAACTTGACATGTGACTTATGATATGTTGGCCTTCGTCAAGGTCATAAGAGCATGGGGTAAAATTCACATCGGGAGTTTCTAAAGAAAATGAAACTTGCCAGGCATGCGCATACCTTCTGGAGTGTGATAACACAAGTGGATTCCATCAGGTTATCATGCGATGATAGTTGGATCCCGATTCCCACTGATGAGTTGGTTTACGCCTCGGGTGATCCCGACTAATTCTTCTTTCAGGTTTGGAGGAGAATTTGAAGATATAGTGGGAGACATCCTGATTAGATAAAGTGATTGACCATTCTGATCTAGGTTAGAGTGCACGCTGAGTGTTTCTCTCTCTCTCTCTTTTGACAGCGACCATGGCCCGACCCTAGACTATAACTCAGTGACCAAGTTAACCGAACTTTCTTAAAACACTGGCTTTTGGATTGTCATAGTTGCATATTTCTTCGCCACTTCTACTTCACCTTTGTATTTCTCCAGAACACCCCGTATCACTACGAAGATCCACAACTATTGGATTATCTATCGTATGGTTATATACGAACTCGAAGGAACTCGTTCCAGTTCGAGGATGGATTCTGGTTCAGGAGAAATAGAATAAGATTTATTCAGTTATCTTTTATCTTTACATTCTCTCATGTTGCGAGAGCTCTTATGATTAGGAGAGTACACCTGTTACGCTTATTGGATAGTCTTCTTCCAAACCATAGGTTGGTGCCGAACGGTAGGGAAGAAGAAAACCATTTAGCCTAAGGAGGGTGTACAGAAGGTAATAAGTAAAGACAAATAAAAGGATAAGAAAGAGGGCAATGTAAATTGCGACTGTTATCATTCACGACCAAACCATGTATTTCATCGCCACTCCTACTTCACCTTTGAATTTCTCCAGAACACCCCGTATCACTACGAAGATCCACAATTATTGGATACTCCATCGTATGGTTATATACGAACTCGAAGGAACTTGTTCCAGTACGAGGATGGATTCTGGTTCAGGAGAAATATAATAAGGTTTATTCAGTTGTCTTTAATCTTTACCTTCTCTCAGGTTACGAGTACTCCTAGGATTAGGAGAGTACACCTATTACGCTTATTGGAGAGTCTTCTTCCAAACCATAGGCTGGTGCCGAACGGTAGGGAAAGAAGAAAACCATTTAGCCTAAGGGGGTGTACAAAAGATAATGAGTAAAGACAAATAAAGGGATTTATAGAGATGGCAAGGAAATATACGGTTACAGTCATGAATCTGATAATGGAAGAGGCATTACTAGGAATACCCGGATACCCCTACGAAACATTTTAATATTTCAGTTTCACTATATGTTGTTAATTGAAAACTGATTTCCCAATTAGACCCTTGCTCCAGGGTATGTATTTACCAGGTATGATTCTCACATCTATATGGTTTTACAGATGATGAGTAGGAGTAAGTTATTGGGAATTTGGTGATCTTCCTCATTATATCGGGATTCGTTGTAATTGGAGATATTTGAGGAAATTGCCTGGGTTTTTAGCCGGACGACAAATATTTGGTTTTGAATATCCGTTGTTATGCACCAATTTCAAACTGATATATCTGTACGTTTATTTTATAAAGTGAGATATAACTTTTTGAAATTATGTCGATGACATTTACCTATATCAGTTGATGGTTAGGTAAGGAGCATTCAATAGCGGTGTAATTCTTCATAACTATAGTACAGTTTTCAACCTACAACGCACAGGGTTTGAGTTATTCAACTCAGGGGACTTATACAGAGTATTGTATGTTGTCCAGTGTCCATTAGGACAGAGGGGTTGGTACTCGTACTATATTCTGTTTACTTGTGATTTCTCAAGTTTTAGACAAGTGTTTCGTAGAAATGCAAGGTCCAAGTTTTGAGAAGTTATAGGTACAAGAATAAAGTAGAGAACCACGTGTCGCAAGTATCAGGATTCTTCAAGGTGATCGAAGATGTAGATACTTATGTTTGGTATTCAGTTGATAGTAATGGTTTTGAGAACTTGCTTCTCTTTCAGGTTACTCATATCTGGATACACTTCTAAGTTGAGTAATGCTGATTGGCCTTTTTCCATTTAGTTGACATGCACTAGAGACAGCTGCATGATTTGAATCTGGTTTCAATTAAATTAGTGCCTCTTTTTCTATATTGTATATAAAATGGTTCATATCTTAACGATGTTAAGGTATATGAAGTTGTCCGGCTTATGCTTAAAACCAGACTCTGGATAACTCAAGGCATGTTTATGTAATGGCAGTTTGTGGGTTAACCTGGGCTATGACGACGGTTAACTTTCTACCATCTGAAAGATCAATAGTGATATTGTTCTTGACTCACCACAGTTTTAGTAAAATAGACTTTTTCAGAAAACAGTAATGGGAGTATGGTAGAACTGGAAGTGATTCCAGAACCACAAACGATTACTGAAAATTTATTAGGACCAAAAGATTCAATCAGGTTTAACATTCTATTAGCCACTCCGTAGATATGATGGATAACCTCAGGCACCCGAGAGGTACTTCGGTATTCTCAAAGACGGCGACAGGGAGGTTCTTGTTTACCCAGACTTGCCATTACTGCTGTTCTAGACTATGAGACCCGATAGGAGGATGAGTATAGCGTCGTTCTGAACTAGCATTAGAAGTGCACGTGTATATGACTCTGCCAGAGGGTTGTTGTCGTCAGTGGGAGCAGCGGAAGTATAGTGGACAAGTAGCTTATGTTTATCTATAGACTAAAGCAGATATAGCGGAGATGGATCATCTATTTTTGATGTGACAGTCATGGGTTTTGACTTCATCAGAATAGGGGATGGATCTGTTAAGAAGGTAGTAGGGTGTAATGTCCTGATATTTGGATGACATGCACGATGTAGGAAGTGAAATTCCTATACTACGATCGGTTATACTGTGGTTGTCACACAGTGGTTTCTCCACATAGGATTTGGATATTATATCAGCATTCTGTTTACTAGATCTATGCTTTTAGATCTAGATTTGGGTAGTTTCCCAATCTGGGTACTTAGACAGTATTCTAAAGGTGTTTTAGAATAGTCTACTCCTGGTATGGTGGTGTACCTGCAGGTGATGGAGTCACCCTCTCTGAAGGTGTCTTATAGACTAAAGGGGAGAAGGATGTGTTGCATATAGTGCCCTCAGAGTCAATTATTGGATCGTAGGTACGTGGTTGCAATGATTGCGGAGGACCTATACTTGTAGGACAGTCTTACTCGAGATGATAGTATGCTATCTGGTTTGCCTTTATTAGTCGTGTACAGGTTCAGGTGACTGATCACTGTTACACTTTGATAGAGCCCTTAGGATCTTGCTTTACTACCAACAGTATGATGGCGATCATATATGTGAGAGTTGGGTGGTTTATAAGCATATCCTTAATTGTGGTCCCTAGTCGTGGGAGTTTCGAGACAGGGCATCGATACTCCGGAGTAGACTAGTGTATACAGTCGAGACCCCGACGAGGGGCGGTGGCCGGTCTCACAAGCCACTGGTGTCAGTTGGATCACCTAAGATGTATACAGGTGCTCATTGGGTTATGAGTACACCGGACTGGACTCGCCGGGAACCTGCTAATTGGTATTATACATATCGTCAGATAGCAGTTCCCTGGTGACATGTGTACATGTTAGTTCATCGACCTGAGGTCGTCATTTGTCTCGTGTGAGTTCCCACTGTGCTTTGATTTCTACATTACCTTGGCTCAAAGGAGTCGTGCAAACATGTAGTTTTTGGGTACAGTCCCGAGCCACATGGAGGCACGTGAGCGGATCTGCAGGAGATTCGTCTCTCCCGGTTTTGGGGGTGGGATCGTGCTGTGTCTAGGAGAGATATTACACAAAGCCCACGGCCGTGGCAGGAGATTTACTGGTAGGTACTCCATTAGTATCTCAGGGTGTTTTTAGGCTACACTCCGACACGACTTATACTGCTATTGGGGGTCTGACGTTACCAGCCCCCTAGGCAAATATGCGATACTCATAGACGAACGGACCGGACTGCATA
Source organism: Agapanthus africanus (assembly GCA_030015575.1). Taxonomy (NCBI): domain Eukaryota; kingdom Viridiplantae; phylum Streptophyta; class Magnoliopsida; order Asparagales; family Amaryllidaceae; genus Agapanthus; species Agapanthus africanus. The sequence goes on along the minus strand of CM057341.1, from coordinate 415,342,542 downwards.
TATATTTTCACTGTTAGGCTTAGTAGGGTTTCCGGATGAGTTCGCTCATCGGCCTCCCTTGAGGTCAGTCCATAGGCAGCCGTTACGCACAGCTAGTGCCGCTTACGGCTTGTGGTTAAACCCACTGCCATGTTACCGACGAGTCATTAGAGTCCCCCACAGACAGTTTCCCAAGTTCGGGCGAAACGTTGTAGAGGCCGTATGGTTTTATGGCAGGGTTTGGAAAATGCACGTGCGTTTACGCACGTGTCATATTTCGGGCAGTTGATACTGGTCGGCTTTGGTTTAAGCCGGATCCGAGTATTATATTGAGTAGATATAATATCTTTATCTCAGTTTCATTTGTATTCGGTCGTAATACAAATGCGGGTATTTTTATACAGTTACAGGGTTATCCTGAAATTCGTTTCGGGATCACTTTTGGAAGTTGCCAGTTTTCAGTTTCCAGTTTCCTGTTTCCATCACCCGTCTTTATCATTCGGTTAAAGACGGATTTATCTTTTCTTGAGATGAGTGTGGATGCTTCTAGAAGGTTCTAGAAGTGGTGAGGTGTTATGTGACTCATTAGTGCATTTAATGATTCATTTAATGCAAAGGTGAGTTGGTTTATGTTCATTGGTTTGCATTAATTGTTCTTTGTGAATCATGCTTTTCATTCATGGTTATGATAAGCTTCAAGTTTATTGCCACCCTCCTTCCTTGCTCCTACCCTCACCTCCCTCCTGATATATATTGGCCGGCCCCTCCCCTTGAGAGAGAAAATTTCATTTTTGGAAAAAGACTATGGTTTAAGGTGTATGGAAATTTGATAACTCATTTCTCATTCCATTTCATTTCGAGTGGCAACTTCATTAACTGATCGTCCACGGTTTTGGACGAAGTGAGACAAAGTATTCTACTCATTCTCTACATCAATCTTGGTCGTCTCTTTTAGCAAACTTGACGACCGAGTTGCCTCGAGTCAGAGGCAGGAGCCCGTTTAAAGAACCGTTGACGTGGTGCCACCTAGACGAGGAGATCGAGATCGACGAGATCGGAGCAGCCGCAACGGAGCGTGGGATGATGGTTAAAGAACGAAGGACTCGGATCGTTCGGTATAACCTTTCTACTCTCTTTACTGTTTATTAGTTTAGCAATAATGGTAGATCCGGGTTATAGTATACGATAGCGCCAGTTAAAAGTTTTTGTTCCGCATTTGGCGTCTGTTAGACGGCCGGGGCGGTACTGTAGACTTACAGTGGTATCAGAGCCTCACCATTATGCTTTACTAACTTGTGCTAACGTGTTTAAAATATCGATCGGACCGAATATCAAAAACTACAAATTTTCAATTCACAGTTTCTGTCGATTTTAAATCAAGTCCAAAAATTATTTTGTATATCACAGAAAGTTGTGCATGGTTTTCTAAGCTATCTGTAGAAATTTGGTCATGTGACCTCACCAGACCACCGCGGATCCGCGGTCAAACCTAGGGTTTGACCGCGCATCCGCGGCCAATCTGTGGAACCAGTGGTCCAACTTTCTACAGTTGCTTCTTCTCTGGAAATTGTGATTTTTGGTATATATCTTTTGGGCCCAGATTTTGTTATTGTACAGCAGATGTACGTGGGGCCCACTTCGTGATATTTAGTCGATCGAAATTTAAACATGTTAGTTTACAGTACTTACATTATATCTCCGACCGTGAATGTCATTTGATCGGTAAACCGCGTCTGATTGCTATAGTTCTTTTAGACGGGTTTGCGAACGTGACATTCGCGTTGATGTTCTGTGTTGTGCTGTGATGTTGCGGATTTGTCGTAGTGGATAGTAGTGTGCAATGGTAGTGCACTTTGGATTTATTTGTACATTTGATATTGCGGGGCGAGCGTCCAACATGTGGACTGCCGTCACTGCCTGTTTGTATAATATTCTTTTGGGGCACGACTGGATTGAGGTCGATGTACCCGTTGTACATATTTTTATTTCTGTACTAGGTTTACCCCGCGACGGGGTGCACGGATAGCCGGGTTCTGGAGGGCAACAGGTCCGCATCTCATGGCTTTGAGAGGCAGAGGGGCCTCACTCTAGAATTGGCAGACTATTCGCCGCACTTATAAGGGGGTACAGGTTGACCCAAGGAGGGGTGCTCAAGTTACCGGATTCCGTGAAGTGCCGGGTGGTCCATTCACTTTGCTGTAGAGGGTTGCCTCGCTTCAGGTTTTGGCGGGTAACTTTCCACACCCGTAGGGGTCTAGGTTTCATTGCACAGGCTGTCCACACGACCAGGGGAACGTCGGGTTTCAGCAGCGGCTCTGTGAAACCCGGGGATCCCAGATTATCTGTATTGTTCTGTGATGCTTATTACTTTTCTGTAATGTTGTATATTTTCACGCCTGGAGTGATTATTGTATATTGGTATATATACTATTAGATGTTGTATATGTTTTGCACCCGAGCTAGTCCAGTCCCCGCTCTGTCGTTAGTTAAGTAACCTAACGGGTGATGACGGGACCCAGTGACGAATGCGGATGGCATATACATACATTTTATTTTCGTTCTTTTCTGGTGTGATTGATCGATGGGACTGCGTTGATTCTGATCAATGCAAAGGAAAACAAACCTATTTGGAGTTATTGGAACAATTTTAAAAAGTGTTATTACAAAGACGTTTCCTTTTGTTTTGCATAGCAGTATTCAGTGGAATATCCTGCACCTCATTCGACGAGGCAAGGGCCGATATCCCTTCACCGGGAATGACCCCTTGGGCAGAAGTTTGCGTCAGGGTAATAACTTCACTATAGTCGATTACAAGTTGCTTTGCATCACGGTATTCAGTTGGAATATCCTGCACCTCATTCCACGAGGAAAGAGCCGAGATCCCTTCACCGGGAGTGACCTGTTTAGCAAAAGGTTTTCGCCACTATATTTTTTTATAAAAAGCTATAAGGTTCCTTCAGCGATATCAAGTTCACTACGTTAAAGGTTTTTCGCCAAAAACCAGCCGTAGCCCTCCGTCATTTCTTTTGGGTATTCAGTAGTATTCAAGCTATGTATTTTGACCAACGCCAAGGCATAGTGTTTGGTAGCTGCTGGGTATTCATTTGTTGCATAGATAGATGAGTTGGTTTGGGACAGTCGTTCTGCCATTTTGGCCAACGTCAAGGGCATGTGCGGGTGGGTTCAAATTGACAAGATAGTGACGGGTAGAACTTGGCATGTGACTTATGACATTTTGACCAACGCCAAGGTCATAAGAGCATGGGGCAAAAATCATATCGGGAGTTTCTAAAGAAACTGAAACTTTCCAAGTATGCGCATACCTTCTGGAGTGTGATAACGTGAGTGGATTCCGTCACGTTATCATGCGATGAGAGTTGGATCCCGATTCCCACTGTTGAGTTGGTTTACTCTTCGGGTGATCCCGATTGATTTTTCTTTCAGGTTTGGAGGAGAATTTGACAGTACAGTGGGAGGTTTCCGGATTAGATAAAGTGATAACCATTCTGATCTAGGTTAGAGTGCACGCAGAGTGTTTCTTTTTTCTCTCTCTTTGGCAGCGACCTTTGACCGACCCTAGACTATGACTCAGTGACCATGTTGACCGAACCTTCTTAAAATACTGGCTTTTGGATTGTCTAAGTTGCATAAGTCATTGCCGCTCCTTCTTTTACCCTTTGCATTTCTCAGAACACCCCGTATTACTACGGACATTCACTTCCATTGGATAGATCCATCGTATGATTATATACGAACCCGAAGGACTTCTTCGAGGATGGATCAAGGTTCAGGAGAAATAGAATTGGTTTGTTCAGTTGTCTTTTATTATCACTTTCTCTCAGGTTGCGAGGGCTCCTTGGTTTAGGAGAGTACACCTATTACGCTTATTGGATAGTCTTATTCCAAACCATAGGCAGGTGCCGAAAGGTAGGGAATGAAGAAAACCAATTAGCCTAAGTAGGGTGTACAGAAGGTAATATGTAAAGACAAAATAAAGGGATTAGAAAGAGGTCAAAGTAAATTGCGACTGTTATCATTCACGACCAAACCGCGTACTTCATCGCCACTCCTATTTCACCTTTGCTTTTTTCCCCAGTTCGGGAGAAATAGAATAAGGTATTATTCAGTTGTCTTTTATCATCACCTTCTCTCAAGTTGCGAGTACTCCTTGGTTTAGGAGGGTACACCTATTATGCTTACTGGATAGTCTTCTTCCAAACCATAGGCTGGTGCCGAACGGTAGGGAAGGAAGAAAACCATTTAGCCTAACGAAGGTGTACAGAAGGTAACGACTAAAGACAAATAAAGGGATTTGGAGAGATGGCAAAGAAATACACGGTTATAGTCATGAATTGGATTATGGAAGAGGCATTACTAGGAATACCAGGATACCCCTACGAAACATTTTCATATTTCAGTGCATTGTTAGAGAAAAACTGTTTTCCCGATTAGATACTTACTCCAAGGATATGTATTTACCAGGTTTCATTCTCATATCTGTATGGTTTTACAGATGATGAGTGGGAGTAAGTTATTGGGAATTAGGTAATTATCCTCATTATATCGGAATTCGTTGTAATTGGTGATATTTGAGGAAATCGCCTGGGTACAGTCTTTCAACCTACGACGCACAGGTTTTGAGTTATTCAACTCAGTGGACTTATACAGAGTATTGTATGTTGTCCAGTGTCCATCAGAACAAAAGGGTAGGTCCTCGTACTATGTTCTGTTTACTTATGACTTCTCTAGTTTTTAGACAAGTGTTTTGTAGAAATACAAGGTCTAAGTTTTGAGAAGTTGTGGGTATAAGAATAAAGTAGAGAACCAGTTGTCACAAGTATCGGGATTCTTCAAAGAGATCGAAGATGTAGATTCTTGTGATTGGTATTCAGATGATAGTAATAGTTTTGAGAAACTTGTTTCTCTTTCGGGTTACTCATAATTGGATGGATTCCTAAGTTGAGTAATGCTGATTAGCCTCTCTCTATTAAGATTATATGCACTAGAGACAGCTGCATGATTGAATCTGGTTCCAATTAAATAAGTGGCAAAGTTTCTATATTGGATATAGAATGGTTCATATCTTAACGATGTTAAGGTACGGGGAGTTGTCCAGCTTATGCTTAAAACCAGACTCAGGATAACTCAGGGCACGTTTCTGTAATGGCAGTTTGTGGGTTGACCCTGGCTATGACGAGGGTTGACTTTCTACCATCTGGAAGATCAATAGTGATATTGTTCTTAACTCGCCACAGTTTTAGTAAAATGGATTTTTTCAGAAAACAGTAGTGGGAGTATGGTAGAACTGGAAGTGATTCCAGAACCGCGAACGATTACGGAAAATTTAATAGGACCTATATATTCAATCAGGTTTGACATTCCATTAGCCACTCCGCAGATATGGTGGGTAACCTCTGACACCCGAGAGGTACTTCGGTAGCCTCAAGGACGGTGACAGGGAGATTCTTGTTTACCCAGACTTGACACTACTGTTGTTCCAGACTATGAGACCTGGCAGGAGGTTAAGTATAGCGTCGTTCTAAACTAGTTTTAGAAGTGCACGTATATATTATTCCGCCAGAGGGTTGTCGTAGTCAGTGGGAGCAGCGGAAGCATAGTGGGGAAGTAACTTATGTCTATTTATAGACTAGAGCAGTTATAGCGGAGATAGATCATCTAATTTTGATCTGACAGTCATGGGTTTGACTTCATCAGAATAGGGGATGGATCTGTTAAGAAGGTAGTATGGTGTGATGTTATGGTATTTGGATGACATACACAGAGTAGGAAGTAAAATTCCTACACTACGATCGGTTGTACTGTGGTCGTCACACAGTTGTTTCTCCAGACAGGATATGGATATAATGTACGACATTCTGGTTTCTTGATCTATGGTTTTAGATCTAGATTTGGGTAGTTTCCCAATATGGGTACTTTGACAGTATTCTGATAGTTTTTAGAATAGTTGACTCCTGGCATGGTGGTGTACCTGCAGGTGATGGAGTCACCCTCTCTAAAGGTGTCTTACAGACTAAAGGGGAGAGGGATGTCCATGATTGGCAGATCACTTGCTTAGGCAATTGAGTCAATCGTGAGATGTCAAGTACCACACCAGATGTTGTTTTTGCACTAGATGCAATAAGTTTGTATTAATCCAATCCTGGAGAAACATAAGGAAGCAGTTTTAGAACATAAGTGCATGTTCTATGGATTTGATGACGGCAGCCTCCTTCGGGAGACGATTATCATTCCAGGCTTCAAAGGTGACATGGATGACAGAGTGATTGTCAGAGTTATAGTTTTCCTTCTGACGAGGGAAAGTATTATGGACAGTTAGTCCAAGAGGATACTGTGGGTGGCATGGTGCCAGATACTGATTTGGTTCAGTGATCGATACAGTCTAAGAAGTTTGGATTTGGAGTTCATTTATGAACTAGGTCCCATCAGATATCCAGACATATTCTAAGACAGGTATTACTCAATTCGGGAGATGGCTTTCTCCGCAAACTAGAGAGTAAGAGAGATATAGAAAGAAACATCAGGGCGGATCCACTCACTGAGGCTATTTCTCGAACACAATAGTTTTACAAACGGGCTTTGTGAAACTGATTAGTAGAGGAGTTGGATGTTCGGTTTCACACGGGCTGTGAGTAGTCGACATCGCAATAATTAGCCTTGAGTGCAAGTGGGAGATTGTTGGATATAGTGCCCTCAGAGTCAATTATTAGATCACAGGTACGTGATTGCAATGATTGCGGAGGACCTATACCGGTAGGACAGTCTTACTCGAGATGATAATATGCTATCTGGTTTGCCTTTATCAGTCGTGTACAGGTTCAGGTGACTGATCACTGTTACACTTTGATAGAGCCCTTAGGATCTTGCTTTACTACCAACAGTATGATGGTGATCATATACGTGAGAGTTGGGTGGTTTATAAGCATATCCTTAATTGTGGTCCCTAGTCGTGGGAGTTTCAAGACAGGGCATCGATACACCGGAGTAGACCAGTGTATACAGTCGAGACCTCGATAAGGGGCGGTGGCCGGTCTCACAAGCCACTGGTGTCAGTTGGATCAACTAAGATGTATACAGGTGCTCATTAGGTTATGAGTACACCGGATAGGACTCGCCTGGAACCTGCTAGTTGGTATTATACATATCGTCAGATAGCAGTTCCCTGGTGACATGTGTACAGGTTAGTTCATCAACCTGAGGTCGTCATTTGTCTCGTGTGAGTTCCCACTGTGCTTTGATTTCTACCCTACCACGGCTCAAAAGAGTCGTGCAAACATGTAGTTTTTAGGTACAGTCCCGAGCCACATGGAGGCACGTGAGCGGATCGGCAGGGGATTCGTATCTCCCGGTATTGGGGGTGAGATCGTGCTGTGTCTAGGAGAGCTATTACACAAAGTCCACGGCCGTGGCAGGAGATTTACTGGTAGGTACTCCAGTAGTATCTCAGGGTGTTTTTAGGCTACACTCCGACACGACTTATACTGCTATTGGGGGTCTGACGTTACCAACCTCCTAGGCAAATATACGATACTCATAGACGAATGGACCAGACTGTATATACATTGTCACTGTTAGGCTCAGTAGGGTTTCTGGATGAGTTCGCTCATCGGCCTCCCTTGAGGTCTGTCCATGGGCAGCCGTTACGCACAGCTAGTGCCGCTGACGGCTTGTAGTTAAACCCACTGCCAGGGTACTGACGAGTCATTAGAGTCCCCCCCACACAGTTTCCTAAGTTCGGGCGAAACATTGTAGAGACCGTATGGTTTTATGGCAGGGTTCGGAAAATGCACGTGCGTTTACGCACGTGTCATATTTCGGGCAGTTGATACTGGTCGGCTTTGGTTTAAGCCGGATTCGAGTATTATATTGAGTAGATATAATATCTTTGTCTCAGTTGCATTTGTATTCAGGTTATGATAAGCTTCAAGTTTATTGTCACCCTCCTTCCTTGCTCCTACCCTCACCTCGCTCTTGATATATATTGGCCGGCCCCTCCCCTTGAGAGAGAAAATTTCATTTTTGGAAAAAGACTATGGTTTAAGGTGTATGGAAATTTGATAACTCATTTCTCATTCCATTTCATTTCGAGTGGCAACTTCATTAACCGATCGTCCACGGCTTTGGACGAAGTGAGACAAAGTATTCTACTCATTCTCTACATAAATCTTGGTCGTCTCTTTTAGCAAACTTGACGATCGAGTTGCCTCGAGTCAGAGGCGGGAGCTGTAGGGTTGCTAGGCACGCGCACAAGGGTCTACGAGGCATCAACCATGCCCGAATTAAAATTTAGCCGTGCCGAACAACCCGAATACGGAACTTTAAACTAGAGATTAGGAGAAAACAAGTATGCTAAACACTTTAACATTAAGTGAGAGGGATTACAACCTTTGTAGATCCGGTCCTTCACTTCATATGCTCCGTGTTGTGGTCCCTTCGCTGCGATCATCGGGATCCGGACTCTCGAGAGGTTTCACGAAGAGAAAGATGCAACCTTTGCTTCCGATCTTCGATACTAAGATGATCTACCTTGAAGTTTCTTTAACACAAGCTAACACTCATGAAATGATGTGAACACCCTCATCTAAATGGCAAGGGAAGATGAGGATGATGAAGTAGGATTTTTGCTCTCTTTATTTATCTTTTTCTCATATTTATTCATCACTTTGGAAAAATCAAGCAAGCTTTTTCATGAAAGAAAATGAAGGAAGAAGAAGAATAGTGATCCATTTTCTTTTGTGATGAATAAGAAAGGATTAATATGAAGAATAATGCAACCATGGTTGACTTAACCATTGTAGAGAATTGACTAGGGTTAGGGTTTGGGTTGGGTTAAAGCATGAGTCACTTGTAAATATCTTTATCATGACAAAAAGAAAACCTTCTAGAAACATCTAGAAAGCTTAACCCTAATCCAAACCCTAATCATGTTTAAACTCCACTAAACAAGTTGCATTAGTTATCATATCATGTTACAATATTATATATCACATATATAATATTTATCGTAACCAAATAAAATAATACAATTAACATATATCGCATATATATCAATGTATTACCCGAGTGAGAAAAAGAATCTTTTAGTGAGCAAGTATTAGTTAATGTAATTTAATATATCATATATATTATTATACATTAAATTATCGAATCAACACTTGATCCGACAATCCGGCTATATCGCATATAACCGACTAATATTTATCCGTACCGATTCATCGAATCAACACTTGATCCGATGACCCGGCTGATATCAAATATCGCGAGAATATAATACGGTATCACATATCGCATTATCCTCGGTCCCGCACATATCACATATGTGCTCCTACTCCGTTTTGCCTGAGTCAAGAAACCTCTGTGTAGGACTCTAAAGAATCGTCAATACGCCGGCAGTAGGTGATGATCATATCAAACACCCACAAGCTGTAAGCGGTCAGCTAAACGTAACAGCTACCCAGGTATTGAGCGCTTAGAAGATCAACAAGCAAGCCTGTACATTCTCCTGTGAATCCAAACAGTAACACTCCCGTACAGTCCGGTCTCGTCGTCTGATATGTCGCATATCTCGCCTAGGGATGGTAAACGTCAGACCCCAGTAGCTCGATAAGTCGTGTCGATATGAGGTCTATAACAGTTCGAGAAACTACTGATAACACTTACCAGTAAATCTCAACAACCCTGTCCAGGGATTTCCGGTTATAGCCAATCGAACACAGCACAACATCAACTCCCTATACCGGGAGAGACGAATCCCCTCCTATCGCTCATTGCCTCCATGTGATTCGGGACTGTACCCAAAAGCCACCTTTTTGCACGCCCTCTTGGACGTGGTATGATGGAAATCAAAGCACAGTGGGAATCACACAAGACTCTATGACGATCTCGGGTCGACAGACTACTCTGTACCAGTGTCACCGGAGAACTGCCATCTGACGTATGGTATAATACCATCTGGGAGTTCTCGGCGAGTCCGTCCAGTGTACCCAGTCTCCACTGAGCACCCGTACACCATCCTTGATGTCAAACACCGATGGATATGGGATCATCCATCTCCCATCATATGGGTCAAGATGCGTATACGCTAGTCTACTCTGGTGTATCGATGCCCTGTCTCGATACACCCTCGACTAGGAACAGTTATAGGATGTACTCGTCGACTACCGTGGCTCCACTAGTATGATCTCATCATAGTCCCAGTAGTCGAGTACATATCCTAAGGGCTTTATCAACATGTAATATAGAGACAATCAGAGTACATGTTAAGATAAAGTACAACCAGATAGCATACTATCATGTCGAGCAAGAAAGTCCTCCCTATATATGTCCTAGCATCCACTACAATATACATCGTATGTACAGTAATGGCCTCTAGGGCATACATATAACTAACAGGAGCCCGTTTAAAGAACCGTTGACGTGGTGCCACCTAGACGAGGAGATCGGAGATCGATGAGATCGGAGCAGCCGCAACGGAGCGTGGGATGATGGTTAAAGAACGAAGGACTCGGATCGTTCGGTATAACCTTTCTACTCTCTTTGCAGTTTGTTAGTTTAGCAATAATGGCAGATCCGGGTTATAGTATACGATAGCGCCAGTTAAAAGTTTTTGTTCCGCATTTGGCGTCTGTTAGACGGCCGGGGCGCTACCGTAGACTTACAGGATGTGCATGATTGACATATCACATGCTTAGGCAATTGAGTCAATCATGAGATGTTGTTTTTGCACAAGATGCAATAAGTTTATATATATTAATCCAATCCTGGTGAAACGTTCGGAAGCAGTTTTAGAACATAAGTGGATGTTCTAGGGATTTGATAACGGCCGCCTCCTTCGGGAGACGGTTATTATTCCACGCTTCCAAGGTGACGTGGATGACAGAGTGACTGTCAGAGTTATAGTTTTCCCTCTGACAAGGGGCTGTAGTTTGGACAGGTGGTCCAAGCGGATACTGAGGGAGGCATAGCGCAGGATACTGATTAAATTTAGTTGACAATACAGTCTAAGAAGTTTGTTGGATTTGGAGTTTATTTATGAACTGGGTCCCATCAGATATCCAGATATATTCTAAGATAGGTATTGCTCATTTCGGGAGATGGACTTCTCCGCGAACTTGAGATTAAGAGAGACATAGAAAGAAACATCAGAGCGGATCCACTCACTGAGGCTATTTCTCGAATGGAATAGTTTCACAAACGAGCTTTGTGAAATTGATTAATAGAGGAGTTGGGTATTCGGTATCACACGGGCTGTGAGTATGCGACATCGTAATAATTAGCCTTAAGTGCAACTGGTAGATTGTTGGCTATAGTGCCCTCAAGTCAATTATTGGATCACAGGAACGTGATTGCAATGATTGAGGAAGGACCTATACCGGTAGAACAGTCTCACTCGAGATGATAGTATCCTATCTGGTTTGTCTTTATCATCGTGTACATGCTTCAGGTGATATTACAGATCACTATTACATGTTGATATAGCCCATATATTTCTTGCTTGACTACCAGTAGTATGATTGCGATCATATACGTGAGAGTTGGGTGGTCTATAAGCACATCCTTAAAGTGTCCCTAGTCGTGGGAGTTTCGAGACTGGGCATCGATACTCCGAGAGTAGACTAGTGTATACGGATCGATACCTCGACAAGGGGCGTTGGCCAGTCTCACAAGCCATTGGTGTTAGTTGGTTCACCTAAGATGTATACAGGTGCTCATTGGGTTATGAGTACACCGTATGGACTCGCAGGGGTACTGCTAGTTGGTATTATACCTATTGTCAGGTAGCAGTTCCCAGGAGACATGAGTACAGCTTAGTCCGTTGACTTGACACTGCTACTTCGCCTCAAGTGTGTTCCCACTGTTCTTTGATTGCTACCCTACCACGGCTCAAAGGAGTCGTGCAAACAGGTAGTAGTTGGGTGCAGTACCGAAGCACTTGGAGGTGGTGGCGGTTAGATAGGATTCGTCTCTCCCGATATTGGGGGTTGATATCGCGCTGTGTTTAGGAGAGCCATTACACAAAGTCCTTGGCCAAGGAAAGTGAGATTTACTGGTAGGTATTCCAGTAGTTTCTCAAGGTGTTCTGGGCTATACTCCGACACGACTTATACCGCTATTGGGGGTCTGACGATTACCATCCCCCTAGGCCCGATATGCGATACTCATAGACGAACAGACCGGACTGTACAGAAATTGTCACAGATAGGCTCAGTAGGGTTTCAGGATGAGTTCGCTCATCGGCCTCCCTTTCGCTCAACACCTGGGTAGCCGTTACGTACAGCTAGTGCCACTGATGTACTTGTGGTTAAACCCACTGCCAGCGTATTGACGAGTCTTTAGAGTCCCACACAGAGGGTTTTCCCTAGTTCGGGCGAAACGTTGTAGAGGCCGTATGGTTTTATGGCAGGGTTCGATCATTTACGTGCACTCGTGCACGGATCATGATCGGACGTATCATACTAGTGGGCTTTGGTTTAAGCCTGATCCTAGTATTAGATTGTTGGATTACTTTCGTCTCGTAGTATTCGTATTCAGCCGGAATACGGATGCGGGTATGTATATACGGATGAGGGGTATTCTCGTAATTCGTTACATGATAACTTTAGTTGATGCCATTTCCTTTTTCTTGATTAAACATTTATGTTTAAATGTTTAATGGTGGATAATGTGACTCATTCTTGGCATGGCATGGTTTTTATCATGGATAAGATATTTTGTGTGAGCCTTAGATATTTATGTGAGTGTGTGAGTGTAGAGATATTTTGTAAGTGTGTGAGGCTCATTAACACATAAAAAAATATCAAAACACTCACTCACTCAAAATAGAGCCGCCATCTCATTTGTTTTGGGTGTTGGTCTTTTCTCACTTGTTTTCTTTTCTTGAGCTTCACATTTTCCACCATGGGCATCATCTTCAACCTCCACTCTATCCCTCTCATATGTTGAGAATCCTAGAGTGTATTGAGACAAAGTAATCACACACTATCTCTACTTCATCTTGAGCTCCTAGGTTAGCAAACTAGTTGTTCGAGTTGCTTCGGTTTGAAGCGGGAGCCCGTATTAAGAATCTTCGAGGTGGATCGTCTTCGACGAGGGAGACTGGAGAGCGGACTTGTTCGGGGGCAGCCGGTGAGGAGCTTGGAAAGAGATTGAAGACCGAAGGACATGGATCGATCTGTATAACCTCTAAACACTTTATAGTATGCTAGTAAACAGTTAATGGTTCGATCTGGGTAATTGGTTGTGTTAGCGCCAAGTTTGAAAAGTTTTTGTTCCGTATTTGGCCACTGATTGATGGCCGGGGCGCTGCCGTAACCCAAAATCAACAAGGTCGAACGACTGTCCTAACCAATCCACATATCCATGCGACAGAAAAGTATTACAGAGCTACCATACTCCACGCGTTGACAAGATCAACAAACGCAGAACGAATACTAAGCAATACTAATCTGAAATGACGGAAGGCTACGGCTGGTTTTTGGCGAAAAACCTTTAACATAATGAACTTGATATCGTTGAAGAAACTCGAGTGGCTTTGAAATGGAGTGGCTTAAGCTCCGCTTTTTAAAACTAGTAACATAAAATTTTGTTTAAGAGCGGACTGCCAATGAAGAGATCAAGGCTCTTCTCTCATAGAATGAGGTGCAGGGTATTCCTAACCGAATACCTCTATGCAAAGCAAAAGAATACGACCATGAGTTTTGTAGAAAATCGAGTAGTTTTAAAATTAGTTCCGACAGAATCATTTAGGTTTATTTTTCCTTGCATTATTCAGATAATGCGTTCCCATCATTTTATGTTTCCAAGCCACAAAAGAAACAACCAAAATAACATGATTTTTATATGCCATCCGCATTCATCACGGGGCCCCGTCATGCACCGTTAGGTTACTTAACTCACGGCAGAGCGGGGGCTGGACTAGCGCGGATACAAAACATATAGAAACATCTACTAAATATATATAATATATATCAACATCACAGGCAGATAATAGTCATCACCGGCAGATAAAAATCATCACAAGCATGCGAACAAAAATATGGAATAGTGGATAATCTAGGATCCACGCGTTTCATTTGAGCCATAAATGAGATACGACGTTCCCCGGTCGTGTGGATAGTCAGGACAATGAAGATCGTAGACCCCTACGAGTGCGGTAAGGTACCCACCAATTCCCGAAGTGAGGCAACCCCATTCAACAAAGTGAATGGGCCACCTAACACTTCACGGAATCCGGCAACTTGAGCACCCCTCTGTGGGTCAACCTATACCCTCTACGAGTGCGGTGAATAACCTGCCAATTCTAGAGTAAGCCCCCCGGTCTCAATGCCATGAGATGCGGGCCCGTTTCCCTTTATAACCCGGCTGTTCGAGCACTCCTCCGCGGGGTAATCTTAGTAAAGAATAGAAAATATATATACAATGGTGACATCGACCTCAACCCGGTCGTGCCCCAAAAAAAGAATATATATAACAGGCAGTGATGACAATCCACATGTCGGACGCTCGCTTCGCAACAATGAATATACAAATGAATCTGAACTGTACATCTAACATTGCACACAAGGCTATCCATCACGACAATCCATCCATAATATTAGTGCAATACAGAACATCAACGTGAATATCATGTTCGTAAACTCGTCTAATTGTATATATAGAAACAGTCGAATTGTACCGAATTATGATATTCACGGTCGTAGAAACTAATATATGCACTGAAAAACACGAAAATAGCCCAGACATCACATTTCCATGTCCTAGAGCACAAGAAAAAAATTGAGGAACAACGGCCCAAATTAGACCGCGGAACCGCGGCCAATAGGCTTCCTAGGCGGCGGTTCCGCGGCTAATATTTGGGATCATATCCCCAAATTTCTTTTTTGCCTCTATAATTGCCTGCACATAATTTTGATACAACCTGAACAATTTTTTGAACAACTTTAAAATTCGAACAACGGGCATGCAAAATGGAAATGCGATTCTGAAAAATCCGTCGTTTGAAATTCTAAACAAGTGCAAACTAGCTAGTTAAGCTTTATGGAGTGGCTCTGATACTATGTTGGGATTCGGTGCCCGCGCTGTGGAAGCCGCGGCCGAGGCGGAAACGAAAAAAAAACTTTACGAGCACCGAACACCCATAAAACTCAGGATACGGTCCAATAACCTAAACTAGTAAACTAAGAGTGTAAAGGTTGAGAAACTAAAATCTTTGTCGTTTTTCCAACCAATTATGGAATACCCCTCCAAGCTCGTAACCACCGGGATTGCGCTTGAAGATCGACCACCCTTGTCGAAGATGATCCACCCGAGGGACACCGTAGGAGGCTCTACCCAATGATCTAAACTTGCTAGGTGAGAATGGTCGGTGATGTAGGAATATTTCACTAAATATTTCTCTCTAGAATCCATGCTCAAAAAGAGAGCAAGAAGAAGAAGACATGATGATGAAACCATGAAACATGAAGCTCAAGTGTGGAAGAAACATCAATCTAAAGAAAAATGAACGGGTTTTCTTTTTAACAACCATGCATCAATAGTGCACACAAATGATTTTATCATTTTAAAAGCAAAGCCATACCTTTCAACATGTTTGCACCCATGCCTCATGCGACCTCCTTTCCACCTCATTTCCATTTAATTTTCTAAATAGAAAATCAAATATGAGGTGTTCTTCTTCTAGAACCATTCCCGTATAAATACGGAATAATTCACCCGGTATATGTATCGCTACATATACACGTATCCGTATAAAAATGCGGATAGCACCAAAGAGAGAAAATGAATAGTGAACAATAATACTAAAATATATGTATCAAAATATATATATAAATTATTAAATCAAAACCTGATTTAATATTCTGGCTTAATCCTAAGCCGGCTAGTATTATAAACCGTCCGATTAAAGCCCGTGTATCCTATATATGTATTTAATCGGACCCCTGCTCATACCAACGTACGGCTCCTACATCTATCACCTGAACCGGGAAAACCGTCTGTGTGGGACTCTAAAGACTCGACAATACGCTGGCAGTGGGTTTAACCACAAGCACATCAGCGGCACTAGCTGTACGTAACGACTACCCAGGTACTTGTCAAAAGCGGGTCGACAATCAAGTGCATCCTTACCCTACTAAGCCTGAATGTGACAATCTCCGTATAAACCAGTCTCTACGTCAAAGAGTGTTGCATATCAGGTCTACGGGATGGATAACGTCAGACCCCTACTAACCCGATAAGTCATGTCTGAGTCAAGCTTATCACTAATAGAGATACTACTGATTAACTATCAGTAAATCTTATCCACCGTGACCACGAATTTCTGGTGATAGCCAACTGAACACAGCGTGGCATCGACTCCTAATACCAGGAGAGACGAATCCCTGACAGTCGACCACTGCCTCCGGTAGCTCGGGATTGTACCCAACTAAAACCTGTTTGCACGACTCCTTTGAGCCATGGTAGCATAGTAATCAAAGTACAGTGGGAACTCACACGAGAAAAATGACGACTTCAGGTCAAAGGACTAACCTGTACTCATGCCACCTGAGAACTTCCATCTGACGATAGATATAATACTATCTAGAAATTCTCGGCGAGTCCTTGTTAGTTATATGTATGCCCTAGAGGCCATTACTGTACATGAGATGTGTATTGTAGTGGATGCTGGGACATATATAGGTAGGACTTTCTTGCTCGACATGATAGTACGCTATCTGGTTGCTCTTTATCTTAACATGTATACTTACTGTCTCTCCATTACATGTTGATAAATCCCTTAGGATGTGTACTCGACTTGCAGAACTATGATGCAGATCATACTAGTGGGGCCTGGGTAATCCATGAATACATCCTTCAATGTTCCTAGTCATGGGAATATCGAGACGGGGCATCAATATTCCAGAGTAGACTAGCGTATATCTTCTTGACTCATGTGATGGGCGATGGATGATCCCATATCCATTAGTGTTTGACATCAGAGACGGTATGCGGGTGCTCAGTGGAGACTGGGTACACTGAACGGACTCGCCGAGAATTCCCAGATGGTATTATACCTCACGTCAGATGGCAGTTCTCTGGTGACACTGGTACAGCTTAGTCTGTTGACCCGAGATCGTCATAGAGTCTTGTGTGTCTCCCATTGTGCTTTGATTTCCACCCTACCACGGCTCTACTGAGTCGTTCAAACAGGTGGTATTTGGGTACAGTCCGGATTCACATGGAGGCAATGAGCGATAGGAGGGGATTCGTCTCTCCCGGTATTGGGGGTTGATGTTGCGCTATGCTCGACTGGCCATAACTGGAAATCCCTGGCCATGGTTGCACTGATTTACTGGTAAGTGTTATCAATAGTTTCATGCTTGTTATGGACATTACATCGGCATAACTTATCAAGCTACTGGGGTCTGACGTTTACCACCCCCAAGCAAGATATGCGACATATTAGACGAATAGACCAGACTGTGCGGTAAGTGTTACTGGTTGGATTCGCAGGAGTGTGAGCAGGCTTGCTCGTTGATCTTGTGATCACTCAATACCCGGGTGGCTGTTACGTTTAGCAGACCGCTTGCGGCTTGTGGGTGATTGATATGATCATCACCTACTGCCGGCGTATTGACGAGTCTTTAGAGTCCTACACAGAGGTTTCCTGGCTCAAGCGAAACGAAATAGGAGGGCATATGAGATATGTGCGGGACCGAGAATAATACCAGTATGTGATACTGTATTCTATTCTCGCGATTTGTATCATCGGACGGTTATATGAGATATAGCCGGGTTACCGAATCAAATGTTGATTCGATATATTGATACACTTGATATTAGTCGGTTATATGCGATATGACCGGATCATTAAATCAAGTATTGATTTAATAATTTAATGTATAATTATATATTTGATATATTACTTTACATTAACTAGTATTGGTTCACTTAAGATTGATTTTCTCACTTGATGTGCACAAGTTGTATATGTGATATATTTTTGTGCACTAGTTTGTATCATGATTGATGATACATGCAAACTTGGGTGTGTGTATGACTTACACCATGTTTAGGTTAATGGTTTAGGTTTTTACTTATTTTGGAAAAACAAAATGGTTATTTTCTTTGTCTTTGCTTGAAGCTTCATGAAGCTTTCAAGCATCTTTGACAAAGTCTAACCATTTTGTTTTGCATGAGATTTTCATTAACCTAACCATTAACTTAAACTCTAGTTTAGTCTCTACAAAGGTTAACTCACCCATGGTTGCAATATGATAGACTTCACTTGATTATTCTTTTGTGATAATTCATTATTCATTCATATTCTTTTCTTTCTTCTTCATCTTCTTCAAGTGAAGAAAAGCTTTCTAGAAAATTTTCAAGTGAAGAAACAAAGTGAGAAATCCAAATCCAAAATGAACCCACTTCATATTTCATCATTCTCTACTACTTGCCATTTAGTTTAGGGTGTTCTCTTCACAAAGTTCTTGACTTAGTGAAGATGGAGCTTGAGTTTGAGTCTCCTCGACGTAGATAATCTTCGGCTTCGAAGTCAACGACCTAGCCCGCTCATTTCTCCGAAGAAACCATCGCTAGAGTCCGGGATCCCGATGATCGCAGTGAAGGGACGTCAACACGGAGCTTTAGAAGTGAAGGACTGGATCTACAAAGGTTGTAATCCCTTTCACTTGTAGTTAAAATGTTTAACTTGCTTTTAGTTTCGCCTAATCTCTAGTATACGATCTTGTATAGGGTTGTTCGGCACATAAAAATTTGATTTTGGCATGGTAGATGCCTTGTAGAACCTTGTTAGTGTGCCTAGGAACCCTACAGTGGTATCAGAGCCTAGCTAGAGCTTTAGGCGAAGTGTAGAAGAAGTTAGAAATCCGATCGAACCCCGAAACCCTAATCTATACCTTTCTCTGTACAATTTTTGAAATTGTGATATTTTGCGAATTAAAAATGCTCCGAAAATTAAGCAGGAAAAACTAAGAATTACTGTGAAGTACGGACCACTGATTCGTCTATATGACCGAGGAACCGCGGCCAAACTATGGGTTTGGCGGCGCTTCCGCGGCCCAAATTATGACTTAGTCCCTCATACTTCATATATTTATTCTTAGGTCCTTTCTTGTCAATTTTTTCTGGGAATTTTTTAATTCCACTCAAGTGTTGAGTTTTCTTAGGGTTGTATTGGGGACTCGTTGATTCGATCGGATTATTTAACTTTGTTTATATTGTCCAGGTAATTTTAGAACGTGTTAAAAAGTTCGACCGGATATCAATAACTCACTTTTTCCTGACCCGGAAAATTTCCAAGTGTTGGATTTTTCCGTAGTTTAAGAACGTTCTAAGTCATGCAAGTAACGCGATGGACCCTCTAGAAGACAACAAACCTTAACTCGATTATGTGACCGTCTTGAACTGCCTTTTGAACCTTAGGGTTTGGGGCAGTACGGCGTGCCACATGTGAGGCGTTGGCTTGACCCTTCTGTAGGGTTCCTAGGCACTCTCAAGAGGTCTCACAAGGCATCAACCATGCCAATTTCAAATTTTACAAGTGCCGAGAAACCCTAAACTATGGATCGTTAACTAGATGTCTAGGCGAACACATGCAACTAGTAAACTACTTTACTAAGAGAACGGAAATACAACCTTTGTAGATCCGGTTCTCCACCTCCATAGCTCCATGATGAAGTCCTCTCAGCTGTCCAAATCGAACCATGACTCTTGCATCGGCTTCATCGGAGAAAAAGCGGGCTAGGTCATCGACGACGATGCCGAAGATGATCTACGTCGAGGCATCACTAGATCAAGCTCTACCTTCACCAAGCCATGAAAACTTGTGAAGGAAACACCCTATACTACTTGGCAAGAGGTAGAGGATGAAGAAATAGGAAGTGGGTTCACTTTAGAATTGTATTTCTCACTCATTTGATCAATTCACCATTGATGAAGTCAAGCTTTCTTCAAGTGAAGAAGAAGAAGAAGCAAGAAAGAATATGATAAGTTACTTAGAATAGAAAAGAAAAAGAATACTTATCATAATATTAACTATAGTTATGTGTAGAGAATTGACCAAGGTTAAAGGAATGGTTAGGGTTAAGGAGAAGAAGACAAAATGGTTACTTTGGTCAAAACCTTCATGAAGCTTCAACAAGCTTCTCCATTGAAAGCAACCATTTTGTATTATTCTTTTATCTTTTCCAATAAATAAAAAGATAAATGAATGAATAAATAAATAGAAACCTTAACCATTTACTTAACCTAGGTTTAATTCTTTACACAAACCAATTTTGAATGCATCATCAAACATGATACAATCAAGTGCACAAAAATATATCGCATATACAATGCGCACATCCGAGTGAGAAAATCCATCTTAAGTGAACCGATACTAGTTAATGCAAAGTAATATATCAAATATATAATTATGCATTAAATCATTAAATCAACACTTGATTTAATGATCCGGTCATATCACATATAACCGACTAATATCAACAGTAACAACTTATCGAATCAACACTTGATCCGATAACCCGGCTATATCGCATATAACCGATCAATGTCACATATCGCGAGAATCGAATACAGTATCACATACTGGTATCATTCTCGGTCCTGCACATATCTTATATGCGCTCCTATTTCGTTTCGCTTGGGCCAGGAAACCTCTGTGTAGGACTCTAAAGACTCGTCAATACGCCGGCAGTAGGTGATGATCATATCAAATACCCACAAGCCGCAAGTGGTCTGCTAAACGTAACGGCCACCCGGGTATTGAGCGATCAGAATATCGACGAGCAAGCCCGCTCACACTCCTGTGAATCCAACCAGTAACACTTACCGTACAGTCCGGTCTGATCGTCTGATATGTCGCATATCTCGCCTAGGGGTGGTAAACGTCAGACCCCAATAGCTCGATAAGTCGTGTCGATATGAGGTCTATAACAGTTCGAGAAACTACTGGTAACACTTACCAGTAAATCTCAGCAACCCTGTCCAGGGATTTCCGGTTATAGCCAATCGAACACAGCGCAACATCAACTCCCTATACCGGGAGAGACGAATCCCCTCCTATCGCTCATTGCCTCCATGTGACTCGGGACTGTACCCAAAAACCACCGTTTTGCATGCCCTCTTGGACGTGGTAAGGTGGAAATCAAAGCACAGTGGGAACCACACAAGACTCTATGACGATCTCGGGTCAACAGACTACTCTGTACCAGTGTCACCAGAGAACTGCCATCTGACGTAAGGTATAATACCATCTGGGAGTTCTCGGCGAGTCCGTCCAGTGTACCCAGTCTCCACTGAGCACCCGTATATCATCTCTGATGTCAAACACCAATGGATATGGGATCATCCATCGCCCATCTGTATGGGTCGAGAAGGTATATGCTAGTCTACTATGGTATATCGATGCCCCGTCTCGATACACCCACGACTAGGGACTTTGAAGGATGTACTTATGGACTACCATGTCCCCACTTGTATGATCCGCATCATAGTCCAGGTAGTCAAGTACACATCCTAAGGGCTTTACTAACATGTAACAGAGAGACAATCAGTGTACACGTTAAGGTAAAGAGCAACCAGATAGCATACTATCATGTCGAGCAAGAAAGTCCTCCCTATATATGTCCTAGCATCCACTGCAATATACATCCTATGTATAGCAATGGCCTCTAGGGCATACATATAACTAACAATCTCACACTTGCACTAGGGCCATCTGATAGCAGTGGTTATAGTATCTCATACTCAACCATCCCATAAAAGTCTCTCTCTGGGAAAAGGCCTTTGTGAGTGGATCCGCCGTGTTGTCCTCTGAGTCTACTCTCGTAACCTCGATCCCTTAGAGATCAACCATCTCCATGATCAGGTGATACTACCTTAGAATATGTCTGGATCACTGATGGGACCTGCGTTCCTCGGCATAAGCCACAACTCCATTGTCTCACAATGGTAGGAACGTAGTTCATCTCATGAACCATTATACACCCAAACAGCCTCTTTGGTAGCATCTTAAGTAGCGATGCATCCAGCCTTTATCGTCTAGTATGCCACGGTATCTAGCTTGGAACTCTTCCAACATACCGTCCCTTTACTGAGGGTAAAGACAATGCCTGTGACTGACACTCAGTCGTTTTTATCACTCTGGAACACTTCCAGTGATTCTCCCTAGGATCAACTGATACCATCTCACTACAACTAGTGAGTGTCCTAATATCCAATTAGATCTATCTCATAGATCCAAAACCCAGGATTTAGGAGGTATCACTTTGATCCTATATGGAGAATGCTTGTGATAAACGGAGATTGACCAAGCGTAGCATAGGAAACTCCTTCCCTATCATGAGTATGTCATCCACGTACTCTACGAGGATCATTTCCATACTCCCTACTGCCTTTTTGTATATACAAGGTTCATCTACCATTTTGATGAAGTCAAACTTTTTGACAACTACATCAAAACAGACGTTCCAACTCCGCGATGTCTGCTTTATCCTATAAAGCATCTTGTACACGTTTCCGCTGCTCCCACTGTCTACGAAGCCCTCTGGCTGTGTACTTATAGACGTTCTGTTCTAAAACATCATTTAGAAAAGCAGTCATGGCACCCAACCGCCAGATATCGTAGTCATGGTATGTAGCCGTGGCAAGTAGGATCTGGATGGACTTAAGCATAGCCACTTGAAAAGGTTTCATCATTATCCACGCCTGGTTGATGACGAAAAACTTTAACAAGTCTAGCTTTGAAAGTCTCAACTTTTCCATCTACACCAAGTAATCTTCTCAAGATATACTTGCTCCTGATGGGGATTTAACCCTTCAGATATAGCAGCCAAAGTCCATACTTTGCTGGTGTACATGGATTCCATCTCAGATCGCTAAGCATCCAGCCATTCTTACAGAGTCCCACTCCTGATGGCCAGCTCGAAAATAGTTGGGTCATCATCTCATGATGCAATCCTCGCTCCCACTGTCATAGAGTAACCGAAGTATCTCTCATGCGGGTGAGGAACCTTACTAGATCGGCGGAGAGGCTGAGGTTCATTGGTAACTATTGAATCCTTTGGTTCTTTCAAATCATCTGCTGTAGTTTGTATAGCTGGAACCTTTCCGGTTCTACATTACAGACTTTGCCTCGAGCTTGTCCGGATTTTGCTTTTAGACATAGGCCGGACAACTCCAAATCTTAACTAACTTAAGAGATGGGCTCTTCCCTTTCCATATCACATATGAAGGGGTAGGCAACTGATTTGATTGGAACCCTATCCAATAGGTATGCAGCTTTTCAAGTGCATAACTCCCAAAAAGGAAATAGGTAACTCAGTAGTACTCATCATAGAGCACACCTTATCATATAGGGTGTGACTGCTCCACCCCGATATACCATCGTGCTATGGTGTATACGGAGGAGTAATGCTGAGAGAGAATCTCATTCTCCTTTAGAAAAGTCCAAGAATTTCGTGCTCAAGTATTCTCCTCCTTGATCTCATCATAGGACATAATACTTTTACCCGTATTTGGTTCTCTACTTCTAACTTATATTCTGTGAATATCTCAAAAGGTTCGGACTTGTGTTTCAACAGGAACATAGGTCTGAATCTCGAAAGATCATCAGAGAATGTAATGAAGTATAAAGAACCGGTCTTGGCAAGTGTAGACAGGGGACCTACATACATCAACATGTATCATCCCAAGAGTTCACTAACTCTTTCTCTGTTTCCAGTAAACGGAGCTGTGGTCATCTTATCCTTGTGACATGACTGGCGAGTTTCACAAGATGTAAATTCAAACTCATTTAAATATGCATCTTTATGTAACTTCAGCTAGTCGGGTCGCATTGATATGACCTAGTCTACAATACCTCAAGAAGGATTCGTTCATTTCTGAACTCTTCCTCTTGTGTGTGTTCCGTATATTAAAGAACTGTAGTTTGATTTAGAACATCAATGCTTTTAGATAACG
Organism: Agapanthus africanus; assembly: GCA_030015575.1. Classification (NCBI taxonomy): domain Eukaryota; kingdom Viridiplantae; phylum Streptophyta; class Magnoliopsida; order Asparagales; family Amaryllidaceae; genus Agapanthus; species Agapanthus africanus. The sequence continues at coordinate 415,318,584 of CM057341.1, read as the reverse complement.
TGCCTGAACCGATCAACTTTTGATATAGGAAATGTTCAAAACATTATCCAACTATACAAAATTTTATCATTTCTTTACTAATAAAGAGATAGATATGATTTTGTATATCAGGTTCGGTATCTAATAACATTCGTTCAGAATCAATGTATTTGGAATACAGGGTGGCAGTGACCAACAGACTTGGCTGCAACACTTGCCCCGTTTTCTGTCTCATGAAACTTATCACCCGTTCTCAGTTCTCTACCTTTCTGTAGCTCTATGTAACAGATTACATATCTGGGATCCTGATCTGGTATCACATACCCAGGACGTAGAGGATACAGAGAAACAGTTCTTTGTAATGAACACACCCGAAGATGATGCATCAGCATGCACTCTCTTCGTTTGGGTGGCACGGGAATTCTGGTAATCCCCTATTTCCTGCTCTGTCTTATAACAATTATAAGTCGGAGCGGGACCAACGTTCCCCAGCTCAGTATAACAAGCGGGTTCGGTCAAATATCTGTATTATTATCTTGATTAAGGCGTGATATGGTCGCTACCTGGAGAGAGAGAGAAGAAAACACTCAGCGTGCGCTCTTGCAAGAATAGATTGGTTATTATTTTATCTAATCAGGATGGCTCCCACTGTTTTTATCAAATCTTCCTTCAAACCCTAAAAGGAAAGACTAGCCGGGATTAATTACACGCTACAGGTTCGCCATTCTTTCAGCCAGGCCAGTGTCGGTATTTTGAGGGAGGTCCCCCGTGCTTTCGCACGAACCTAATTAATGTAAACCTCGTTTTCCCAGAGGCGTAACCTCGTTAACACCTTTCTAGACACCTACTTGATCGGCTAATTGTAATGTGTAAAACTCTCCCAGGAGTAACTCTTACTCGCAGCGGGTATCGGGATCCAACTATCTCATAGAAGGTATGCAATCTCATTGCAAATTTCAACACTTGAAATTCCCGATAATATTTTGCCCCTAACGTGCAATGACCTTGACGAAAGCCAACAAACCATAGCCCGCTAGTCAAGTTCAACCCGTGCATTTCTTGATTGAATTAAACCCACCCGCACGACCCTTGACGAAAGCCAACAAAGCCGCACGACTACCCTAATCCAATCGCATCGTATGCAGCAGATAAGCAGCATATAGCTACCGCACACTGCACCTTGACGAAAGCCAACAAATGCAGCACGAATACTATATACAACTTATCTGAAATGACGGAGGGCTACGACAGGTTTTTCTAAAAACCTATTGCGTAATGAACTTGATATCGTTGAAGAATCAAATGATTTTAAAATGGTGTGTTTTTGAGGCTTTTCTAGTTTTGCTAAAGGAGTCACTCCCGGTGAAGGGATCGTCGGTCCTTTCCTCGTCGAATGAGGTGCGGGATATATCATATATATCACTGTGCAAAGCAAAAACTCTTAAAAGCAATCAAAAGACAAACCGAGTGTGTAGCATCTGCCAGTTATTGCTAAAGGAGTCACTCCCTGTGAAGGGATCTCGGTCCTTTCCTCATCGAATAAGGTGCAGGATATATCATATATACCGCTGTGCAAAGCAAGAACTGTAGCTACCTGGTTTATCTTTGAAATTCGATTCTACAACATCTTAGGTTTCATTTATTTCATTAATCTCATCAATGAAGTCCCATCATTTAAGTTACCTAAACATCACAGATAAATACGACGTACACTTATGCCATCCGCATTCGCCTCGATGTCCCCTCGTGCACCGTTAGGTTAGGTAACTAACGGCAGAGCAGGGCAGGGCTAGCGCGGGTGTAAAACATAAGTAACGCCTATATAATATATCATATATACTATATAAAGTATCCATCACAGAACATATCACATGATCACATCACAGATATCGAAGCAGAATAAACATATGAAATATTGGATATACTAGAACGTCCGTGTTTTCAATACGAGCCAGTATAAAACACGGATTCCACGGTCGCGATGAATAGCCAAACCCACAACCCTAGACCCCTACGAGAGCGTCAAGCAACCCTACCAATTCTAGAGTTAGGAGACCCGGACTCGACTCCTCGAGTTGGTCTTTCACTGGACTCCAGAACCCGGTTACTTGTGCTCCCCTCCTTGGGTCTATCCTAGTGCGGAAAAGTAAATAATATACAAACAGTGACATCTTCCGCAACCTGGAAGTGCCCCAATAAAAGAATATTACATACAAGTTTTTACATGAATGAAAATGAAAAACACTCATCTCACATAAAAACCCCCCGGCTAGTCAAACACGACGATCCAATATAACATATCCAGCAACACATAACATCACATGTCATCAACGTAAGTAAATATGCGCATCCCAATTGTCGTTGACATATAGCAACGAAACCGGCGATATCACATATTACACTTACGGTCACAGAAAAGAAAATGTAAAACTACAACAGTTGGAATCCGCAATCTGCATAGACATCGCATGCCTAATCAAATGAATACCTTAGACATCGCATGCTTAACTATTATAAACCCCGCATTTTAGTCTCAAAATTGAAAACACTTTTCAATATCAAGTCGGGCAATTCAACAAGATTCCCGACATCCTGATTGAATGCTCGTCGCAAACTTTAGTAGACGGCCGCACCCCCAATACCGTCGACAAAGTGCACCAAGGCGGAACACCGCTGCCGCGAGCACCCGAGCGGACGCTTTCGGCGACGGGGTTCTCCTACAGTCACTTGGTCGGGGCTATGGAGTGAGGCTGTCTATTAAGTTTACCCGGTGAGTATCCGCGTACGCTACGTGATTGCGACGGACTTTTGATCACATCAAAATTCCGTGGCAACCGATCAAGTGAGACTAAACCGCTAGATTTATAACATTCATTCAGTTATCTCATAACTAATTGTGAATTCCAATTATTGTATCACATTCCGGATAAATAGAAAATGTTAAACTTTCCGATCGAACAAGCGAACACCCAAGTTTTCCCGAAACAGCTCATCACATGAAATAAGTCTAAAAACATTCAGTTCGTGCCTCAGTACCAACGGTCCAGCCGTAGAAGGGTCAAGCCAACGCCTCACATGTGCCACGCCGTACTGCCCCAAACCCGAAGGTTCAAAGGGCAGTTCAAGACGGTCACATAATCGAGTTAAGGTTTGTTGTCTTCTAGAGGGACCATCGCGTTACTTGCACTACTTAGAACGTCGTTAAACTACGGAAAAATCCAACACTTGGAAATTTCCCGACAGGGGAAAAATTGGGTATTTATATCCGGTCGAACTTTTTAACATATTCTAAAATTATCCGGAAAAACACATAGACAAAATTTGACAATCCGATCGAATGTACGAACTCCCAATACAACCCAAAATACTCAACTCTTGATTTCAGATTAAAAATTCCCAGGAAAACAAGCACTGCCAAATAGGAATTACTGTGCAAAATTTAATGGGAGAAGAGACAAAAGGGCCGCGGAACCGCCGCATTAGCGTGCTAATGCCGCGGTTCCGCCGCACTTTTAAGGAGTTAGGTCATCGAACTTCACAGTAATTCTTATAAATTCCTGCTGGTTTTTATGCATATTTTTAATTCTGGAAAAACCCCGATTTTCAAAAATGTCCAGAGAGCAAATTCCAATTAGGGTTTCGGGTCGATCGGGTTTCAAACATCGTCTACGCATTGCCTAAGGCTCTAGTTAGGCTCTGATACCACTGTAGGGTTCCTAGGCACTCTCAAGAGGTCTCACAAGGCATCAACCATGCCAATTTCAAATTTTACAAGTGCCGAGAAACCCTAGACTACGGATCGTTAACTAGATGTCTAGGCGAACACATGCAACTAGTAAACTACTTTACTAAGAGAACGGAAATACAACCTTTGTAGATCTGGTTCTCCACCTCCATAGCTCCATGATGAAGTCCTCTCCGCTGTCCAAATCGAACCATGACTCTTGCATCGGCTTCATCGGAGAAAAAGCGGGCTAGGTCATCGACGACGATGCCGAAGATGATCTACGTCGAGGCATCACTAGATCAAGCTCCACCTTCACCAAGCCATGAAAACTTGTGAAGGAAACACTCTATACTACTTGGCAAGAGGTAGAGGATGAAGAAATAGGAAGTGGGTTCACTTTAGAATTGTATTTCTCACTCATTTCATCAATTCACCATTGACGAAGTCAAGCTTTCTTCAAGTGAAGAAGAAGAAGAAGCAAGAAAGAATATGATAAGTTAATTAGAATAGAAAAGAAAAAGAATACTTATCATAATATTAACTATAGTTATGTGTAGAGAATTGACCAAGGTTAAAGAAATGGTTAGGGTTAAGGAGAAGAAGACAAAATGGTTACTTTGGTCAAAACCTTCATGAAGCTTCAACAAGCTTCTCCATTGAAAGCAACCATTTTGTATTATTCTTTTATCTTTTCCAATAAATAAAAAGATAAATGAATGAATAAATAAATAGAAACCTTAACCATTTACTTAACCTAGGTTTAATTCTTTACACAAACCAATTTTGAATGCATCATCAAACATGATACAATCAAGTGCACAAAAATATATCGCATATACAATGCGCACATCCGAGTGAGAAAATCCATCTTAAGTGAACCGATACTAGTTAATGCAAAGTAATATATCAAATATATAATTATGCATTAAATCATTAAATCAACACTTGATTTAATGATCCGGTCATATCGCATATAACCGACTAATATCAACAGTAACAACTTATCGAATCAACACTTGATCCGATAACCCGGCTATATCGCATATAACCGATCAATGTCACATATCGCGAGAATCGAATACAGTATCACATACTGGTATCATTCTCGGTCCCGCACATATCTCATATGCGCTCCTATTTCGTTTCGCTTGGGCCAGGAAACCTCTGTGTAGGACTCTAAAGACTCGTAATTACGCCGGTAGCAGGTGATGATCATATCAAATACCCACAAGCTGCAAGCGGTCTGCTAAACGTAACGGCCACCCGGGTATTGAGCGATCAGAAGATCGACGAGCAAGCCCGCTCACACTCCTGTGAATCCAACCAGTAACACTTACCGTACAGTCCGGTCTGATCGTCTGATATGTCGCATATCTCGCCTAGGGGTGGTAAACGTCAGACCCCAATAGCTCGATAAGTCGTGTCGATATGAGGTCTATAACAGTTCGAGAAACTACTGGTAATACTTACCAGTAAATCTCAGCAACCCTGGCCAGGGATTTCCGGTTATAGCCAATCGAACACAACGCAACATCAACTCCCTATACCGGGAGAGACGAATCCCTTCCTATCGTTCATTGCCTCCATGTGACTCGGGACTGTACCCAAAAACCACCGTTTTGCACGCCCTCTTGGACGTGGTAAGGTGGAAATCAAAGCACAGTAGGAACCACACAAGACTTTATGACGATCTCGGGTCAACAGACTACTCTGTACCAGTGTCACCAGAGAACTGCTATCTGACGTAAGGTATAATACCATCTGCGAGTTCTCGGCGAGTCCGTCCAGTGTACCCAGTCTCTACTGAGCACCCGTATATCATCTCTGATGTCAAACACCAATGGATATGGGATCTTCCATCGCCCATCTGTATGGGTCGAGAAGGTATATGCTAGTCTACTCTGGTATATCGATGCCCCGTCTCGATACACCCACGACTAGGGACTTTGAAGGATGTACTTATGGACTACCATGTCCCCACTAGTATGATCCGCATCATAGTCCAGGTAGTCAAGTACACATCCTAAGGGCTTTACCAACATGTAACAGAGAGACAATCAGTGTACACGTTAAGGTAAAGAGCAACCAGATAGCATACTATCATGTCGAGCAAGAAAGTCCTCCCTATATATGTCCTAGCATCCACTGCAATATACATCCTATGTATAGCAATGGCCTCTAGGGCATACATATAACTAACACCTTCTACGGCTGGACCGTTGGTACTGTGGCATGAAATGGATGTTTTTAAACTTATTTCAAGTGTTGTGCTATTGGGAAAACTTGGGTGTTTGACTATTCGATCGGAAAGTTTAACATTGTCTATTTATCTAGAATGTGATACAATATTTGGAATCCACAAGTAGTTATGAGATAACTAATTTGAATGTTATAAATCTAGCACTTTAGTCTCATTTGATCGGTTACCACGGGATTTTGATGTGATCAAAAGTCCGTTGTAATCACGTAGCGTACGCAGATACTCACCGGGTAAACTTAATAGATAGCCACACCCCATAGCCCCGACCAAGTGACTGTAGGAGAACCCCGTCGCCAAAAACATCCGTTCGGGTGCTCGCGGCAGCGGTGTTCCGCCTTAGTGCACTTCGTCGACGGCATCCAGGGGTGCGGCCGTCTACTAAAGTTTGCGACGAGCATTCGATCAGGATGTTGGAAATCTTGTTGAATTTCCCGACTAGATATTGAAAAGAGTTTTCGATAAATGAGACTAAAATGTGGGGTTTATAATTGTTAGGCATGCGATGTCTAAGGAATTCATTTGGTTAGGCATGCGATGTCTAAGGAGGTTGCGGATTCCAACTATTGTAGTTTTACACTTTCTTTTCTGCGACCGTAAGTGTAATATGTGATATCGCAGGTTTCGTTGCTATATGTCAACGACAATTGGGATGGGCATATTTACTTACGTTGATGACATGTGATATTATGTGTTGCTGGATATGTTATATTGGATCGTCGTGTTTGAATAGCCGGGTTTTTTTATGTGAGATGAGTGTTTTTCATTTTCATTCATGTAAAAAAATTGTATGTAATATTCTTTTATTTGGGCACTTCCGGGCTGTGGATGTTGTCACCATTGTATATTATTTACTTTTCCGCATTAGGATAGACCCAAGGCGGGGAGCACAAGTAACCGGGTTCTAGGGTCCAAAGGGAGACCACCTCGAGGAGTCGAGTTCGGGTCTCCTAACTCTAGAATTGGTAGGGTTGCTTGCCGCTCTCGTAAGGGTCTACGGGTGTGAGATTGGCTATTCATCACGACCGTGGAATCCGTGTTTTATATAGGCTCAAAATAAAACACGGACGTCCTAGTATATCCAATATTTTCATATGATATTTTCTGCTGCATTATCTGTGATGTGATCATGCGATATGTTCAGATAGATATTGTATATAGTATATATGATATATTATATAGACGTTGCTTATGTTTTACACCCGCGCTAGCCCTGCCCCGCTCTGCCGTTAGTTACCTAACCTAACGGTGCAGACGGGACATCGAGGCGAATGCGGATGGCATAAGCGTACGTTGTATTTATCTGTGATGTTTAGGTGGACTTAAATGATGGAACATTCATTAATGAGATTAATGAAAGAAAATAAACCTAAGTGATGTTGTGGAATCGAATTTCAAAAATCAGGTAACGCTAGTTGTTACTTTGCATAGCGGTGTTCCTTGTAGAACATCCAGCACCTCATTCGACGAGGAAAGAGCCGAGATCCCTTCACCGGGAGTGACCTCTTTAGCGATAACCAGCAGATGCTGCAACCTTCGGTTTGTCTTTTGACTGCTTTTATAGTTCTTGCTTTGCATAGTGGTATTGTGAATTTCCTGCACCTCATTCGACGAGGAAAGAGCCGAGATCCCTTCACCGGGAGTGACCTCTTTAGCGAAACTAGCAAAAGCCTCAAAAACACTCCATTTAAAAACCATTTGATTCTGCAACGAGATCAAGTTCAAAGCGTTAAAGGTTTTCTTAAAAACCATCCGCAACCCTCCGTCATTTTAGGAAGTAGAGTACTTAGTATTCGTGCTGTGTTTGTTGACCATAGTCAAGGCACAGTGTACGGTAGCTAAGTGATGTCTTCCTACACCGCATATGATGCGATTAGTTAGGACAGTCGCATGACTTTGTTGACCTTAGTTAAGGGTCATGTGGGTGGGTCTAATTAATCATGAAATGACGGGTAGAACTTGAATAGTGCTTATGATTTGTTGACCATAGTTAAGGTCATAAGTGCTAGGGGTAAAAACCTTTATCGGGAGTTTCAAGTGTTGAAATTTGCAATAAGATTGCATACCTTCTATATGATAGTTGGATCCTGATACCTATTGCGAGTAATTGTTACTCCTGGGAGAGTTTTGTACTTTACAATTAGCCGATCAAGTAGGTGTCTAGAAAGGTGTCAACGGGGTTACGCCTCTGGGAAAACGAGGTTTATTTTAATTAGGTCCGTGCGAAAGCACGGGGAACCTCCCTCAAAGTACCGGCACTGGCCTGGCTGAAAGATTGGCGAACTTGTAGAGTGTAATTAATCCCGGCTAGTCTTTCCTTTTAGGGTTTGAAGGAAGATTTGATAAAAACAGTGGGAGCTATCCTGATTAGATAAAATATATAACCAATCTAATCTTGCCAGAGCGCACGCAGAGTATTTTCTTCTCTCTCTCTCTCCAGGCAGCGACCATGTCCCGCCTTAATCAAGATAATAATATGGATGTATTGACCGAACCCGCTTGTTATACTGAGCTGGGAAACGTTGGTCCCTCTCTAACTTATAATTGTTATAAGACATAGCAGGAAATAAGGGAATACCAGGATTCTCGTGCCACCCAAACGAAGAAAGTTCATGATGATGCATCTTCTTCGGGTGTGTTCATTATAAAGAACTGTTTCTCAGTATCCTTTACGTCCTGGGTATTAGATACCGGATCAGGATCCCGCATATGTAATTTGTTACATGGGCTACAGAAAGGTAGAGAACTGAGAACGGGTGATAAGTTTCATGAGACAGAAAACGGTGCAAGTGTTGCAACCAAGTCTGTTGGTCACTATCACCCTGTATTACCAGAATACATTGATTTTGAACGAATGTTATTAGATACCGAACCTGATATACAACATCATATCAGTCTCTTTATTGGTAAAGAAAGGATATAATTTTGTATTGTTGGATAATGTTTTAAACATTTTCTATATCAAGAGTTGATCGGTTCAGGCACGTTATTTTAAAGCATTGACGTTCTAAATCAAACTATAGTTCTTAGTATACAAAACACACACGAGAGGAAGAGTTCAGAAATGAACGAATTCTTCTTGAGGCATTGTAGATTAGGACATATCAATGCGACCCGACTAGCTAAGTTACATTTAGATGCATATTTAACTCAGTTTAAATTTACATCTTATGAAACTTGCCAGTCATGTCACAAAGATAAGATGACCATAGTTCCGTTTACTGGAAACAGAGAAAGAGTTAATAAACTCTTGGGACTGATACATAGTGTTGTATAAAGGTACCCAGTCTACATATGCTAGGATTGGTTCTTTGTAGTTCATTATATTCATTTGTACTTCATTATATTCACTGATGATCTCTCTAGATTCAGACATATGTTCATGTTGAAACACAAGTCCGAAACTTTTGAGATAATCACCGAATATAAGTTAGAAGTAGCGATCCAAAAACGGGTATAAGTATTGTCCTATGATGAGATCAGGGAGGAGGATACTTGTGCATGGAAGTCTTGGACTATTCTAAAGGAGAATGAGATTCTCTCTCAGCATTACTCCTCCGTATACATCACAGCACAACGGTGTATCGGGGCGGAGCAATCGCACCCTATGAGATATGGTGTGCTCTATGATGAGTATTACTGAGTTCCCTGTTTCCTTTTGGGGGTTATGCACTTGAGAAGCTGCATACCTATTGAATTGGATTCCAATCAAATCAATGCCTACCACTCCATATGAGTTATGGTATGGGAAGAGCCCATCTCTTGAGTAAGTTAAGATTTGGGATTGTCCGGCCTATGTCAAAAGCAAAATTCGGACAAAATCGAGGCAAGGTCAGTTCTGTAGAACAGGAAGGATTTCCATCTATACAAACTACAGCTGATGATTTGACAGAACCAAAGGATTCAGTAGATTCCGACGAACCTCAGCCTTTCCGCCGATCTAGCAGGGTTCCTCATCCGCCTGAGAGATACTTCGGTTTCTCGATGACAGTGGGAGCGAGGAATGCATCATGAGATGATGACTCAACTAGTTTTGAGCAGGCCATCGAGAGTGAGGACTCTGTAAGAATGGCTGGATGCTTAGCGATCTGAGATGGAATCCATGAAGACCAACAAAGTATGGACTTTGGATGCTATATCTGAAGGGTTAAATCTCCATCAGGAGCAAGTATATCTTGAGAAGATTACTTGGTGTAGATGGAAAGGTTGAGACTTTTGATGCTAGACTTGTTAAAGGTTTTTCGTCATCGACCAGGTATGGATAATGATGAAACCTTTTCCAGTGGTTATGCTTAAATCCATCCGGATCCTACTTTACATTGCTACATACCATGACTACGATATCTGGTGGTTGGGTGTCATGACTATTTTTCTAAATACTGATTTAGAAGAGAACGTCTATAAGTACACAGCCAGAGGGCTTCGTAAATAGTGGGAGCAGCGGAAACGTGTGCAAGTTACTTTACATGATAAAGCAGGCATCGCGGAGTTGGAACATCTGTTTTGATGTGGTAGTCAAAGAGTTTGACTTCATCAAAATAGTAGATGAACTTTGTACATACAAAAAGGTAGTAGAGAGTAAGGTGGTCATCCTCGTATTGTACGTGGACAACATACTCTTGATAGGAAAAGAGTTTCCTATGCTACGCACGGTCAATCTCCGCTTATCACAAGGATTCTCCGTATAGGATAAAGGTGATACCTCCTAAATCCTATGTTTTGGATCTATGAGATAGATCTAAATGGATGTTAGGATTCTCACTAGTTGTAGTGAGATGGTATCAATCGATCCTTGGGAGAATCACTGGAAAGGTTCCAGGGTGATAAGGACGACTGAATGTCAGTCGCAGGCATTGTCTTTACCCTCAGTGGAGGGACGGTATGTTGGAAGAGTTCCAAGCTAGATACCGTGGCAAACTAGAAGATAAAGGCTGGTGACATCGCTATCAAAGATACTACCAAAGAGGAAGTTTGGGTGTATATTAGTTCATGAGATGAACTAGGTTCCTACCATTGTATGACAATGGTGTTGAGGCTTTGGCCCAGGAACCCCGGTCCCATCAGTGACCCAGACATATTCCAAGGCAGTATCACCTGATCATGGAGATAGTTGATCTCCAGGGTGATCGAGGTTAGGAGAGTAGACTCAGAGGACAACACGGCGGATCCACTCACAAAGGCCTTTTCCCAGAGAGAGACTTTTATGGGATGGTTAAGTATGCAACCACTGCTACAGATGGCCCTAGTGCAAGTGGGAGATTGTTAGTTATATGTATGCCCTAGAGGCAATTACTGTACATGAGATGTGTATTGTAGTGGATGCGGGGACATATATAGGTAGGACTTTCTTGCTCGACATGATAGTACGCTATCTGGTTGCTCTTTATCTTAACATGTATACTTACTGTCTCTCCATTACATGTTGATAAAGCCCTTAGGATGTGTACTCGATTTGCAGGACTACGATGCAGATCATACTAGTGGGGCCTGGGTAGTCCATGAGTACATCCTTCAATGTTCCTAGTCGTGGGAATATCGAGACGGGGCATCAATATTCCAGAGTAGACTAGCGTATATCTTCAAGACCCATGTGATGGGCGATGGATGATCCCATATCCATTGGTGTTTAACATCAGAGACGGTATGCGGGTGCTCAGTGGAGACTGGGTACACTGAACGGACTCGCCGAGAACTCCCAGATGGTATTATACCTCACGTCAGATGGCAGTTCTCTGGTGACACTGGTACAGCTTAGTCTGTTGACCCGAGATCGTTATAGAGTCTTGTGTGTCTCCCACTGTGCTTTGATTTCCACCCTACCACGGCTCTACTGAGTCGTGCAAACATGTAGTTTTTGGGTACAGTCCCGATTCACATGGAGGCAATGAGCGATAGGAGGGGATTCGTCTCTCCCGGTATTGGGGGTTGATGTTGCGCTATGCTCGACTGGCCATAACTGGAAATCCCTGGCCAGGGTTGCACTGATTTACTGGTAAGTGTTATCAGTAGTTTCATGCTTGTTATGGACCTTACATCGGCATAACTTATCAAGCTACTGGGGTCTGACGTTTACCACCCCCAGGCAAGATATGCGACATATCAGACGAACAGACCGGACTGTGCGGTAAGTGTTACTGGTTGGATTCGCAGGAGTGTGAGCAGGCTTGCTCGTTGATCTTCTGATCGCTCAATACCCGAGTGGCCGTTACGTTTAGCAGACCGTTTGTGGCTTGTGGGTGATTGATATGATCATCACCTACTGCCGGCGTATTGACGAGTCTTTAGAGTCCTACACAGAGGTTTCCTGGCTCAAGCGAAACGAAATAGGAGAGCATATGAGATATGTGTGGGACCGAGAATAATACCAGTATGTGATTCTGTATTCTATTCTCGCGATTTGTATCATCGGACGGTTATATGAGATATAGCCGGGTTACCGAATCAAATGTTGATTCGATATATTGATACACTTGATATTAGTCGGTTATATGCGATATGACCGGATCATTAAATCAAGTATTGATTTAATGATTTAATGTATAATTATATATTTGATATATTACTTTACATTAACTAGTATTGGTTCACTTAAGATTGATTTTCTCACTTGATGTGCACAAGTTGTATATGTGATATATTTTTGTGCACTAGTTTGTATCATGATTGATGATACATGCAAACTTGGGTGTGTGTATGACTTACACCATGTTTAGGTTAATGGTTTAGGTTTTTACTTATTTTGGAAAAACAAAATGGTTATTTTCTTTGTCTTTGCTTGAAGCTTCATGAAGCTTTCAAGCATCTTTGACAAAGTCTAACCATTTTGTTTTGCATGAGATTTTCATTAACCTAACCATTAACTTAAACTCTAGTTTAGTCTCTACAAAGGTTAACTCACCCATGGTTGCAATATGATAGACTTCACTTGATTATTCTTTTGTGATAATTCATTATTCATTCATATTCTTTTCTTTCTTCTTCATCTTCTTCAAGTGAAGAAAAGCTTTCTAGAAAATTTTCAAGTGAAGAAACAAAGTGAGAAATCCAAATCCAAAGTGAACCCACTTCCTATTTCATCATTCTCTACTACTTGCCATTTAGTTTAGGGTGTTCTCTTCACAAAGTTCTTGACCTAGTGAAGATGGAGCTTGAGTTTGAGTCTCCTCGACGTAGATCATCTTCGGCTTCGAAGTCAACGACCTAGCCCACTCATTTCTCCGAAGAAACCATCGCTAGAGTCCGGGATCCCGATGATCGCAGCGAAGGGACGTCAATACGGAGCTTTAGAAGTGAAGGACCGGATCTACAAAGGTTGTAATCCCTTTCACTTGTAGTTAAAATGTTTAACTTTCTTTTAGTTTCGCCTAATCTCTAGTATACGATCTTGTATAGGGTTGTTCGGCACATAAAAATTTGATTTTGGCATGGTAGATGCCTTGTAGAACCTTGTTAGTGTGCCTAGGAACCCTACAGTCCTGTTGGATATGTATGCTCTAGAGGCCATTATTGTATATGTATACATGTGGATGCTTGGACATATGTATGTACAGGACAATCTTGCTCGATATGATAGTATGCTATCTGATTTGTCTTTATCTTAACATATGCATATGTTTTACTTGTTATTACGTATTATTTATACATGTTGATAAAGCCCGTAGGATCATTGCTTGATTACCTGTGTTGTGATGGCGATCATACTTGTAGGAGCCGGGTAGTCGATAAGCACATCCTTAAAATGTCCCTAGTCATGGGAGTATCGAGACAGGGCATCGATATTCCGGAGTAGACTAGTGTATACATTTCTAGACCCCGACGAGGGGCGATGGTTGGTCCCGCAGCCATTGGTCTTTCGCACCTAAGATCGTATACAGGTGCTCACTAGTGGTGAGTACACTGGACGGACTCACCGAGAACTTCTAGATGGTACTATACCTATCGTCAGATAGCGGTTCTCAGGTGACATGAGTACAGGTTAGTCTTCAGACCTGAGATCGTCATTTGTCTCGTGTGAGTTCCTACTGTACTTTGATTACTACCCTACCACGGCTCTACTGAGTTGTGCAAACAGATTTTAGTTGGGTACAGTCCCGAGCCACATGAAGGCAGTGAGCGATTGTTGGGGATTCGTATCTCTCGGTATAAGGAGTCGATATCGCACTGTGTTTGATTGGCCAGCACCATAAGACGTTGGCCAAGGCAGTTGGGATTTACTGATAGGTTGATCAGTAGTTTCCCGGATTGGTTCTGAGCCACATCAGCATGAATTATCGGGTTATTAGGGTCTGACGTTTACCACCCCTAGACCCGGTATGCAATACTCACAGACGAAGAGACCGGACTGTACGGAGATTGTCACAGATTAGCTTAGTAGGGATCCGGATGAGTTTGCTCGTCGGCCTTACTTTTCGACAGGTACCCGGGTAGTCGTTACGTACAGCTAGTGCCGCTGACGTGCTTGTGGTTATGGATTTATCCTGTAACTCAGTGCCAGTGTACTGTCGAGTCTTTAGAGTCCCACACAGAGGGTTTCCCTAGTTCAAGCGAAATGATGTAGTAGCCGTATTAGATACGTGCAGGGTTCCGATCGATTGATTGTACTAGTTACCCGGACTTTCGATTGGACAGTTGATAATACTAGCCAGCTCGGGATTGAGCCGGATTATTAAATCAGGCCATCGTATAGTTAGATACAAACTCGAAGAAATTGTTTCAGTCGAGAATGGCCGCTGGTTCTGGAGAAAATGAGTTGTATATGATACAATTCATTTGTATCTCCTCTCCACCTTATCTCAGGTTTGAGAGCTTCTTAAATAAGGAGAATATAAAAGTTACGCTTGTTAGATAGTCTTCTTCCAATCCCGATGATGGAGCTGAAAGGAAGGTTAAGAAGAAAACCAACTAGTATAAGTTAGGTATACATGAGGCAAGACAGAGAGACAACAATAGGGGACGATGTGAGCGGAAAGGAAAATGCAACTAATGTCATGACCCGGGGCAATGAAAGAGACATTACTTGGAATACCCGGCCACCCCTTGAAACATTTTGATGTTTCATGATTTCTATATGATTGTAATTGAAAACTGATTTCCAATTAATTCTAATTCCTATGTATATAGATATCGGATTAACATCCCACATTTGTAAGCTGTTACAGATGCTGAGAAGGATTAGATTATTGGAAAAAGTGATTTGATCCTCAATGTCAGATATCGGAGCAATTGTTGCTATTGGGGAAATCAACTGGTTTTACCTTTCGGCAAACTTTTGGTTTTGAATATATGTTATTATGCACCAATTTTCAAAAACTGATATATCCGTCTCTTTATTTGATAAAGTGGGATATAAATTTTCAAAAATTATGTTATGAACATTTGCCTTTATCATTTGATGATTGAGTAAGGTGTATTGTAAAACATGATGTACATTCTTAACCAAAATACAGTTTTCAAATTACAATACACAGAGTATGAGTTAATGAACTCATAGGGCTTATACATAATAATGCATGTTGTCCGCTGTCCACATGAACAAGGGCTCGGTACTCAAACTTCGTTCCACTGTGCTATGCGTTCTCTGTTTTTAGACACGCATTCTTGTTGAAATGCAAAGTCCAAATGTTTTGAGAAGTTCATAACATAAAAGAATAAAGTATAAAACCAAACGTTGGAAGTATCAAGATTCTTCGAAATGTTCGAAGATAGGGATACTTTTGCTAGGTATTCCGTAGTAATATAATCAAGAATTTGATTCTCTCTCAGATTATTCATCTATGGGTGCGCTCCTTGATGAGTAATACTGTAAAGACTTTTTCAATAATGGGATTCACTAGAAATAGATGCATATCTATTGATACTCGTTCCACCTGAATCAGTGCCTCAAATTCTATATGTGATATAGAATGGGTTATCATCTTAAGATTGTTACAACTTATGCTTAAAACCAGAATCCGGATAAACTCAAAGAACGTTTCAGTAATGACGGTTTGTGGGTTATCCCAGGCATTGACGAGGATTTAACTTTCTACCATTTTCGGGATCAAAAGTTGTTTTGTTCTCGACATGCCACATTTTTAGAAAAGGAATTTCTTGGAAAAAAGATTAGTGGAAGTATGGTAGAACATGAAGTGATTCTAGAACCACAAACGGTTACTGAAGTTTTAATAGAACCTGGAGATTCAATTGACCCTGACAAACCTTAGCCTACTGATCAGTCATATTTATTGCACATTTGTATGGTCATTTTCCCTATTATTATTAGTTACTAAATGGTGTTATTTGTAATTCAAGAACATATGTGGGTTTATGTGAAAAAAGATTTTTCATATATTTCTTAACTTATAATTAATATAATTGGGTGTAATATATGCATATCATATTTAACTAAAATATCCATGTGATTCTTAATCATTATTATTAAGATATGCATATCATATCATATCAAATATCCTTGAATTTCTTAACCATTAAGTAATTTAATTTTGAGTAAAATTGGTTGGAATATTATCTCAAATAAAATAAATGCTACTAATGATTTGATTTGAGATATTGTGCAGGTATTAAAAGTAACAAATCAATTCAAGACTGTAAATTGGATTTAAGAGATCAAATCAAATCAAATCAAGTTAGCAAATCAAATCTGCCAAATTTAGAAGCAAATTGAAGATTCTTTCAACTACAAAATATAAAACAATATTTTCAGGATCTTATCGTCGAAATGATCTCCTAAAATCGAGAGAAGAAAGATGAAAAAATTTGGAGACACGATCTTACCAATAAACGTCGGTTCAGCGGCCATATGAAGCTATAGGAGGCGGTTCCGCGGTCTAATTGTGGCCGTTTGATGAACTTTTTCATGGGCTTGATCGTCTTTTCACATACATCGAGATAACAGCTAGGTTTTCAAGTTCCAGAGCCTATATAAAGGACCAAGCATCTATCAAGATTTTTCTATCTAGTTTTTTTTTAGTTTTTTTAGCACTTTTCTTTTAACCAATTAAATTCTGTAGTGCAAAATTTTCTTAATAAAAGGTAGAGTAATTTTTATTTCTTGTCTTTTTATTTTTTCGCAATTTATTTATTCACATCTAATTTTATTAGTTAAATAGAATTTTTTTTTATCTTCTTCCTTCCTCTTTCTCATTGATTTTGAAGCGATGATGCTAACAAAAGAAACTCCTTACTTTTCGTAAGGGATCTTAAAAACTAGCTTTACAATATATTTCTCAAATCCTTTTCTATTAACCCGTCTAAAACAAGATTAATAATTTACCATTTCCCTGTGGACGATCCGTTCTCATTATCGGCTAGCTATTTGCGACACTGTTATTGATTGCGGTAATTAGAAAACACTAAAAAAATAAATTTTTACATCAATCAAATGGCATCGTTGCCGGGGAAACGGTAGTAATATTTTTCTTGTTATCCGGGTTGATGTTTTTAATAAATAAAAAAACGTTTTTTTTATAAAAAAAAAAACCGCATCTTGTATTTTTAAAGATTCTTGTGCGAGTTTTGTAAGAAATCTGGAGCACTTGGAGAGAACCAACAAAGATTCAGATACCGTCAAAAAAGAGCAGAGGAGTGGTGGAGTTCAGTGTCAAAATTTGGAGACGAGATCTCACCATACGGCGGCGGAACCACGGCGAAAGAGAGAATTTGGCGGCGGAACCGTGGTCAATTAGTTGATTTAGGCCCCAAATTTTTCTAGTATCATTTACTCTTCTTCCTCTCTTCTCTAAAACACCAATAAACTGTTTCTACCTGCAGGATTCTTTCAAATAGCGCCACAAATAAAATAAAAAAAATATTTTTGCGTGTTTTAGATTTTGGATTGTTTAGCATATTTAAAACGGACATTAAGGGGCAAGAAACCTAAATTCACATTAGGTGGGGAGTTCATTACCCTTCCTAAGCCCCAAAAATCACAAACGACACGTTACTGACAACGGCATCTGGCCCTATGAATATACGTGATATAACTGATCCTGGGTGCAAATATTTATCGATGTGGTGCCCTGGAAAGAACCTACTCAAGGTCTCTTCCGATCTCACCTATACCGAACTATATGAAGGTTGGCACACTTGCTTAACTCTTTTCTCATAATCGGACAGCTGTGTCCTCAGCACGGTTTTCCTATGAAATTTGGCTGTATCTAACGCCTCTGCATGCGTATCAATCCTCTGGAATCAACTGAGAGTTACAGCCATTCGTTAACATCTCGCATGAACCTCTTGTTCCACTCGTCTTTATTATCGTCCACTTCGACGTCATCTCTTGCTATCTGCGTATTGCAATTCATTCTCGGTTACGGTCAATTCGGAGTCTCTCACACGGACTCGAAATTACGAACTCGGTATCTTCATCACTCTGTAGAAAATATCTTGCCGAACACGTCCTCGGAAACACGTCCAAATCATCGGAGGAATACACTTTATTCGTCCGTTCTCGATCATCTCACAACGCATCTGGTGAGGTCCTTTTATCTGAAACTGGTCAATTTACTGATCTCACATCGGAGCATCTGACGAACTATGTCCTCTCTTGCTCAATTTACTCTAGATCTGAGTAAGATCCTTCAACTGGAATTCTTCATCTCAACCGAGCCTGCGTCGGCACATCAAATCTGACGAATCATACCAGTCTCTCAACTCGAGATAGACTAGCTATCTCATGTCACATCTCTGCCTCAAAGCTCTAGCGGTTCCAGCTCATAAACTCTGGAAACGACATCCTATCAATCTCAGCAATAGCTGGGTCATCTGTCTGCACGGTAAACAACAACACGACCTCAAGGGTAGGCTGTACATCTGCTAGTTATATGTATGCCCTAGAGGCCATTATTGTACATATGATGTATATTATAGTGGATGCTTGGGCATATATAGAGAGGACTTTCTTGCTCAATATGATAGTATGCTATCTGGTTGCTCTTTGTCTTAACATGTAGACTTGTATAGTGATACTGTCTTGCTCTCACATGTTGATAAAGCCCTTAGGATGTGTACTTGACTACCAGGACTATGATGGAGATCATACTAGTGGGGCAAGGGTAGTCCACAAGTACATCCTTTAATTGTTTCTAGTCGAGGGTGTATCGAGACAGGGCATCGATATTCCAGATTAGACTAGCATATACGTTTGATGACTCATATGATGGGCGATGGATGATCCCACATCTATTGGTGTTTGATATCAAAGATGGTATACGGGTGCTCAGTGGAGGCTAGGTACACTGAACGGACTCACCGAGAACTCCTAGTTGGTATTATACCTATCGTCAGATGGCAGTTCTTTGATGACACTAGTACAAGTTAGTCTGTAGACCCGAGATCGTCATAGAGTCTTGTGTAATTCCTACCGTGCTTTGATTTCCACCTTACCACGTTCAAGAGAACGTGAAAAACGGTGGTTTTTGGGTACAGTCCCGAGTCACATGGAGGCAATGAGCGATAGGAGGGGATTCGTTTCTCCCGGTATTGGGGGTTGATGTTGCGCTGTGCTCGATTGGCTATAACAGGAAGTCCCTGGCCAGGGCTGATACAGAGATTTACTCGTAAGTGTTATCAGTAGTTTCTCGACCCGTTATGAGCCTCACATCGGCACGACTTATTGGTTACTGGGGTGTGATGTTTACCACTCCTAGACTAGATATGCGACATATCAGACGAAGAGACCGGATTGTACGGTAGTGTTACTGACAGGCTTTGCAGGAGTATGAGCAGGCTTGCTTGTTGATCTTCTGATCGCTCAATACCCAGGTAGCCGTTACGTCTAGCTAGTACCGCTGACAGCTTGTGGGTGCTTGATATGATTATTGTAGGGTTACTAGGCACTCTAACAAGGGTTAAGAAAGCATCAACCATGCCCGATTAAAATTTTAGCCGTGCCTAACAACCCTAAACAAGATCTTTGCTAGAAAATTAGGGTTTCACATGCAAGTAAATCGCATATACCACTAAGTGAATATGAAATACAACCTTTGTAGATCGGTCCTTCACTTTTAAAGCTCCTTGTTGTAGTCCCTTCGCTTCGATCATGGTTCTCCCGGGCTCTTGCATGGCTTCACGAGGCGAAAGAAGCGTCCTTGCTTGAAGTCTTCGAGGCCGAAGATGATCTACGTCGAGGGAATATCAACTCAAGCTACTCCTTCACTAACTAGAGAATTAGTGAAGCAAACACCCTATACTAAAGTGCTAGTCTAGTAGAGGATGGAGAAATAGGAAGTGGGTTCTCTTTAGAATTTTATTTCTCACAATCTTTCACTCTTTTTTTAAAACCCTAGCAATCTTTTTCTTTTTGCTCAAAGAAGAAGAAGATGAACAAAAGAAAAAGGATGAGGATAATGATCAAGTGAGTGGGCTAACCATGGTGAGTGAGTATCATATACTAACTCATGTAGAGACATTACCATGGCTAATCCTAAATGGTTAGGTTAATAAAAATCTAAAGTAAAACAAAGTTAGTGGACTTTGTCGAAGCATCCACAAGCTTCTACAAGCTTCATGCTTGTGACAAAAGCTCCACTAATTTGTAATTACCTTATATAATTATTAACCACCATTTAAAATAGAATGGTGTATGTCTTGCACACCCATGTATGATGTATCATCAACCATAATACAAAAAGAAAACACATTTTAATATATATCACATATATATTAAAGTTGTGCACATGTGAGAAAAAATCCTTAAGTGAACAAGTGTTAGTTAATGTAAACTAGTATATCTAATATACAATTATACACTAAATTATTAAATCAACACTTGACTTAATAATCCGGTCATATCTCATATAACCGACTAACATCCATTGTATCGACTTATCGAATCAACACTTGATTCGATAACCCGGCTATATCATATATAACCGACCGATACAAAAAGTCGTGAGAATATAATACGGTATCACATACACGCATTATTCTCGGTCCCGCACATATCACATACGTGCTCCTATTTCGTTTTGCCTGAGCCAGTAAAACCTCTATGTAGGACTCTAAAGACTCGTCAATACGCCGGCAGTAGGTGATGATCACATCAAGCACCCACAAGCCGTCAGCGGTACTAGCTGGACGTAACGACCACCCGGGTATTGAGCGATCAGAAGATCAGCAAGCAAGCCCGCTCCAACTCCTGTAAAAGCCTAACGGTAACACTTCCCGTACAGTCCGGTCTCCTCGTCTGATATGTCGCATATCAAGTCTAGGGGTGGTAATCGTCAGACCCCAATAACTAGTAAGTCGTGCCGATGTGAGGCTCATAACGAGTCGAGAAACTACTGGTAACACTTACCAGCAAATCTCTAAATCAGCCATGGCCAGGGACTTCCCTGTTATGGCCAATCGAGCACAGCGCAACATCAACACCCAATACCGGGAGAGACGAAACCCCTCTTAATGCTCATTGCCTCCATGTGACTCGGGACTGTACCCAAAAACCACCATTTTGCACGCCCTCATGGACGTGGTAAGGTGGAAATCAAAGCACAGTGGGAATCACACAAGACTCTATGACGATCTCGGGTCTAATGACTAACCTGCACAAGTGTCACCAGAGAACTGCCATCTGACATGAGGATAATACCATCTGGGAGTTCTCGGCGAGTCCGTCCAGTGTACCCAGTCTCTACTGAGCACCCGTATACCATCTCTGATGTCAAACACCAATGGATATGGGATCATCCATCGCCCATCTCATGGGTCGAGAAGCGTATACGCTAGTCTACACTGGTATATCGATGCCCTGTCTCGATACACCCACGACTAGGAATATTAAAAGATGTACTTATGGACTACTCTGTCCCCACTAGTATGATCTGCATCATAGTCCAGGTAGTCAAGTACACATCCTAAGGGCTTTACCAACATGTAACCATAAGACAGTATCAAGGACAAGTATACATGTTAAGATAAAGAGCAACCAGGTAGCATAATATCATATCGAGCAAGAAAGTCCTCTCTATATATGTCCAAGCATCCAATATAATATACATCATCTGTAAAATACTGGCCTCTAGGGCATACATACAACTAACAATCATCACCTACTGTCGGCTTGTTGACGAGTCTTTAGAGTCTTACATAGAGGTTTCCTGGCACAGGTGAAACGAAGTAGGAGCACATATGTGATATGTGCGGGACTAAGATTAATACGTGTATGTGATACTGTATTTTATTATCGCGATATGTGATATCGGTCGGTTATATGTGATATAGCCGGGTTATCGAATCAAGTGTTGATTCGATAAGTTGATACATATGATATCAATCGGTTATATATGATATAGCCGGATTATTGAATCAAGTGTTGATTTAATAATTTAATGTATAATTATATATTTGATATATTAATTTACATTAACTAATATTTGCTCACTAGTGCATCATCTTCGGGTGTGTTCATTACAAAGAACTGTTTCTCTGTATCCTCTACGTCCTGGGTATGTGATACCAGATCAGGATCCCAGATATGTAATCTGTTACATAGGGCTACAGAAAGGTAGAGAACTGAGAACGGGTGATAAGTTTCATGAGACAGAAAACGGGGCAAGTGTTGCAGCCAAGTCTGTTGGTCACTGTCACCCTGTATTACGAATGTTAGTGTTTATGCCCTAGAAGGCCATTACTGTATCATACTAGTTTGTATATTACTTAATGGAAGCTTGGGATATTCACATGTATATAACAGTCTTGCTAAACATGGTAGTATGCTACTTGGTTTTTCTATCTTAATATGTGAGTGTACGTATTGATAGAGCTCTTAGGAACTTGCTTGTCTACCAGCGTTGTGATGGCAGTCACACTAGTGGGGGCTGGGTAGTCTACAAGCACATCCTTATTCAGGTCCCTGGTCGTTGGATTATCGAGACAGAGCATCGATACTCCGGAGTAGACTGGTGTGTACGCTTCTCATCCCAGTTGGGGAGATGGTCTGTCCCACAGCCGTCAGTACGTCGTACTGGAGATAGTATGCAGGTGCTCGTTAGGTTACGGGTACACCGGACAGGACTCACAGGGAACTGTTGGTTGGTTTGATACCAGTCGTCAGTGAGCAGTTCCCAGGTGACATGAGTACAGCATAGTCCGCAGACTTGACACTGCTGCTTCGCCTCGAGTGTGTCCCACTGTTCTTAAATTGCTACCCTACCACGGCTCAAAGGAGTCGTGCAAACAGGTAGCAGTTGGGTGCAGTCCCGAGCACTTGGAGGCAGTAGCGGTTAGACAGGATTCGTCCCTCCCGGTATTGGGAGTAGATATCGTGCTGTGTCAGAGAGCCATTACGCAAAGTCCCTGGCCAGGGCAAGCGAGATTTGCTGGTAGGTTCCAGTAGTTTCTCAGGGTGTAATGGGCTTCGCTCCGACACGACTTATACCGCTATTAGGGGACTGACGCTTGCCGCCCCCCTAGGCCCGATATGCGATAGTCTTGGACGAACGGACCGGACTGTATGGAGATTGTCACATCAGACTCAGTAGGAGTTCGGATGGGTTTCCTCATCGGCCTTCTTATCGACAACTACCTGGGGACCGTTACGTACAGCTAGTGCCGCTTGCGGTCTGTGGTTAAACCCACTGCCAGCGTAGTAGTCGAGTCTCTAGAGTCCCACACAGAGAGTTTCCTACTCCAGGCGAAACGATATAGAGGTTGCATGGTTTTGCGACAAAGGGTTCGGACGCATACGTGCATTTACGCGCGTACGACTTTCGGACAGTTTTTACCAGTCGGCTTTGGTTTAAGCCAATTACTGGTATCCGGTTATTGGATTTATACAGTCTAAAGTTTTTCCGTATTTTTACGGATCGGAGGGGCGTTCTCGTAATTGTACGAGAAGCTTCTAGAAGATGGTGACTAAGGAGGGTTATGTGTCATATTCATTGAATGAGTTATATGAGTCATGGTGGTGATTCATTCATCTCATTAATGCACATTTATTGCTTAATGACTCATGCTAATGAATCACCACTAGATATTTTATGAAGCATGATTATTCATCACTCTTTATTCTTTTCTTCTTATTAGAAAATGCTTCATATATGTTATGATACTCATAACTTATTCATCATAATATATTTCACATTCTCTCTCCTCAAGCTCTGTCTCTTCAAAAGACTAATCCTCACCCTCATGTGTTGAGATCTAGGATTAGTTAGACTAAACAATCCATAACCATCACTCTATTTCATTCTATCTTCTTTGATTAGCAATCCAAGAAGATTAGTTGCCTCAAGTTTAGAGGTTTAGGTTGGAGTTTTGCTCTCGGGTGGATCGTCTACTACCTAGAGAAGGCCGAGGAGAACAAGGAGATCGTAAAGACGAAGGACTAGTTTCGATAGGTATAATCCCTAAGCATAGTAGTTTAGAACAACTATATGTTTGGTTAGTTATCGTTTAGCTTCGATTCAAGCGGTCAGTCGATGTTCGTTCACTAAACAAGATCGTTTTTGAAAAATTCCGCCTCCCCACAAGTTCTGGGGTGTAGCACATCGACTTACAACGAATACATTGATTCTGAACGAATGTTATTAGATACCGAACCTGATATACAAAATCATATCAGTCTCTTTATAAGTAAAGAAATGATAAAATTTTGTATTGATGGATAATGTTTTGAACATTTCCTATATCAAAAGTTGATCGGTTCAGGCACGTTATCTAAAAGCGTTGATGTTCTAAATCAAACTACAGTTCTTAGTATATGGAACACACATAAGAGGAAGAGTTCAGAAATGAACGGATCCTTCTTAAGTTATTGTAGACTAGGTCAGATCAATGTGACCCGACTAGCTGAAGTTACATGTAGATGCATATTTAAATCAGTTTGAATTTACATCTAGTGAAACTCGCCAGTCATGTCACAAAGATAAGATGACCATAACTCCGTTTATTGGAAACAGAGAAAGAGTTGGTAAACTCTTGGGATTGATACATGTTGATGTATGTAAGGTCCCCTGTCTACACATGCCAAAACTGGTTCTTTGTACTTCGTTACATTCTCTGATAATCTCTCAAGATTCAGACCTATGTTCCTGCTGAAACATAAGTCCGAACCTTTTGAGATATTCACAGAATATAAGTTAGAAGTAGAGAACCAAAATACGGGTATAAGTATTATGTCCTATGATGAGATCAAGGAGGAGAATACTTGAGCACGGAATTCCTGGACTATTCTAAAGGAGAATGAGATTCTCTCTCAGCATTACTCCTCTGAATACACCATAGCACGATGGTATATCGGGGCGGAGCAATCACACCCTATATGATATGGTGTGCTCTATGATGAGTACTGCTGAGTTACCTTTTTCCTTTTGGGAGTTATGCACTTATGAAGTTGCATATCTATTGAATAGGGTTCCAATCAAATCAGTTGCCTACCATTTCATATGTGATATGGAAAGGGAAGCGCCCATATCTTAAGTTAGTTAAGATTTGGAGTTGTCCGGCCTATGTCTGAAAAGCAAATTCCGGAAAAGCTCGAGGCAAGATCTGTTATGTAGAACTGGAAATGTTCCAGCTATACCAACTGCAGCTGATGATTTGAAAGAACCAAAGGATTCAATAGTTACCAACGAACCTCAGCCTCTCCGCCGATCTAGTAGGGTTCCTCACCCACCTGAGAGATACCTCGGTTTCTCTATGACAGTGGGAGCGAGGATTGCATCATGAGATGGTGACCCAACTAGTTTCGAGCTGGCCATCAGCAGTGGGACTCTGTAAGAATGGCTGGATGCTTAGTGATCTGAGATGGAATCCTTATACACCAACAAAGTATGGACTTTGGTTGCTATATCTGAAGGGTTAAATCCCCATCAGGAGCAAGTATATCTTGAGAAGATTACTTGGTGTAGTTGGAAAAGTTGAGACTTTCAAAGCTAGACTTGTTAAAGGTTTTCGTCATCGACCAGGCGTGGATAATGATGAAACCTTTTCCGGTGGCTATGCTTAAGTCCATCCAGATCCTACTTACCACGGCTACATACCATGACTACGATATCTGGTGGTTGGGTGTCATGACAGCTTTTCTAAATGATGTTTTAGAAGAGAACGTCTATAAGAACACAGCCAGAGGGCTTCGAAGACAGTGGGAGCAGCGGAAACGTGTACAAGATGCTTTATAAGATAAAGCAGGCATCGCGGAGTTGGAACATCTGTTTTGATGTGTTAGTCAAACAGTTTGACATCATCAAAATGGTAGATGAACCTTGTATAAACAAAAAGGTAGTAGGGAGTATGGTGACGATCCTCGTAGAGTACGTGGATGCCATACTCTTGATAGGAAAAGAGTTTCCTATGCTACGCTCGATCAATGTCCGCTTATCACAATGATTCTCCATATAGGATCAAAGTGATACCTCCTAAATCCTGGGTTTTGGATCTATGAGATAGATCTAAATGGATGTTAGGATTCTCACTAGTTGTAGTGAGAAGGTATCAATCGACCCTGGGGAGAATCACTGGAATGGTTCCAGGGTGATAAAGACGACTGAATGTCAGTCGCAGGCATTGTCTTTACCCTCAGTAAAGGGACGGTATGTTGGAAGAGTTCCAAGCTACATACCGTGGCATACTAGACGATAAAGGCTTGATACATCGCTATTTAAGATGCTACCAAAGAGGCTGTTTGGGTATATATTGGTTCATAAGATGAACCATGTTCCTCCCATTGTGTGACAATGGAGTTGTGGCTTATGCAAGGAACGTCCGTCCCATCAGTGATCCAGACATATTCTAAGGCAGTATCACCTGATCATGGAGATGGTTGATCTCCAAGGGATCGAGGTTAGGAGAGTAGACTCAGAGGACAAACGCAGCGGATCCACTCACGAAAGGCTTTTTCCCAGAGAGAGACTTTTATGGGATGGTTGAGTATGAGATACTGCAACCACTGCTACAGATGGCCCTAGTGCAAGTGGGAGATTGTTAGTTATATGTATGCCCTAGAGGCCATTACTGTACATAGGATGTATATTGTAGTGGATGCTGGGACATATATAGGGAGGACTTTCTTGCTCGACATGATAGTATGCTATCTGGTTGATCTTTACCTTAACGTGTATTCTGATTGTCTCTCTGTTACATGTTGGTAAAGCCCTTAGGATCTGTACTTGACTACCTGGACTGTGATGCGGATCATACTAGTGGGGACATGGTAGTCTATAAGTACATCCTTCAAAGTCCCTAGTCGAGGGTGTATCGAGACGGGGCATCGATATACCAGAGTAGACTAGCGTATGCCTTCTCGACCCATACAGATGGGCGATGGATGATCCCATATCCATTGGTGTTTGACATCAGAGATGATATACGGGTGCTCAGTAGAGACTGGGTACACTGGACGGACTCGCCGAGAACTCCCAGATGGTATTATACCTCACGTCAGATGGCAGTTCTCTGGTGACACTGGTACAGAGTAGTCTGTTGACCCGAGATCGTCATAGAGTCTTGTGTGGTTCCCACTGTGCTTTGATTTCCATCTTACCACGTCCAAGAGGGCGTGCAAAATGGTGGTTTTTGGGTACAGTCCCGAGTCACATGGAGGCAATGAGCGATAGGAGGGGATTCGTCTCTCCCGGTATAGGGAGTTGATGTTGCGCTGTGTTCGATTGGCTATAACAGGAAATCCCTGGCCAGGGTTGCTGAGATTTACTGGTAAGTGTTATCAGTAGTTTCTCGAATAGTTATAGACCTCATATCGACACGACTTATCGAGCTATTGGGGTCTGACGTTTACCACCCCTAGGCGAGATATGCGACATATCAGACGATCAGACCGGACTGTACGGTAGTGTTACTGGTTGGATTCACTGGAGTGTGAGCGGGCTTGCTCGTCGATCTTCAGATCGCTCAATACCCGGGTGGCCGTTACGTTTAGCAGACCGCTTGCGGCTTGTGGGTGTTTGATATGATCATCATCTGCTGCCGGCGTATTGACGAGTCTTTAGAGTCCTACACAGAGGTTTCCTGGCTCAAGCGAAACGAAATAGGAGCGCATATGAGATATGTGCGGGACCGAGAATGATACCAGTATGTGATACTGTATTCGATTCTCGCGATATGTGACATTGATCGGTTATATGTGATATAGCCGGGTTATCGGATCAAGTGTTGATTCGATAAGTTGTTACTGTTGATATTAGTCGGTTATATGCGATATGACCGGATCGTTAAATCAAGTGTTGATTTAATGATTTAATGCGTAATTATATATTTGATATATTACTTTGCATTAACTAGTATCGGTTCACTTTAAATGGATTTTCTCACTCGGGTGTGCGCATTGCATATGCGATATGATTTTGTGCACTTGCTTGTATCATGTTTGATGATACATGCAATACTGGGTTAAATGTATGTTTAAACCATAGTTAGTTAATGGTTAAGGGTTTTAAATGATTTATTTATTGTTTTATTTATTTTTGGCAAAAGGAAAATGGTGGCTTTATTTATTTCTTTTGTTGAAGTTTCTTGAACTTTTGAAAAGTCCACCATTTTTGTTTTATGCCAAACCCTAACCACTCACTAACTTTGGTTAACTCTCTACACTTAACTATGGTAAGTGTTATGATAAGATTGAATTTTATTTTCTATTCTTTTTATCTTATCATAATAATTATCATCTTCTTGCTTTCTTCTTCTTCTTCATTTCAAGAAGAAAAGCTTGACTACATCAATGGTGGATTGATGAAATGAGTGAGAAATCCAATTCTAAAGTCTACCCACTTCCTATTTCTTCATCCTCTACCTCTTGCCAAGTAGTAGAGTGTGTTTCCTTCACAAGTCATCATGGCTCGGTGAAGGTGGAGCTCGATCTAGTGATGCTTCGACGTAGATCATCTTCGGCACGTCGTCGATGACCTAGCCCGCTTCTTCTCCGATGAAGCCGACGCAAGAGCCCGGATTTCGGATTTGTACAGCGGAGATGACTTCTTCATGGAGCTATGGAGGTGGACAAATGGATCTACAAAGGTTGTATATCCGTATCCCTTAGTTAAGTGTTAGCTAGTTTATGTTTTCGCCTAAACATCTAGCAAACGATCCGTAGTCGGGTCTCTCGGCACCTAGAATTTTTGAAAATGGCATGTTCGATGCCTTGTGAGACCTCATTAGGGTGCCTAGGAACCCTACAGTGGTATCAGAGCCTAGCTAGAGCCTTAGGCGATCGGTAGACGAAGTTAGAGATCCGATCGAACCGCGAAACCCCAAGAAAAATCGCTCTCTGTACATTTTTCAAAACTGTTGTATTTTGTGAATTAAAAATATGAAGAAAAATAAGCAGGAAAAACTAAGAATTACTGTGAAGTTTGGTCGAATAATTCAATAATTGGAGCGCGGATCCGCGGCCAAACCAGGGGTTTGGCGGCTCTTCCGCGGCCCAAATTTCGACTTAGTCCCTCAAATTTCATATATTTATTCTTAGGTCCTTTCTTGGCATTTTTTGATGTGAATTTTTTAATTCCACTCAGGTGTTGAGTTTTCTAGGGTTTTATTGGGGATTCGTTAATTTGATCGGATAATTTAACTTTGTTTATGTTTTTCCGGATATTTTAGAATATGTTAAAAAGTTCGACCGGATATAAATACCCAATTTTTCCCCTGTCGGGAAATTTCCAAGCGTTGGATTTTTCCGTAGTTTAACGACGTTCTAAGTAGTGCATGTAACGCGATGGTCCCTCTAGAAGACAACAAACCTTAACTCGATTATGTGACCGTCTTGAACTGCCCTTTGAACCTTCGGGTTTGGGGCAGTACGGCGTGCCACATGTGAGGCGTTGGCTTGACCCTTCTACGGCTGGACCGTCGGTACAGAGGCACGAACTGAATGTTGTTAGACTTATTTCATGTGTTGAGCTGTATCGGGAAAACTTGGGTGTTCGATTGTTCGATCGGAAAGTTTGACATTTTCTATTTATCCGGAATGGGATACAATAATTGAAATTCACAAATAGTTATGAGATAACTAAATGAATAATATAAACATAGCAGTTTAGTCTCACTTGATCGGTTGCCACGGAATTTTGATGTGATCAAAAGTCCGTCGCAATCACGTAGCGTACGCGGATACTCGCCGGGTAAACTTAATAGACAGCCACACTCCATAGCCCCGACCAAGTGACTGTAGGAGAACCCCGTCGCCGAAAACATCCGTTCGGGTGCTCGCGGTAGCGGTGTTCCGCCTTGGTGCACTTCGTCGACGGTATCGGGGGTGCGGCCGCCTACTAAAGTTTGCGACGAGCATTCGATCAGGATGTCGGGAATCTTGTTGAATTACCCGACTTGATATTGAAAAGTGTTTTCGATTTTGAGACTAAAATGCGGGGTTTATAATTGTTAGGCATGTGATGTCTAAGGTATTCATTTGATTAGGCATGCGATGTCTATGCAGATTGCGGATTCCAACTGTTGTAGTTTTACACTTTCTTTTCTGTGACCGTAAGTGTAATATGTGATATCGCCGGTTTCGTTGCTATATGTCAACGACAATTGGGATGCGCATATTTACTTACGTTGATGACATGTGATGTTATGTGTTGCTGGATATGTTATATTGGATCGTCGTGTTTGAATAGCCGGGGGTTTTTTATGTGAGATGAGTGTTTTTCTTTTTCATTCATGTAAAAACTTGTATGTAATATTCTTTTATTGGGGCACTTCCAGGTTGCGGAAGATGTCACCGTTTGTATATTATTTACTTTTCCGCACTAGGATAGACCCAAGGAGGAGGGCACAAGTAACCGGGTTCTGGAGTCCAGTGGGAGACCAACTCGAGGAGTCGAGTCCGGGTCTCCTAACTCTAGAATTGGTAGGGTTGCTTGCCGCTCTCGTAGGGGTCTGGGGGTATGGGTTTGGCTATTCATCACGACCGTGGAATCCGTGTTTTATACTGGCTCGTATTGAAAACACGGACGTCCTAGTATATCCAATATTTCATATGTTTCTTCTGCTGCGATATCTGTGATGTGTGTAAGTCCGTGTTGCCCACCCCGGTGCTTACCGGGAGGCGGAAAACATAATAAAAATCGGATTTTTATGACTTAGGCAACATGGACTAAACTTGTGAGGATCTTTGCTAAACATAAACTAGCTAACCCTAACTACGAAGTAGCTAAGTGAAGAAAGGTTATACCTTTGGTCTTTAGTCCTTCTCTCCTTGCTCCTAGGTATGGTAGAAAAGGGTCACCTTGTTTGTCTTCTCCCGTCAAAGAAGGATCCACCCGAAAGCCACCACCTTTAGCTTCAACTCCAAGCTAGGAGTAACTAGAGTGCAAGAAATGCTAAGACTTGAACCCTAGAAGTGAGTAGAAAAGATCAAGAGAGGGTTTTTCTCAAGCTTTTTGTTTCTCAACACATGAGAGGGAGAGAGCTTGAGGGAGAGGATGAGCAAGAGAGAGAAATAGAATGAGAGAATGAATTATTTGTGAGCCTTTCTCACTAATATGTGTGTATAATTTTTAATTGAATAATTAGCTAGATAATTATCATGGTAAATCATGACATGACCATTATCATTTCAAATTGCAAAGATCAAAAAGCATCTTCCAAAAGAAATTATGATGGTCAAAGTGTCAACCTTGGTCAACAAGTCAAAGAAGTCAAAAGGTCAACAACCACAACCATGGATAATTATTAAACTAATTACTAATTAACAATAACACACACATAAATATTAGGGTTAATAAAAAGACAAAAGCCATTAACCCTAAACAAGGTCCTCTCCCCCAATCTCAAGCAACTGTGCATACGCACCCGCATTCGTGATCCGAGGAACACGAACACAATGAGAAAAACCAATCTCAAATCATATACTAGGATCCGGCTTAAACCAAAGCCCGCTAGTATAGACTGTCCGGACAGCAAACGTGCACAAGTGCGCGGATGCGAACGAACCCTGTCGCAAAACCATGCGACCTCTACTCGTTTTGCCTAAAGGCGAATAGCTCTCTGTGTGGGACTCTAAAGACTCGACACTACGCTGGCAGTGGGTTTAACCACAGACCGCAAGCGGCACTAGCTGTACGTAACGGTCCCCAGGTAGATGTCGATAAGAAGACCGACGAGGTGAACCCCATCTGCACTCCTACTGAGCCTGTATGTGACAGTCTCCGTACAGTCCGGTCTGTTCGTCTGATACATCGCATGGCGGGCCTAGGGGGGCGGTGAACGTCAGTCCCCTAATAGCGGTACAAGTCGTGTCGGAGTGAAGCCCAGAACACCCTGAGATAACACTGGAAGCCTACCAGTATATCTCGCTTGCCCTGGCCAGGGACTACTCGTGTAATGGCTCTCCTGGACACAGCGCGATGTCAACCCCCAATACCGGGAGAGACGAATCCTGTCTAACCGTCACTGCCTCCAAGTGCTTCGGGACTGCACCCAAAAACTACCTGTTTGCACGACTCCTCTGAGCCGTGGTAGGGTAGTAATCAAAGTGCAGTGGGAACACACTCGAGGCGAAGTGACAGTGTCAAGTCAGCGGACTAAGCTGTACTCATGTCACCTGGGAACTGATAACTGACGATAGGTATATTACCAACCAACAGTTCCCGACGAGTCCTGTCCAGTGTACTCGTAACCTAACGAGCACCCGCATACTATCCCAAGTACGACGTACTAACGGCTGTGGGACAGACCGTCTCCCACACTGGGATGAGAAGCGCATACGCTAGTCTACTCCGGAGTATCGATGCCCTGTCTCGATAGTCCAACGACCAGGGACCTGTATAAGGATGTGCTTATAGATTACCCAGCTCCCACGAGTGCGAGCGCCATCACAACGCTGGTAATCAAGCAAAGATCCTAAGGGCTCTACTAATATGCTAAAAGAAACACATGCACATATTAAAGCAGAGACAAACCAAGTAGCATACTACCATTTCGAGCAAGATTGTATATACAACTGTGAATATCCCAAGCTTCCATTAAGTAATATACAAGCTAGTATGATACAGTAATGGCCTCTAGGGCATATACACTAACAATGTGATCATGTGATGTTCTGTGATAGATACAGTATATAGTATATATGATATATTATATAGACGTTACTTATGTTTTACACCCGCGCTAGCCCTGCCCCGCTCTGCCGTTAGTTACCTAACCTAACGGTGCACGAGGGGACATCGAGGCGAATGCGGATGGCATAAGTGTACGTCGTATTTATCTGTGATGTTTAGGTACTTAAATGATGGGACTTCATTAATCTGATTAATGAAATAAAAGAAACCTAAGATGTTGTAGAATCGAATTTCAAAATAAAACAGGTAGCTACAGTTCTTGCTATGCACAGAGGTATATGAGATATATCCTGCACCTTATTCGATGAGGAAAGGACCGAGATCCCTTCACCGGGAGTGACTCCTTTAGCAATAACTGGCAGATGCTACACACTCGGTTTGTCTTCTGATTGCTTTTAAGAGTTTTTGCTTTGCACAGTGATATATATGATATATCCCGCACCTCATTCGACGAGGAAAGGACCGACGATCCCTTCACCGGGAGTGACTCCTTTAGCAAAACTAGAAAAGCCTCAAAAACACTCCATTTCAAAATTCATTTGATTCTACAACGATATCAAGTTCATTACGCAATAGGTTTTCAGAAAAACCTGTCGTAGCCCTCCGTCATTTCAGATATGTACTAGTTAGTATTCGTGCTGCGGTAGTTTGGCATTCGTCAAGGCGTAGTGTACGGTAGCTAACTAGTATTTATCTGCTTGAGCATATGATGCGATTGGATTAGGGTATTCGTACGGCGTTGTTTGGCATTCGTCAAGGGTCGTGCGGGTGGGTTTAATTCAATCAAGAAATGTACGGGTTGAACTTGACTAGTGGACTATGGGTTGTTTGTCATTCGTCAAGGTCATAGCGAGCTAGGGGCAAAATATTATCGGGAATTTCAAGTGTTGAAATTTGCAATGAGATTGCATACCTTCTATGAGATAGTTGGATCCCGATACCCGCTGCGAGTAAGAGTTACTCCTGGGAGAGTTTTACACATTACAATTAGCCGATCAAGTAGGTGTCTAGAAAGGTGTCAACGGGGTTACGCCTCTGGGAAAATGAGGTTTACATTAATTAGGTTCGTGCGAAAGCACGGGGGACCTCCCTCAAAGTACCGACACTGGCCTGGCTGAAAGATTGGCGAACTTGTAGTGTGTAATTAATCCCGGCTAGTCTTTCCTTTTAGGGTTTGAAGGAAGATTTGATAAAAAGCAGTGGGAGCCATCCTGATTAGATAAAATAATAACCAATCTATTCTTGCAAGAGCGCACGCTGAGTGTTTTCTTCTCTCTCTCTCCAGGTAGCGACCATATCATGCCTTAATCAAGATAATAATACGGATTATTGACCGAACCCGCTTGTTATACTGAGCTGGGGAACGTTGGTCCCGCTCCAACTTATAATTGTTATAAGACAGAGCAGGAAATTGGGGATTACCAGAATTCCCGTGCCGCCCAAACGAAGAGAGTGCATGCTGATGCATCATCTTCGGGTGTGTTCATTACAAAGAACTGTTTCTCTGTATCCTCTACGTCCTGGGTATGTGATACCAGATCAGGATCCCAGATATGTAATCTGTTACATAGGGCTACAGAAAGGTAGAGAACTGAGAACGGGTGATAAGTTTCATGAGACAGAAAACGGGGCAAGTGTTGCAGCCAAGTCTGTTGGTCACTGTCACCCTGTATTACGAATGTTAGTGTTTATGCCCTAGAAGGCCATTACTGTATCATACTAGTTTGTATATTACTTAATGGAAGCTTGGGATATTCACATGTATATAACAGTCTTGCTAAACATGGTAGTATGCTACTTGGTTTTTCTATCTTAATATGTGAGCGTACGTATTGATAGAGCTCTTAGGAACTTGCTTGTCTACCAGCGTTGTGATGGCAGTCACACTAGTGGGGGCTGGGTAGTCTACAAGCACATCCTTATTCAGGTCCCTGGTCGTTGGATTATCGAGACAGAGCATCGATACTCCGGAGTAGACTGGTGTGTACGCTTCTCATCCCAGTTGGGGAGATGGTCTGTCCCACAGCCGTCAGTACGTCGTACTGGAGATAGTATGCAGGTGCTCGTTAGGTTACGGGTACACCGGACAGGACTCACAGGGAACTGTTGGTTGGTTTGATACCAGTCGTCAGTGAGCAGTTCCCAGGTGACATGAGTACAGCATAGTCCGCAGACTTGACACTGCTGCTTCGCCTCGAGTGTGTCCCACTGTTCTTAAATTGCTACCCTACCACGGCTCAAAGGAGTCGTGCAAACAGGTAGCAGTTGGGTGCAGTCCCGAGCACTTGGAGGCAGTAGCGGTTAGACAGGATTCGTCCCTCCCGGTATTGGGAGTAGATATCGTGCTGTGTCAGAGAGCCATTACGCAAAGTCCCTGGCCAGGGCAAGCGAGATTTGCTGGTAGGTTCCAGTAGTTTCTCAGGGTGTAATGGGCTTCGCTCCGACACGACTTATACCGCTATTAGGGGACTGACGCTTGCCGCCCCCCTAGGCCCGATATGCGATAGTCTTGGACGAACGGACCGGACTGTATGGAGATTGTCACATCAGACTCAGTAGGAGTTCGGATGGGTTTCCTCATCGGCCTTCTTATCGACAACTACCTGGGGACCGTTACGTACAGCTAGTGCCGCTTGCGGTCTGTGGTTAAACCCACTGCCAGCGTAGTAGTCGAGTCTCTAGAGTCCCACACAGAGAGTTTCCTACTCCAGGCGAAACGATATAGAGGTTGCATGGTTTTGCGACAAAGGGTTCGGACGCATACGTGCATTTACGCGCGTACGACTTTCGGACAGTTTTTACCAGTCGGCTTTGGTTTAAGCCAATTACTGGTATCCGGTTATTGGATTTATACAGTCTAAAGTTTTTCCGTATTTTTACGGATCGGAGGGGCGTTCTCGTAATTGTACGAGAAGCTTCTAGAAGATGGTGACTAAGGAGGGTTATGTGTCATATTCATTGAATGAGTTATATGAGTCATGGTGGTGATTCATTCATCTCATTAATGCACATTTATTGCTTAATGACTCATGCTAATGAATCACCACTAGATATTTTATGAAGCATGATTATTCATCACTCTTTATTCTTTTCTTCTTATTAGAAAATGCTTCATATATGTTATGATACTCATAACTTATTCATCATAATATATTTCACATTCTCTCTCCTCAAGCTCTGTCTCTTCAAAAGACTAATCCTCACCCTCATGTGTTGAGATCTAGGATTAGTTAGACTAAACAATCCATAACCATCACTCTATTTCATTCTATCTTCTTTGATTAGCAATCCAAGAAGATTAGTTGCCTCAAGTTTAGAGGTTTAGGTTGGAGTTTTGCTCTCGGGTGGATCGTCTACTACCTAGAGAAGGCCGAGGAGAACAAGGAGATCGTAAAGACGAAGGACTAGTTTCGATAGGTATAATCCCTAAGCATAGTAGTTTAGAACAACTATATGTTTGGTTAGTTATCGTTTAGCTTCGATTCAAGCGGTCAGTCGATGTTCGTTCACTAAACAAGATCGTTTTTGAAAAATTCCGCCTCCCCACAAGTTCTGGGGTGTAGCACATCGACTTACAACGAATACATTGATTCTGAACGAATGTTATTAGATACCGAACCTGATATACAAAATCATATCAGTCTCTTTATAAGTAAAGAAATGATAAAATTTTGTATTGATGGATAATGTTTTGAACATTTCCTATATCAAAAGTTGATCGGTTCAGGCACGTTATCTAAAAGCGTTGATGTTCTAAATCAAACTACAGTTCTTAGTATATGGAACACACATAAGAGGAAGAGTTCAGAAATGAACGGATCCTTCTTAAGTTATTGTAGACTAGGTCAGATCAATGTGACCCGACTAGCTGAAGTTACATGTAGATGCATATTTAAATCAGTTTGAATTTACATCTAGTGAAACTCGCCAGTCATGTCACAAAGATAAGATGACCATAACTCCGTTTATTGGAAACAGAGAAAGAGTTGGTAAACTCTTGGGATTGATACATGTTGATGTATGTAAGGTCCCCTGTCTACACATGCCAAAACTGGTTCTTTGTACTTCGTTACATTCTCTGATAATCTCTCAAGATTCAGACCTATGTTCCTGCTGAAACATAAGTCCGAACCTTTTGAGATATTCACAGAATATAAGTTAGAAGTAGAGAACCAAAATACGGGTATAAGTATTATGTCCTATGATGAGATCAAGGAGGAGAATACTTGAGCACGGAATTCCTGGACTATTCTAAAGGAGAATGAGATTCTCTCTCAGCATTACTCCTCTGAATACACCATAGCACGATGGTATATCGGGGCGGAGCAATCACACCCTATATGATATGGTGTGCTCTATGATGAGTACTGCTGAGTTACCTTTTTCCTTTTGGGAGTTATGCACTTATGAAGTTGCATATCTATTGAATAGGGTTCCAATCAAATCAGTTGCCTACCATTTCATATGTGATATGGAAAGGGAAGCGCCCATATCTTAAGTTAGTTAAGATTTGGAGTTGTCCGGCCTATGTCTGAAAAGCAAATTCCGGAAAAGCTCGAGGCAAGATCTGTTATGTAGAACTGGAAATGTTCCAGCTATACCAACTGCAGCTGATGATTTGAAAGAACCAAAGGATTCAATAGTTACCAACGAACCTCAGCCTCTCCGCCGATCTAGTAGGGTTCCTCACCCACCTGAGAGATACCTCGGTTTCTCTATGACAGTGGGAGCGAGGATTGCATCATGAGATGGTGACCCAACTAGTTTCGAGCTGGCCATCAGCAGTGGGACTCTGTAAGAATGGCTGGATGCTTAGTGATCTGAGATGGAATCCTTATACACCAACAAAGTATGGACTTTGGTTGCTATATCTGAAGGGTTAAATCCCCATCAGGAGCAAGTATATCTTGAGAAGATTACTTGGTGTAGTTGGAAAAGTTGAGACTTTCAAAGCTAGACTTGTTAAAGGTTTTCGTCATCGACCAGGCGTGGATAATGATGAAACCTTTTCCGGTGGCTATGCTTAAGTCCATCCAGATCCTACTTACCACGGCTACATACCATGACTACGATATCTGGTGGTTGGGTGTCATGACAGCTTTTCTAAATGATGTTTTAGAAGAGAACGTCTATAAGAACACAGCCAGAGGGCTTCGAAGACAGTGGGAGCAGCGGAAACGTGTACAAGATGCTTTATAAGATAAAGCAGGCATCGCGGAGTTGGAACATCTGTTTTGATGTGTTAGTCAAACAGTTTGACATCATCAAAATGGTAGATGAACCTTGTATAAACAAAAAGGTAGTAGGGAGTATGGTGACGATCCTCGTAGAGTACGTGGATGCCATACTCTTGATAGGAAAAGAGTTTCCTATGCTACGCTCGATCAATGTCCGCTTATCACAATGATTCTCCATATAGGATCAAAGTGATACCTCCTAAATCCTGGGTTTTGGATCTATGAGATAGATCTAAATGGATGTTAGGATTCTCACTAGTTGTAGTGAGAAGGTATCAATCGACCCTGGGGAGAATCACTGGAATGGTTCCAGGGTGATAAAGACGACTGAATGTCAGTCGCAGGCATTGTCTTTACCCTCAGTAAAGGGACGGTATGTTGGAAGAGTTCCAAGCTACATACCGTGGCATACTAGACGATAAAGGCTTGATACATCGCTATTTAAGATGCTACCAAAGAGGCTGTTTGGGTATATATTGGTTCATAAGATGAACCATGTTCCTCCCATTGTGTGACAATGGAGTTGTGGCTTATGCAAGGAACGTCCGTCCCATCAGTGATCCAGACATATTCTAAGGCAGTATCACCTGATCATGGAGATGGTTGATCTCCAAGGGATCGAGGTTAGGAGAGTAGACTCAGAGGACAAACGCAGCGGATCCACTCACGAAAGGCTTTTTCCCAGAGAGAGACTTTTATGGGATGGTTGAGTATGAGATACTGCAACCACTGCTACAGATGGCCCTAGTGCAAGTGGGAGATTGTTAGTTATATGTATGCCCTAGAGGCCATTACTGTACATAGGATGTATATTGTAGTGGATGCTGGGACATATATAGGGAGGACTTTCTTGCTCGACATGATAGTATGCTATCTGGTTGATCTTTACCTTAACGTGTATTCTGATTGTCTCTCTGTTACATGTTGGTAAAGCCCTTAGGATCTGTACTTGACTACCTGGACTGTGATGCGGATCATACTAGTGGGGACATGGTAGTCTATAAGTACATCCTTCAAAGTCCCTAGTCGAGGGTGTATCGAGACGGGGCATCGATATACCAGAGTAGACTAGCGTATGCCTTCTCGACCCATACAGATGGGCGATGGATGATCCCATATCCATTGGTGTTTGACATCAGAGATGATATACGGGTGCTCAGTAGAGACTGGGTACACTGGACGGACTCGCCGAGAACTCCCAGATGGTATTATACCTCACGTCAGATGGCAGTTCTCTGGTGACACTGGTACAGAGTAGTCTGTTGACCCGAGATCGTCATAGAGTCTTGTGTGGTTCCCACTGTGCTTTGATTTCCATCTTACCACGTCCAAGAGGGCGTGCAAAATGGTGGTTTTTGGGTACAGTCCCGAGTCACATGGAGGCAATGAGCGATAGGAGGGGATTCGTCTCTCCCGGTATAGGGAGTTGATGTTGCGCTGTGTTCGATTGGCTATAACAGGAAATCCCTGGCCAGGGTTGCTGAGATTTACTGGTAAGTGTTACCAGTAGTTTCTCGAATAGTTATAGACCTCATATCGACACGACTTATCGAGCTATTGGGGTCTGACGTTTACCACCCCTAGGCGAGATATGCGACATATCAGACGATCAGACCGGACTGTACGGTAGTGTTACTGGTTGGATTCACTGGAGTGTGAGCGGGCTTGCTCGTCGATCTTCAGATCGCTCAATACCCGGGTGGCCGTTACGTTTAGCAGACCGCTTGCGGCTTGTGGGTGTTTGATATGATCATCATCTGCTGCCGGCGTATTGACGAGTCTTTAGAGTCCTACACAGAGGTTTCCTGGCTCAAGCGAAACGAAATAGGAGCGCATATGAGATATGTGCGGGACCGAGAATGATACCAGTATGTGATACTGTATTCGATTCTCGCGATATGTGACATTGATCGGTTATATGTGATATAGCCGGGTTATCGGATCAAGTGTTGATTCGATAAGTTGTTACTGTTGATATTAGTCGGTTATATGCGATATGACCGGATCGTTAAATCAAGTGTTGATTTAATGATTTAATGCGTAATTATATATTTGATATATTACTTTGCATTAACTAGTATCGGTTCAATTTAAATTGATTTTCTCACTCGGGTGTGTGTAAGTCCACGTTGCGACCCCCGGTTCTTACGGGGAGGCGGAAACGGTATAAAATCAAAATTTTAACGCAAGAGGCAACATGGACTAAGCAAGGTCGGGATCTTTACCTAAACTAAAACTAGCAAACTAAGCTAAAGATATTTAGCTACTCGGATGAAGATGGTTATACCTAAACTTGAACTCCTTCTCTTCAAGCTCCGATGGTGGTTCGATGGCTCCTTCTCGTTGTCTCCGTACGCCGAAGATAGATCCACTTGAAAGCTCCAACCTTTAGCTCCTTCTTCGTTCTTTGAAGAAAACTAGTTCACTTGGTTTGCCAAACCTAGTGAACTAGAATGAGTAGAGATGAAATAGAATGGGATTTTATCTATGGTTCTTGATTCTCAACTCATGAGACAAGAGAACCATAGATCAAGAGAGGGAGCAAGAGGTTGAGGGTGAGAGCAAGGGGAGAGCTCAAGAACAAGAGAGAGAATGAGCAAGAAAGAATGAGCAACTCTTTTGTCTTTCACCCTCTCATAATCCAAAGCAATGATAACTCATCATATCAACAAAAGTCTTATGTGATGGTTGAAGTAACCATAACCTTATCATGTCATGCACTCATTTTACTCAAATGAACAAGCAAGAAAAAGTCTTTGGCATGAAATGATAACCATGGTTATCATGATGGTCAACTAGTCAAGCCTAGTCAACCGGTCAACAAGTCAACAAAAGTCAACAAGTCACCAAAGTCAACAAGTCAACAAAAGTCAACAAGTCAACAACCATATCACCATAATACTTAATTAATATAATAGTTAATCACATATCATATTCTCATTAGGGTTGAGCATAAAGTCAAAAAGTCAACGGTCAACTGTCAACAACCCTAATGAGAATCCGCTGCCTCTGCCTCCCTGTCATTTGTGCATACACACCCGCATCCGCGTTCCGAGGAACACGAATGCAAACTGGATAAATCCAATCCCATAAGGTACACTAGGATCTGGCTTAAACCAAAGCCCGCTAGTGTAAACTGCCCGGACACTGTACGTGCACAAGTGCACGGATGTGACCGAACCCTGTCGCAAAACCATGCGACCTGTCGCAATACCATGCGACCTCTACTCTTTTGCCTAAAGGCGAAAAGCTTTCTGTGTGGGACTCTAAAGACTCGACACTACGCTGGCAGTGGGTTTAACCACAGACCGCAAGCGGCACTAGCTGTGCGTAACG
The DNA here is from genome assembly GCA_030015575.1 of Agapanthus africanus. Lineage (NCBI taxonomy): Eukaryota > Viridiplantae > Streptophyta > Magnoliopsida > Asparagales > Amaryllidaceae > Agapanthus > Agapanthus africanus. The sequence continues at coordinate 415,277,037 of CM057341.1, read as the reverse complement.
GTCCCCAGGTAATGCCGACAAGAAGACCGACGAGGCGAAACCCATCTGAACTCCTACTGAGCCTGAGTGTGACATTCTCCATACAGTCCGGTCTGTTCGTCTGATACATCGCATGGCAGGCCTAGGGGGCGGTAAACGTCAGTCCCCCAATAGCGGTACAAGTCGTGCCGGAGTGAAGCCCAATACACCCTGAGATAACACTGGAAACCTACCAGTATATCTCGTTTGCCCTGGCCAGGGACTACTCGTGTAATGGCTCTCCTAGACACAGCGCGATGTCAACCCCCAATACCGGGAGAGACGAATCCTGTCTCACCGTCACTGCCTCCAAGTGCTTCGGGACTGCACCCAACCACTACCTGTTTGCACGACTCCTTTGAGCCGTGGTAGGGTAGTGATCAAAGTACAGTGGGAACACACTCGAGGCGGAGTGACAGTGTCAAGTCAGCGGACTAAGCTGTACTCATGTCACCTGGGAACTGATAACTGACGATAGGTATAATACCAACTAGTCAGTTCCCGACGAGTCCTGTCCAGTGTACCCGTAACCTAACGAGCACCCGCATACTATCTCAAGTACGACGTACTGACGGCTGTGGGACAGACCGTCTCCCACACTGGGATGAGAAGCACATGCGCTGGTCTACTCCGGAGTATCGATGCCCTGTCTCGATAGTCCTGCGACCAGGGACCTGCATAAGGATGTGCTTATAGATTACCCAGCCCCACTAGTGTGACGGCCATCACATCGCTGGTAATCAAGCAAAGATCCTAAGGGCTCTACTAATGTGTATAGGCGATATACAAAAATAAACACATGTACACATTGAAGTAGAAACAAACCAAGTAGCATACTACTATTTTGAGCAAGATTGTCAATACAAGGTGAATATCCCAAGCTTCCATTAAGTAATATACATACTAGTATGATACAGTAATGGCCTCTAGGGCATATACACTAACAATCTCCCACTTGCACTAAGGCCATGTACTGGCGTATCGAAGACCTATCATCTCGATCAGCCGCTCGAACTGAGTCTGGGGCAAGGCCTTGGTGAATGGATCTGCAGTGTTATCTTCTGATTTTACTCTCTTTACCTCGATCTCCTGGCGATCAATGATCTCCCTGATCAGGTGGAACCGCCTCAAAATGTGCCTGGACTTCTGATGGGACCTTGGTTCCTTCGCTAAAGCTATAGCGCCGTTGTTGTCACAATACAGCGGTATTGGATCAACACTGGTAGGAACCACCTGAAGTTCCGTGAGGAACTTCTTCATCCAGACAGCTTCCTTTGCGGCATCGCAAGCAGCTATGTACTCCGCTTCCATGGTTGAGTCAGCAACGGTTTCCTGCTTGGAACTCTTCCAGCAAACCGCCCCTCCATTGAGGGTAAAGACATAACCCGACATGGACTTGGAGTCATCCTTGTCACTCTGGAAGCTGGAGTCAGCAAAGGCCTCAATCTGGAGGTCTTTTCCGCCATACACCAAGAACATCTCCTTAGTCCTTCTCAGGTACTTGAGAATGTTCTTTACTGCTATCCAGTGTTTCTCCCCTGGGTCTGACTGATACCGGCTTACAACGCTCAATGCGTATGCTACATCTGGTCTGGTACATAACATCGCATACATAATAGAGCCTACCGCAGATGCGTAGGGTATTGATGACATGCGAGCCCTTTCCAAATCAGTCTTGGGAGACATCTCTTTGGAGAGGGTGATTCCGTGACAAGCCGGTAGATTACCGCGCTTGGAATCTTCCATACTGAATCGTTTCAGTATGGTGTCGATGTACCTTGACTGTGAAAGTCCCAACATCCTTTTAGATCTATCACGATAGATCTGGATCCCCAGAATGTAGTTGGCATCGCCCAGGTCCTTCATGGAGAACCTCTGTGACAAGAATCCTTTGACTGACTGTAGCATAGGAATATCATTTCCTATTAGGAGAATGTCATCGACGTACAAGACGAGGAATACCACATTTCTCCCTACAATCTTACTGTAAATGCATGGTTCATCTGGGTTTTTGACAAAGTCGAATTCTTTGACAGTATCATCAAAGCAGATGTTCCAACTCCGCGATGCCTGCTTAAGTTCATAGATGGACTTGAGCAACTTGCACACTTTACCGCTGCTCCCACTCTGATTGAATCCCTCTGGCTGATCCATATAGACGCACTCTTCTAAATTTCCATTTAGGAAAGCCGTCTTAACGTCCATCTGCCAGATCTCATAATCGTGGAAGGCAGCAATGGCAAGAAGGATCCGAATGGATTTAAGCATGGCTACCGGAGAAAAAGTCTCGTCATAGTCCAAACCAGGTCTTTGACGAAAACCCTTTGCAACGAGCCTAGCCTTATAGGTTTCAACCTGCCCATCTACACCAATCTTCTTTCTGAAGATCCATTTGCAGCCTACGGGTTTTACCCCTTCTGAAGCAAAGTCCAAAGTCCAAACTTTGTTGGTGTACATGGACTCCATCTCGGTCCGCATTGCATCCAGCCATTTTACCGAGTCACCGCTCTGAATGGCTTGCTGGAAGCTAGTAGGCTCATCATAATTTATGATGCAATCCTCTCTATCCCCGTCTATGAGAAAACCGTAGTATCTCTCGGGCGGATGAGACTGCCTACTACTCCTGCGGAGCGGCGTAGGAATGTCCGGTTCCCCTGAACCTTCTGGTTCTACTAAGGTTTCAGTAATAGCTTGTGGTTCTGGAATTTCTTCCAGTTCTATTGCGCTCCCACTTATCTGATTTTCTAAAAACTCAGTTTCCATGAAGCGGGCATGACGAGAAACAAGGACTTTTTGCTCCTCTGCGTAATAGAAAAGATACCCCTTGGAGTTCTTTGGGTATCCCACAAACTTGCACTGTACTGAGCGTGCCTCGAGCTTGTCCGCATGCTGCTTTTTTACAAAAGCCGGACATCCCCATGTCTTAAAGGATTTAAGACAGGGTTTCTTCCCACTCCACATCTGGTATGGTGTGGTAGGCACTGTCTTAGTAGGAACTTGGTTCAAGAGATGTGCAGCTGTTTCCAGTGCATAACCCCAGAAAGATCGCGGTAACTCAGCCTTACTCATCATGGAACGAACCATATCTAGTAGGGTTCGATTCCTTCTTTCCGATACACCATTGTGTTGTGGTGTGTATGGAGGAGTACGCTGAGAGAGAATTCCATTCTCTTTTAAGTAGTCCAGAAACTCGGCACTCAAGTATTCACCACCTCGATCTGATCTTAGGATCTTGATACTTTTGCCTGTTTGTTTTTCTACTTCATTCTTATATTCTCGAAATTTCTCAAAGGCCTCGGATTTGTGCTTCATTAAGAAGACATGTCCAAACCTAGAGAAATCATCTGTGAAAGTAATGAAGTATGAATAACCGCTTCGCGCATGTGTAGACATTGGACCACACACGTCACTGTGTATAAGTCCCAAGAGCTCGCTCGCTCTTACTCCGTGTCCAGTGAACGGAGTCTTTGTCATCTTTCCCATGAGACAAGATTCACAAGTGGCATAAGATTGGTACTCGAACGGATCCAAGTATCCTTCTTTATGTAACTTAGTCAACCGTGTCTCATTGATGTGACCCAGTCTACAATGCCATAAGAAAGCCTGATTTAATTCTGGAGACTTTCTTTTAAGTGTGTTCTGGACACTGAATATCTGAGCTTGATTCAATACGTATATACCGTTATTTAATGTACCTGACCCAATCAGTGCTTGATTTAGGTGGATGTTTACTACATCGCTTACAAAAGCAAAATCATATCCTTCCTTAGAAAGTAAGGATACAGATATGATATTGCAAGTCGCACCTGGTACATACAAACAGTCACGCAGAATCAATATCTGCCCAGTTGTCAGTCCTAGGTGATATTCCCCTACGGATACAGCATCCATGCTCATTCCGTTAGCAACCCTGAGAGTCATATCACCTTTCCTGATAACCCTACGGTTTCTCAGACCCTGTAACGAATTACAGATGTGAGATCCTGATCCGGTATCCAATACCCAGGAAGTAGGGTTAACTGACAAACAGTTCTCAATTACAAACACACTCGAAGCCGAAGCCACAACATGCTTCGAATTCTGGCTACTGGCTTTACAAGCCCTGCAATCTCTCTGCCATAGTTCATTCCCGTTACAATAGGAACGTCCCTCTTTAATCATATCCAGTCCCGAAACTTTTGCCCTTGTTTTTCCTTTTTCTTCCCTGGTTTCTTTCAGGGTATAAGCAGAGGGCAGGGACTGTAGAATTAGGTCAGTACTTGACCCATTCTCCAACGTGGTCTCCAGGTCCGTGAGCTTAAAATAGCTGGTCTCTGTAAGGACGTTGCCCCCTACAGATGACCCGACAGCCAACCTCGCTTGAAGCAATTCGTTCGAGGTCTCATATCTTGCGATACGAGATTGCTCTCCATATAAAACTTTGTTATGGAGGAAGATAGAAACTGAGTCCATCTTCTCGTGCTGCCTCTGGTTTGCACCATTAACTGAGGCTAACACGAGGCACTTGGCTTTCGCACAATCCTTTTCCGGTGTCCTGCGGATGTGAACATCCGTGACAGGGGAAACTGGACCTGAGACAGCAGGGATTTGATTAGTTAAGAGGTGTCCCAGCTTGTCATGGGCAATGGACATCTGGACAGACCTTTGCCAGTCATAACAGTCAGGTTCAGTCATATTTTTATCTAGATGTAACCTAGGTGCGGTCACAGGGTCGCTGCAATTAAGAGAGAGAAGAAGAAACACTCAGCATGATGCTCTTGCAAGTTTAGAGTGGTTTTTAGTTTGTCTAAACAGGATGGCTCCCACTGTTTCTCGAATCCCTCCTCAAACCATAAAGGAAGAATTAGTCGGGATCAATCCCACCGCACAATACTTGCTTAACCGTTCAGCCAGGCCGGTGTCGGTACTTCGAGGGAGGTTTTCCAACGCTTTCGCGAAGTTCCTTAATTAAAGAACCTCTTTTCCCTGGGGGCGTAGCCCCGCTAACACCTTTCTAGGCACCTACTAGGTTTATAGCATTGATCGTTTAGTGAGAAATTTTCCGAGGAGTAGCATATACTCACAGTAGGATCGGGATCCAAATATCATCGCGTGAAGAAACTGAAGGAATCCTACCAGAATCATCACACTCCAAATGGTATGCAAATCTAGCAAGTTTCAGTACTTATGAAACTCCCGATGTATATTTTTGCCCCATGCTCTTATGACCTTGACTAAGGCCAACAAATCATAAGTCACATGTCAAGTTCTACCCGTCGTTGTCCAGGTTAATTTGAATCCACCCGTATATACCCTTGACTAAGGCCAACAAGGTAATACGACTGTCCCAAACCAACGCATTCTATCTATGCAACATATGAATACCCACCAGCTACCAAACACTGTGCCTTGACTAAGGCCAACAAACACAGCTTGAATACTGTTGAATATTCATATGAAACGACGGAGGGCTACGAATGGTTTTGGCGAAACCGTGAACGTAGTGAACTTGATTTAGTCGATGGAACGAGATAGCTTTTAAATGGAGTGGCTCAAACTCCGCATTTTAAAAGTTTGTTTTGAAAAGAACCGAGTGGTTTTTCGAAAATGTTCCAACGACTTATACTTGGTTTATTTTCTTGCATTAGTTCTTTTAATGCATGTTTTGCTTGCATTAGTTCTTTTAATGCGTGATATTCTTGCATTAGTTCTTTTAATGCGTCCCATCATTTAATCCTACCATTGCAGAAAACAACCAAAATATGACGTACGCTTATGCCATTCGCATTCGCCACGGGGCCCCGTCATTACCCGTTAGGTTACTTAACTAACGACAGAGCGGGGGCTGGGCTAGCGCGTCTGTAAAACATAAGCAACGCCTAAATTATATCATATATAGATATACTGCAATGATAAACATTTCAGATCACAGATAAATACATTGGATATACTAGCAATCTGTAATTTGTACGAGCCTGTAACAAAAACAGATAACACGGTCGCGGTGAATAGCCAAAACCCCACCCAAGACCCCTACGGGTGCGGCAAACTACCCGCCAAGTACCCGAAGCGTAGCAACCTCCCTCAACTCCATGAGTAGGCCACTCGACACTTCGGCATACCCGGTAGTTTGTGCACCCCTCCATGGGTCTATCCTAGGAGCAAAAACAGTAAAAAGAAATTATACAATGACGGCTACAACCCCTTCCCGGTTGTGCGGCCATACAAATAATTATTACATCAATTTACAAATTTACATGAATTGCAAGAAAAGAAAACTCTCGTCTCACAACCCCCGGCTATTCACCCGCGACAATCCAACATATTTATATACACATTCCAGCACATTACAGATCATGTATAACCCCGACCAATCGACTTATAGCGATAAGCCGACGTTCAATACATGCAAACATTACAGATATAACCATCATAGTCAAAGTGCAGTGAAGTTCGGAAAAAATACGGAATTATAGGACCCCAAAAGGAAATTTCTTTTCTGGAAAATCTGGGCACATATAATATATTCCAAAAATCCCAAAACCAACACAGACACACACTGCACGAAAAACGATGCAGAGAAGACAACAACTCGCGGCGGTTCCGCGGCGGATAAGAAGGCTCACGCGGCGGAAGGGCGGCAGTTTAGACGAATCACTGTATCGTTTTTCTTGGGTGTTCACACAAAACCCTGAGCCGAATTTACAAGTATAAATTTTTTCATTTTGACCAGAAAATATTTCAACAGAAACTCAGGTTTTTGTAAAGTTTGGTTTTTGGATTTTTCCGGTTCCGAACTTCGTTACACTTCACTACCAAGCTAGTTTAAGTTTAGTTAGGCTCTGATACCACTGTAAGTCCACGTTGCGACCCCCGGTTCTTACGGGGAGGCGGAAACGGTATAAAATCAAAATTTTAACGCAAGAGGCAACATGGACTAAGCAAGGTCGGGATCTTTACCTAAACTAAAACTAGCAAACTAAGCTAAAGATATTTAGCTACTCGGATGAAGATGGTTATACCTAAACTTGAACTCCTTCTCTTCAAGCTCCGATGGTGGTTCGATGGCTCCTTCTCGTTGTCTCCGTACGCCGAAGATAGATCCACTTGAAAGCTCCAACCTTTAGCTCCTTCTTCGTTCTTTGAAGAAAACTAGTTCACTTGGTTTGCCAAACCTAGTGAACTAGAATGAGTAGAGATGAAATAGAATGGGATTTTATCTATGGTTCTTGATTCTCAACTCATGAGACAAGAGAACCATAGATCAAGAGAGGGAGCAAGAGGTTGAGGGTGAGAGCAAGGGGAGAGCTCAAGAACAAGAGAGAGAATGAGCAAGAAAGAATGAGCAACTCTTTTGTCTTTCACCCTCTCATAATCCAAAGCAATGATAACTCATCATATCAACAAAAGTCTTATGTGATGGTTGAAGTAACCATAACCTTATCATGTCATGCACTCATTTTACTCAAATGAACAAGCAAGAAAAAGTCTTTGGCATGAAATGATAACCATGGTTATCATGATGGTCAACTAGTCAAGCCTAGTCAACCGGTCAACAAGTCAACAAAAGTCAACAAGTCACCAAAGTCAACAAGTCAACAAAAGTCAACAAGTCAACAACCATATCACCATAATACTTAATTAATATAATAGTTAATCACATATCATATTCTCATTAGGGTTGAGCATAAAGTCAAAAAGTCAACGGTCAACTGTCAACAACCCTAATGAGAATCCGCTGCCTCTGCCTCCCTGTCATTTGTGCATACACACCCGCATCCGCGTTCCGAGGAACACGAATGCAAACTGGATAAATCCAATCCCATAAGGTACACTAGGATCTGGCTTAAACCAAAGCCCGCTAGTGTAAACTGCCCGGACACTGTACGTGCACAAGTGCACGGATGTGACCGAACCCTGTCGCAAAACCATGCGACCTGTCGCAATACCATGCGACCTCTACTCTTTTGCCTAAAGGCGAAAAGCTTTCTGTGTGGGACTCTAAAGACTCGACACTACGCTGGCAGTGGGTTTAACCACAGACCGCAAGCGGCACTAGCTGTGCGTAACGGTCCCCAGGTAATGCCGACAAGAAGACCGACGAGGCGAAACCCATCTGAACTCCTACTGAGCCTGAGTGTGACATTCTCCATACAGTCTGGTCTGTTCGTCTGATACATCGCATGGCAGGCCTAGGGGGCGGTAAACGTCAGTCCCCCAATAGCGGTACAAGTCGTGCCGGAGTGAAGCCCAATACACCCTGAGATAACACTGGAAACCTACCAGTATATCTCGTTTGCCCTGGCCAGGGACTACTCGTGTAATGGCTCTCCTAGACACAGCGCGATGTCAACCCCCAATACCGGGAGAGACGAATCCTGTCTAACCGTCACTGCCTCCAAGTGCTTCGGGACTGCACCCAACCACTACCTGTTTGCACGACTCCTTTGAGCCGTGGTAGGGTAGTGATCAAAGTACAGTGGGAACACACTCGAGGCGGAGTGACAGTGTCAAGTCAGCGGACTAAGCTGTACTCATGTCACCTGGGAACTGATAACTGACGATAGGTATAATACCAACTAGTCAGTTCCCGACGAGTCCTGTCCAGTGTACCCGTAACCTAACGAGCACCCGCATACTATCTCAAGTACGACGTACTGACGGCTGTGGGACAGACCGTCTCCCACACTGGGATGAGAAGCGCATGCGCTGGTCTACTCCGGAGTATCGATGCCCTGTCTCGATAGTCCTGCGACCAGGGACCTGCATAAGGATGTGCTTATAGATTACCCAGCCCCACTAGTATGACGGCCATCACATCGCTGGTAATCAAGCAAAGATCCTAAGGGCTCTACTAATGTGTATAGGCGATATACAAAAATAAACACATGTACACATTGAAGTAGAAACAAACCAAGTAGCATACTACTATTTTGAGCAAGATTGTCAATACAAGGTGAATATCCCAAGCTTCCATTAAGTAATATACATACTAGTATGATACAGTAATGGCCTCTAGGGCATATACACTAACAGTGTGCGCATTGCATATGCGATATGATTTTGTGCACTTGCTTGTATCATGTTTGATGATACATGCAATACTTGGTTAAATGTATGTTTAAACCATAGTTAGTTAATGGTTAAGGGTTTTAAATGATTTATTTATTGTTTTATTTATTTTTGGCAAAAGGAAAATGGTGGCTTTATTTATTTCTTTTGTTGAAGTTTCTTGAACTTTTGAAAAGTCCACCATTTTTGTTTTATGCCAAACCCTAACCACTCACTAACTTTGGTTAACTCTCTACACTTAACTATGGTAAGTGTTATGATAAGATTGAATTTTCTTTTCTATTCTTTTTATCTTATCATAATAATTATCATCTTCTTGCTTTCTTCTTCTTCTTCATTTCAAGAAGAAAAGCTTGACTACATCAATGGTGGATTGATGAAATGAGTGAGAAATCCAATTCTAAAGTCTACCCACTTCCTATTTCTTCATCCTCTACCTCTTGCCAAGTAGTAGAGTGTGTTTCCTTCACAAGTCATCATGGCTCGGTGAAGGTGGAGCTCGATCTAGTGATGCTTCGACGTAGATCATCTTCGGCACGTCGTCGATGACCTAGCCCGCTTCTTCTCCGATGAAGCCGACGCAAGAGCCCGGATTTCGGATTTGTACAGCGGAGATGACTTCTTCATGGAGCTATGGAGGTGGACAAACGGATCTACAAAGGTTGTATATCCGTATCCCTTAGTTAAGTGTTAGCGAGTTTATGTTTTCGCCTAAACATCTAGCAAACGATCCGTAGTCGGGTCTCTCGGCACCTAGAATTTTTGAAAATGGCATGTTCGATGCCTTGTGAGACCTCATTAGGGTGCCTAGGAACCCTACAGTGATAGGCAACCCTGCAGTGGTATCAAAGCCAAGCTATAGAATTAGACGATGTTTGTAGAATTAAAAAACCGAAACAACTCCGAAACACTCGAAACAAAAACAAAGTTTCTGTCGAATTTTTAAAAGCCTCTAAAATTTTTTTATGCAACTGCAGAATGTTACATGAGATGTTACATGAACACCATAGGAAAACGAACCCCTCTCGCCGGAATTTAACCTTCGACATTCTCAAATAATTCGACGTGGCCGGTTTTCCATCATGGTTTGAGGTTCATTTTGGTGTGGTGTTCCAGTCTTTGGATTTTGGTGTTTTAGATGCTGCTTGTTTTTACTGAAATTGCATGTGATGTTAACTTTCTGTAAAGGCAATTCGGAGTGTTTCGTAGTCGTAATTTTAACATCATTTTGGGTAATTTAGACGACCTTAAAAAGTTCGAACGAATATCAAATACCCAATTGTCTCCCTCGCTGGAAATTTTCCAAAAGTTGGATTTTCTCCAAGTTAAAAACATTCAAAAATCATGCAAGTAATTCCATGGACTCCCTAGAAGAACGAAACCCTAACTCGATTCTATGACCATCGGAACCGCCGTCAAACCCTAGGGTTTGCGGTAGTTCCGCGGCGCCATAGGTGAGGCAAGGGTTGGCCCTTCTACAGTTGGTCCATAGGTACTGTGGCAGGTATTGAGTATTTTTAAACTGTGCTCAAGTGTTGAGCTCTTTGGGAAATTTTGGGTGTTTGTTGATTCGATCGGAATATTAAACATCGTCTAGCTATCTATAGAATGTGATACAATATTTAGAATCTACACTAATTAGTTTTGTGAAAATTGATTAGTTGCTTGTAAATTTAACATTTCGGTCTCGGTGGGAATCGGGAATCTTGTTGAATTACCCGATTTCTTCTGAAAAGGTATTTTCATGAGTGGGACCCAAATGTAAGATTTACAATATTAGGCATGAAATCCAAAGTATGTGATATTTCGGGTTTATGATGTCTAAGGGCCGTGTCGATTCCAAATGTTGTAGTTTGACATATTCTTTTCTGCGACCGTAAGTGTAATATGTGGTGTATCGCCGGTTTCGTTGCTATATGTCATCGACAATTGGGATACGCATATTTACATACGTTGATGACATGTGATGTTATGTGTTGCTGGGATATGTTATATTGGATCGTCGTGTTTTGAATGGCCGGGTTTGTTCTTATGTGAGATGAGAGTTTTTCATTTTCATTCATGTAAAAATTTTGTATGTAATATTCTTTTATTGGGGCACTTCCGGATTGAGGATGATGTCACCATTGATGTATATTATTTGCTTTTCTGCATTAGGATAGACCCAAGGTGGGGAGCACAAGTAACCGGGTTCTAGAGTCCAGTAGGAGACCATCTCGAGAAGTCGAGTCCGGGTCTCCTAACTCTAGAATTGGTAGGGTTTCTTGCCGCTCTCGTAGGGGTCTACGGATGTGGGTTTGGCTATTCATCATGACCGTGGAATCCGTGTTTTTTACTGGCTTGATATAAAACACGGACATCCTAGTATATCCAATATTTCATATGTGGACTTCTGCTGCTGATATTCTGTGATGTGATCACTTTATATGCTTGAGACAAATGCTTTATTATTATATATATGATATATAATAAACGCTGCTTATGTTTTGCACCGGCGCTAGTCCCACCCCGCTATGGCGTTAGTTAAGTAACCTAACGGTGCATAACGGGACACTGTGGCGAATGCGGATGGTATAAGCGTACGTTGTATTTTCGTTTCTTCTGTGATACTTAGGAAGCATAAATGATGTGACTTCATTAATGAGATTAATGAAAGAAAAGAAACCTAAAAGATATTGTAGAATCAAATTTTCAAAAAAGGTAGCTCTAGTTTTTGCTTTTCATAGTGATATTCCTTATAGATTATCCAGCACCTTATTCGATAAGGAAAGAGCCGAGATCCCTTCACCGGGAGTGACCTCTTTAGCAAAACTAGCAGATGCTACAACCAACTCGGTTTTGTTTTTGATTGCTTATCTAGTTCTTGTTTTGCATAGCGATATTCCTTGTAGAATATCCATCACCTCATTTGATGAGGAAAGAGCCGAGATCCCTTCACCTGGAGTGACCTCTTTAGCGAAACTAGCAAAAGCCTAAAAAACACTCATTTTCAAAATCACTCGATTCTACAACGATATCAAGTTCATTACGCAAAAGGTTTTCTTAAAAACCTGTCGTAGCCCTCCGTCATTTCAGATAAGTGCTACTTACTATTCGTGCTACGTTTATTGACCTCCGTCAAGGCGTAGTGTGCGGTAGCTGATTAGTGCTTATCTGCTGCATATGATGTGATTGGATTAGGGTAGTCGTACGGCCTTGTTGACCTCCGTCAAGGGTTGTGCGGGTAGGTTTAATTCAATCATGAAATGTACGGGTTGAACTTGACTAGCAGCCTATGGTTTGTTGACCTCCGTCAAGGTCATAAGACGCTAGGGGAAAAATATTATCGGGAATTTCAAGTGTTGAAATTTACAATGAGATTGCATACCTTCTATGAGATAGTTGGATCCCGATACCCACTGCGAGTAAGAGTTACTCCTGAGAGAGTTTTACACATCACAATTAGCTGATTAAGTAGGTGTCTAGAAAGGTGTTAACGGGGTTACGCCCCTGGGAAACGAGGTTTATTTTAATTAGGTCCGTGCGAAAGCAAGGGGAACCTCCCTAAAAGTACGGACACTGGCCTGGCTGAAAGATTGGCGAACTTGTAGGGTGTAATTAATCCCGACCGGTCTTACCTTTTAGGGTTTGAAGGAAGATTTGATAAAAAACGGTGGGAGCCATCCTGATTAGATAAGAAAATAACAATCTAATCTTGCATGAGCATACGCTAAGTGTTTTCTTCTCTCTCTCTCTCCAGGTAGCGACCATGTCATGCCTTAATCAAGATAATAATATGGATGCATTGACCGATCCCGCTTGTTATACTGAGTAGGGAAACGCTGGTTCCGTTCTTTCTTATAATTGTTATAATACTGAACAGGAAATAGGGGAATATCCGGATTCCCACGCCACCCGAACGAAGAATAAGCATGTTGATGCATCTTTTTCGGGTGTGTTAGTTACCGAGAACTGTTTCTCAGTACACTCTACGTCCTGGGTATTAGATACCGGATCGGGATCCCACATATATAATATATTGCATGGGCTAAAGAAAGGTAGAGAACTGGGTAAAGGTGAACATTCTCTAAAAGTAGGGAATGGTGCAAGTGTTGCAGCCAAAGCAGTTGGTGAATATCACCTTGTATTACCAAATAGCAATACTTTGATCTTGAACGACTGTTATTACGTGCCCTTTATGATATGCAATTTAATATCAATTTATTTATTAGATAAAGAAGGATATAACTTTATACTAGAGAATAATGTTATGAACATTTATCTAAATCAAGTGTTGATTGGGTTTGGTGCGTTATGTAACGGTTTATACGTTCTAAATCAAAACACAGTTCTTGACGTACGGAACACACACAAGAGGAAGAGTTCAGAAATGAACGAATCATTCTTGTGGCATTGTAGACTAGGTCATATCAATGCGACACGACTAACTAAGTTACATAAGGATGGATATTTGAATCCGTTCGAATTATCATCTTATGAAACTTTCCAGTCATGTCTCAAAGAAAAGATGACCAAAACTCCATTTATTGGACACGGAGAAAGAGTTAAGGAACTCTTGGGACTGATACATAGTGATATATGCGGTCCCATGTCTACACATGCTAGGGATGGTTCCTCATATTTCATTACATTCACTGGCGATATCTCAAGATACGGACATGTGTTCCTATTGAAACACAAGTCTGAATCTTTTGAGAAATTCAAAGAATATAAGCATGAAGTCGAGAACCAGACGGGTAAAAGTATTAAAATCCTACGATCTGATCGGGGAGGAGAATAATTGAGCACGGAATTCCGTGACTATCTAAAAAAGAATGGGATTCTATCTCAGCTTACTCCTCCGTATACACCACAGCACAACGGTGTATCGGAACGGAGGAACCGCACCCTATTAGATATGGTGCGCTCTATGATGAGCACCGCTGAGTTACCTATTCCCCTTTTGGGTTATACGATTGAGACAGTAATATACCTATTGAATAGAGTTCCAACCAAATCAGTGCCTACCACTCCATATGAGATATAGGAGGGGAAGAGACCGTGTCTTAATTTTGTTAAGATATGGGGTTTCCCGACCTATGTTAAAAAGTAAAATCCGGACAAGCTCGAGGCAAGGTCAGTTATGTGCAAGTTTGCAGGATATCCCAAGCATTCGTGAGGACATATCTTCTACCACCTTGAGGAACAAAATGTGTTTGTTGCTCAGCATGCCACCTTTTTAGAAAAGGAAATTCTTACAAAGGAAATTAGTGGCAAGGAGGTAGAACTGGAAGAAGTTCCAGCTATACAAACTACGATAGAAGATTTGGTGGAACCAGAGGATTCGATAGTACCCGACGAGCTACTCTCCACAGATCTAGTAGGGTTCCTCATCCACCTGAGAGATACTACGGTTTTCTCATTGATAGTGGGAGCGAGGATTGCATCATGGAAGATGATGACCCAACTAGCTTCGAGCAGGCCATCACGAGTAGGGACTCAGTGAAATGGATTGATGCAATGCGGTTTGAGATGGAATCCATGTACACCAACAAAGTATGGACTTTGGAAGTTGCTCCTGAAGGGGTAAAACCCATTGGGAGCAAATGGATCTTCAAGAAGAAACTTGGTGTAGATGGAAAAGTTGAGACTTTCAAAGATAGACTTGTCGCAAAAGGTTTTCGTCAACGACCAGGTATGGATTACGATGAAACCTTTTCTCCAGTGGCTATGCTTAAGTCCATCCGGATCCTACTTGCCATTGCTGCATACCATGACTACGAAATCTGGCAGATGGATGTTAAGATCGCCTTTCTAAATGGTGATTTAGAAGAGAGCGTGTACATGACGCAGCCAGAGGGCTTCATAGACAGTGGGAGCAGCGGAAAGGTATGCAAGCTGCTTAAATCAATCTACGGGTTGAAGCAGGCATCGCGGAGTTGGAACATCTGTTTTGATGTGGTAGTCAAGGAGTTTGACTTCATCAAAAACGTAGATGAACCTTGTATATACAAGAAGGTGGAAGAGAGTAAGGTTGTCTTTCTTGTATTATACGTGGATGACATACTCTTGATAGGAAATGATGTTCCTATGCTGCACTCGGTTAAGCTCTTCTTATCACATAGATTCTCAATGAAAGATCTTGGTGATGCCTCCTACATCTTAGGGATTAAGATCTATAGAGATAGATCTAAACGGATACTGGGATTGTCCCAATCCAGGTACATAGACACCATCTAAATAGGTTTAGTATGGAAGATTCCAAGCGTGGGAATTTACCCACGATCTAAGGACTCACTCTCTCCAAAGAGATGTCTCCCAAGACTGATTTGGGGAGAGCTCGCATGCAAGCGATACCCTATGCTTCGGCAATAGGCTCTATCATGTACGCGGTGTTATGTACCGGACCCGATATAGCATACTCACTAAGTGTAGTGAGTAGGTATCAAGCAGATTCAGGAGAGAATCACTGGACAGCTGTGAAGAGCATTCTCAAGTACTTAAGAAGGACTAAGGAGATGTTCTTGGTGTATGGTAACGGTGAAATCCAAGTGGAGTCCTTTACCTATTCGAGCTTCCAGAGTGATAAGGAAGACTCTAAGTCGGTCTCGGGATTTGTCTTTACCCTTAATGGAGGGGCGGTTTATTGGAAGAGTTCCAAGCAAGAAACCTTGGCAGACTCGACGATGGAGGCTGAATACATCGCTGCCAACGATACTGCCAAAGAGGCTGTCTTGAGAAGAAGTTCATAAACGAACTTGGTGTGGTTCCGTCCATCGAGCATCCAATACCTTTGTATTGTGATAACAATGCAGCAGTGGTTTTGGCCAAGGAACCTAGGTCCCATCAGCGATCCTGGCATATTGTGAGGCGGTATCACCTGATCCGGAAGATAGTTGATCGCCGGGAGATCGAGGTCAGGAGAGTTGACACGAAGAACAACACGGCGGATCCACTCACGAAGGCCATACCCCAGATACAATTTGAGAGACTTTTCAGGATGTTGGGTATGAGATACTACAACAACTGGCCTTAGTGCAAGTGGGAGATTGTTAGTTATATGCATGCCCTAGAGGCCATTATTGTACATATGATGTATATTATAGTGGATGCTTAGACATATATAGAGAGGACTTTCTTGCTCGACATGATAGTATGCTATCTGGTTTCTTTTTATCTTAACATGTAGACTTGTATAGTGATACTGTCTTGCTCTCACATGTAGATAAAGCCCTTTGGATGTGTACTTGACTACTAAGACTATGATGGAGATCATACTAGTGGGGCAAGGGTAGTTCACAAGTACATCCTTTAATTGTTTCTAGTCGAGGGTGTATCGAGACAGGGCATCGATATTCCAGAGTAGAGTAGCGCATACGCTTCTTGATCCATATGATGGGCGATGGATGATCCCACATCCATTGGTGTTTGACATCAAAGATGGTATACGGGTGCTCAGTGGAGACTGGGTACACTGAACGGACTCGCCGAGAACTCCTAGTTGGTATTATACCTATCGTCAGGTAGCAGTTCTCTGGTGACACTGGTACAGGTTAGTCTGTAGACCCGAGATCGTCATAGAGTCTTGTGTGATTCCCACTGTGCTTTGATTTCCACCTTACCACGTTCAAGAGAACGTGCAAAACGGTGGTTTATGGGTACAGTCCCGAGTCACATGGAGGCAATGAGCGATAGCAGGGGATTCGTTTCTCCCGGTATTGGGGGTTGATGTTGCGTTGTGCTCGATTGGCTATAACAGGAAGTCCCTGGCCAGGTCTGATACAGAGATTTACTCATAAGTGTTATCAGTAGTTTCTCGACCCGTTATGAGCCTCACATCGGCACGACTTATCGGTTACTGGGATCTGACGTTTACCACCCCTAGATTAGATATGAGACATATCTGACGAAGAGACCGGACTGTACGGTAGTGTTACTGACAGGCTTTGCAGGAGTATGAGCAGGCTTTCTTGTTGATCTTCTGATCGCTCAATACCCGGGTAGCCGTTATGTCCAGCTAGTACCGCTGACGGCTTGTGGGTGCTTGATATGATCATCACCCACTGCCGGCGTATTGACGAGTCTTTAGAGTCCCACACAGAGGTTTCCTGGCACAGGCGAAACGAAGTAGGAGCGCATATATGATATGTGCGGGACCGAGATTAATACGTGTATGTGATACCGTATTCTATTCTCGCGATATGTGATATCGGTCGGTTATATGTGATATAGCCGGGTTATCGAATCAAGTGTTGATTCGATAAGTTGATACATATGATATCAATCAGTTATATGTGATATAGCCGGATTATTGAATCAAGTGTTGGTTTAATAATTTAATGTATAATTATATATTTGATATATTAATTTACATTAACTAATATTTGCTTACTTGTGCATTTGTTTTTCTCACATGTGCACACTTAATATATATGTGATATATATTAATTATGTTTCTTTTTATGTCATGCTTGATTATACATGCAACATAGGTGTATGAGACTCACACCATGCTTATGATAATGAGGGGTTTATTTATTTATGTAAATCAAATAATTAGTAGGAAATTAAGCCCACGGTTGAAGCTTGTGGAACCATTGGCTTAGTCCACTAATTTTGTTTTGCTTTAGATATTTATTAACCTAACCATTATTTAAAACCATGGTTATGTCTCTACAAGAGTTATATGAGATATTTCTCACCATTGGTTGCCTCTCTCTCATGATTCATTCATAACATTATCTCTTCATCTTCTTCTTCATCAAGAGTGAGAGCTCTCTAGGTTTTTGAGAGGCGAAGAAAATTAGTGCGAAAATTAATTCTAATGTGAGAAAAAATCCTACTTCATCATCCTCTACTAGATTAGCCATTTAGTTTAGGGTGTTAGCTTCACTAATCCCTAATTAGTGAAGAGGTAACTTGGATTGGTGTCTCCTCGACATAGATCATCTTCGGCCTCGAAGACTTCGTGCAAGCTTGTTCCTTTCATCTTGTGGAGCCATTCTAGAGTCCGGAAGATCACTACTTGGAGCGAAGGGACTACTACAAGGAGCTATTGAAATGAAGGACCGGTGTACAAAGGTTGTATTCCATGTTCACTTAGATGTAAAGTTGTTTACATGTTGTATCGTCTAATTCTCTAGTTCAGATTCTACGGTTAGGGTTCTTTAACATGGCAAATTTTTGAAAATGGCATGGGCGATGCCTCCCGAAACCTTGCTGTCGTGATAGGTGATTCACTCAAAAAGAAAAATATGTAGTTTAGTAGTAACCGCAATAAATAACAGTGTCACGTGTAGCGAGCGTTATTGAGCACGGGTCGTCCTCTGGAATTTGAGGAATTCGTAAATTCTTGCTTTAGTTGAGTCGAAAGAACTAGTAAAGAAATTCAAGAAATTATTTAAGATTTGGTTGAAGTAATAATTTTAAGTAATTCAAGAAATCGTTTTCAAGAAAGGAAATCAAAAAAATGTTCAAGATCTCATTATCAAGAAAATATGAAGAAGGCTTGTAGGATTTGATCGGATTTAGTAGCCACGGATGACTAATAAAGGTAACTCATCTTTTCTATTGACAGTTTAACGCTAGATTGATGGCGTTGAATGCAGATTAGGGTTTTTTGGAAGAAACTAGGGTTTCTTCACTATATTCCCTTGTCCTTTCATTGATCCCATTTATTTTCTAGCCCTTTACAAAAAGATCATTAATCTTATCTCACATCGTGGTCAAGATAATCAATAATTTGATATCGTACCCAATGAGAATGTTAGTGATTCTTTTGCGAAGGTTTGTAAACTTCATAAGACTAAACAAAAGTATAGAATTCTATCATCCATCGATCTAACCTAATCCTACGAATCCTATCAAGCGGAGATTTACTCGCGCATCCTGAAAATAGAAGAAAGATTAGAAAAAGAACTCATAATGCGGAATTTTAAAAGAAAGGGAAATTGAAACTAATTATCATACTTATTATTCAACTTCAAATTACAACTTCTTTAATCCGAGATTATAAGAAGAATTGCTCTTGATCACTCCCTTGAAGAGGTAATTTTTCCGTCGATCTTTACGTTGCTCGATCACCGTGAGTCTTGGACCTGTCGTGGATCGCGTGCTCGTTGATGAAGATCAGCTTCGTATAAAGGATCTTTTGTTGAATCTCTTGATGAACTTCTCGATGATTCTTGATTTTGGATCTTGGATTTGATGTTGGCACTTTTCTTGATTTGATTTGATGAATGAATTTGGGGAAAATTAGGAACTAATTGGGAACCCTTCTCTTCATGACCTTGGTCCTTTTTATAGCCCACTCTTTCAAGCTTCCCCAACAAGCTAGGTTGTTATAGAGAAGTTTCCAGAACAAGATTGTTATAACGAGGCTTCTCCAGTAAGCTAGGATGTTGAGAAGAAGTTTCCAGAGAGTTCCCGACCCCGAAGCCCATAACTCAGCCGCGGATCCGCGGCGACTCGGCCTGATTCGGCCGCGTTTCCATGGCCAATTGGTGGCTTCATTCGTTGAAACTTCAAGTGTTTTCTGTTGGACTTTGGGCCTTATTGTGATATCTGGAATCTTCTAATCATTTCTGAGTCTCTGTATAACATTTCAGAAAAATAAAATATTATTTTTGAGAATTTAAATAATTAAAATAATAAATACTATGAATATTTTAATGTGTGGAAATTAGTTTTAATGATATGGTATATTTAAATACCGATAAATTAGGAAATATTTGGAAATTTATGTTAATTATTGAATTTGAAAGAGATTATAAGAATGGAGCATTCATAGATTTTTTTATAATTAATTATATTCTATGTTAATGCAAAAATTGATTAATTTTCACTAATCTTGCATTTAACCTAGGTTATGCATTTTGACATGCACCATTGCATGTTACAAACCTTATTACATTATTTTATTTTTACCATGGTTTCATTTACAAGAACTGGGGTTTGAAATTTTGTTTTAAGGAAAAAGAAAAAGAAAAGGAAAATGATTAAACAAAAGAGTATGGGCAAGAGGGAGAAGAGAGAGAGGGTGAGGGATCTCCTTGATCCATGGCTCATTGTTCCCCTTCATTATTTTCTTCATTATTTTCTCTCTTCCTCCTTCATGGCTGCCCTCTTCCTCCCACCTCCTCTATCTCCACTCAACACCATTAAAACTATATCAAAACACTTCATTCCATTCATTATAAACATGCACAAGCTCACTACAAGCATGGGAAATCAAGAAAAATTGGATTTTGAGCAGTTGGGGAAACTCAAGAAAATTCTTAAGTTGCCAAATGAGGTAATTCTTTCATCATTAGGGTAGTATTTCAATTACATTAGCATCTAACTTAGTTTAGAAGTGTTTAAGTATAGTTTAGTGAGGTTGGAAAATTCCAAGATGAGGGTTAGGGCTTTCCTTGTATTGGGTGTAAGTGCACGGCGGCGCCCCGGCCGTCTGAACGAGGCCAAAATGCGGAATATAAAACTTTTCTATAAACTAGAACCGGGACCACCGCGCACAAAAATCCCGGATCGGGCCATTAGTCTAATCCTAGCTAACTAGAGAAGGGGTAAAGAGATATACTGAGCGATCCGTGTCCTTCGGTCTTCTCGTCATCGTCCCGATCTCCTCGCGGAATCTTCGGTCTTCACCTCCTCGCCGGAAGGGCACCACGTCGCCGGGTTCTTTTACAGGCTCCCACCTCTTGACCGAGGCAACTCGGGCACGAAGTTGGCGAGCCGACGTGCCCAAGGTTGCTGTAGGTTAACTGTAGAATGCTTTGTCTCTTGGGGTTTGGAGGAAGTTGCCTTTTTGGTGGAGATGAAGTTGTGAACTACTCAGATGAACATTTTGGGGATTTTTAGCAAGCAAAAAGAACCAAAAACCCCCTTGCAAAATTTGGACAGCCCCCATGAGAGGAATGGCCGGCCAAGCTTGTGAATGAATGAGGAAAAAGTCAAGGGGGGGTGACAAAAAGAATAATGCAAGAGAGAGAGAGAGAGAAAAGGCCTATGATGATGAATCATAATCAATCATCATCATCACAACAAGATCCTCACTCAAAAACCTAATCATCCCATCATCAAAAGTCAAGCCATCATGAACTATCATGAACAAAAGAAAGTCAAGCAATGATGATCCAACAACTTGCAAAAAAGACCCTCCAAGATGCTAATTTGCAGATTTGCAAATAAGCCTTCCTCCACCATTTTTCGGCCAAAGAAAGATACAAAGGAAAATGGCCGAAACCGGAAAGCAAACTGGCAACTCCAAAAAACTGATCCCGTAATAAACTACAAGAAAACCCCGCTACTGTATATACATACTCGCATTTGTATTCCGACCGAATACAAATGCAATGAGACAAAATCTACACTGTACAATACTAGGATCCGGCTTAAACCAAAGCCCGCTAGTATTTTCCGTCCGATCATGATCCGTGCAATACCGCACGTATCTGATCGAACCCTGCCATATCTCCATACGGCCTCTACAGCGTTTCGCCCGAAACTTGAGAAACTGGTCTGTGGGGTACTCTAAAGACTCGTCAATACATTGGCTGTGGATTTAACCACTAGCACGTCAGAGGTATTAGCCTATACGTAACGGGCTACCAGGTATTGACCAAAAGGGACATCGATGAGCGAACTCATCATGACACCCTACTGAGCTTGTCAGTGACAATATCCGTACAGTCCGGTCCGTTCGTCTATGAGCATCGCATGGCGGGCCTAGGGGGTTGGTAAAAGTCAGACCCCCAAAAGCGGTACAAGTCGTGTCGGAGTGTAGCCCAGAACACCCTGAGATACTACTAGAATACCTACCAGTAAATCTCCTACCTTGGCCAAGGACTTCGTGTAAGGGCTCTCCTAGACACAGTGCGACCTCACCCCCAATACCGGGAGAGACGAACCCCTGCAGATCCGCTCACTGCCTCCATGTGGCTCGGGACTGTACCCAACTAAAACATGTTTGCACGTCTCCTTTGAGCGTGGTAGGGTTGTAATCAAAACACAGTAGGAACTCAAACGAGACAAATGACGATCTCAGGTCGATGAACTAACCTGTACACATGTCACCAGGGAACTGCTATCTGACGTCAGGTATAAGACCAACTAGCATGTTCCCGGCGAGTCCTGTCCAGTGTACTCTTAACCCAATGAGCACCTGTATACATCTTTGGTGAACCAACAGACACCAGTGGCTTGTGAGACCGGCCACCGCCCCTCGTCGGGGTCTCGACTGTATACACTAGTCTACTCTGGAGTATCGATGCCCAGTCTCGAAACTCCTACGACTAGGGACCGTTTAAGGATGTGCTTATAGACCCCAGCTCCCACGTATATGATCGCCCTCATACTGCTGGCAGTCAAGCAAGAATCCTAGGGGATCTATCAACGTGCAATAGCGACCTGTAAGGTCACCTAAAGCAGTACACGATGATAAAGGTAAACCAGATAGCATACTATCATCTTGAGTAAGACTGTCCTACCGGTATGGGTCCTCCTTCAATCATTGCAATCACGTCCCTGTGATCCAATAATTGACTCTGAGGGCACTATCTCCAACAATCTCCCACTTGCACTCAAGGCTAATTATTGCGATGTCGCATACTCACAGCCCGTGTGATACCGAACACCCAACTCCTCTACTAGTCAGTCTCACAAAACCCGTTTGTGAAACTATTGCGTTCGCAGAATAGCCTCAGAGAGTGGATATGCTTCGATGTTTCTTTCTATGTCTCTCTAAATCTCAAGTTCGCGGAGAAACCCATCTCCCGAAATGAGCAATACCTGTCTTAGAATGCATCTGGATGTCTGATGGGACCTAGCTCATAAATGAACTCCAAATCCAAACTTCTTAGACTGTATCGTCAAACAGAACTTAATCAGTATCCTGCGCCATGCCTCCCTCAGTATCCGCCTGGACCAACTGTCCAAACTACTGCCCCTCGTCAGAGGGAAAACTATAACTCTGACGGCCACCCTGTCGTCCAGGTCACCTTGGAAGCCTGGAATGATAACTGTCTCCTGAATGAGGCTGTCGTTATCATATCCCTAGAACATTCACTTATGTTCTAAAACTGCTTCCGAATGTTTCTCCAGGATTGGATCAATATTAACTTACTGCATCCAGTGCGAAAACAACATCTGGTGTGGTACTTGACATCTCATGATCAACTCAATTGCCTAAGCATGTGATCTGTGAATCATGCACATCCCTCTCTCCTTGAGTCTGTAAGACACCTTTAGAGAGGGTGACTCCATCACCTGCAGGTACACTACTGTGCCAGGAGTCATCCATTCTAAATACGTTTAGAATGCTGTCTAAGTACCCAGATTGGGACGCTTCCCAAATCTAGATCTAAAACCATAGATCTAGTAACCAGGATGTATTATATAATATCCAAGCCTTATATGGAGAAACTACTGTGTGACAACCAATGTATAACCGACCGTAGTATAGGAATTTCACTTCCTACTCTGTGCATGTCATCCAAATAGCAGGACATCACACCCTACTACCTTCTTAACAGATCCATCCCCTATTCTGATGAAGTCAAACCTATGACTATCACATCAGAAATAGATGATCTATCTCCGCTATATCTTCTTTAGTCTATAAATAGACATAAGCCACCTGTCCACCAATGCTTCCGCTGCTCCCACTGATCACGACAACCCTCTGGCAGAGTCATATACACGTGCACTTCTAAAGCTAGTTTAGAACGACGCTATACTCATCCTCCTGCCGGGTCTCACAGTCTGGAACAACAGCAATGGCAAGTCTGGGTAAACAAGAACCTCCCTTTCACCGTTCTTGAGCATACCGGAGTACCTCTCGGGTGTCTGAGGTTACCACCTTATCTGCGGAGTGGCCAATGAAATGTCAAATCAGATTGAATCTTTAGGTTCTTATCAAATTTTCCGTAATCGTTTGCGGTTCTGGAATCACTTCCAGTTCTACCATACTCCCACTACTATTTTCTGAAAAAAAAAACCCATTTTACTTAAAACTGTGGCGAGTCTAGAACAATATCACTATTGATCTTCCAGATGGTAGAAAGTTAACCCTCGTCATAGCCTGGGACAACCCACAAACAACCATTACAGAAACGTGCCTTGAGTTATCCAGAGTCTGGTTTTGAGCATAAGCCGGACAACTCCCCGTACCTTAGCATCGTTAAGATATGAACCGTTCTATATCCAATATAGAAACAGAGGCACTGATTTAATTGAACCAGATTCAAATCATGCAGCTGTCTCCAGTGCATGTCAACCAAATGGAAGGAGGCCGATCAACATTACTAAACTTAGGAGTACTTCCAATTATGAGTAACCCAAAAGAGAAGCAAGTTCTCTTAATATCCATTACTGTCAACTGAATACCATACACAAGTATCTACATCTTCGATCACCTTGAAGAATCCCGATACTTGTAATACCTGGTTCTCTACTTTACTTTTATACCTATAACTTCTCAAAACTCAGACCTTGTGTTTCTATGAAACACTTGTCTAAAAACTAGAGAAGTCATAAGTAAACCGAATATAGTACGAGGACCAACCCCTCTGTCCTAATGGACACTGGACAACATACAATACTCTGTATAAATCCTGTGAGTCTAATAACTCATTCACTGTGTGTCGTAGGTTGAAAATTGTATTATGGTTATGAAGAATTACACCACTGTTTAATGCTCCTTACCTAACCATCCACTGATATAGGTAAATGTCATGGACATAATTTCAAAAAGGTATATCTCACTCTATAAAAATAGACGTACAGATATATCAATTTGAAATTGGTGCTTTAGAACGGATATTCAAAACCAAATATTTGCCGTCCGGCAAACAGCCCAGGCGATTTCCTCAAATATCACCAATTTCAACGAATTCCGATATAATGAGGACAATCACCTAATTCCCAATAGCTTACTCCCACTCATCATCTGTAAAACCATACAGATGTGAGAATCATACCTGGTAAATACATACCCTGGAGCAAGTGTCTAATTGGAAAATCAGTTTTCTTTTAACAGTACATAGTGAAACTGAAACATTGAAATGTGCCGTAGGGGTATCCTTGTATTCCTAGTAATGCCTCTTCCATTATCCAGATTCACAACTATAACCGTATATTTCTTTGCCATCTCTCCAAATCCCTTTATATGTCTTTAGTCATTACTTTCTGTACACCCCTTTAGGCCAAATGGTTTTCTTCCTTCCCTACCGTTCGGCACCAGCCTATGGTTTGGAAGAAGACTATCCAATAAGCATAATGGGTGTACTGTCCTAATCCTAGGAACACTCGCAATGCGAGAGAAGGTGAAGACAAAAGACAACCGAATAAACCTTATTCTTATTTCTCCTGAACCAGAATCCATCCCCGAACTGGAACAAGTTCCTTTCGAGTTCGTATATAACCATACGATGGAGTATCCAATAAACTGTGGATCTTCGTAGTGATACGGAGTGTCCTGGAGAAATACAAAGGTGAAATGGGAGTGGTAATGAAATACTTGGTTTGGTCGTGAATAGCAGTCGCAATTTACTTTGCCCTTTTTCTAATCCCTTTATATGTCTTTACATAATACCTTCTGTACACCATCGTTAGGCTAATTGGTTTTCTTCATTCCCTACCGGTCGGCACCTGCCTATGGTTTAGAAGAAGACTATCCAATTTGCGTAATAGGTGTACTATCCCCTAATCTAAGGGGCACTCGCAACCTGAGAGAAGGTAAACGGAAAAGACAACTGAATAGTCCTATTCGTTTTCTCCAGAACCAGAAACCATCCTCGAATAAATTCCTTCGAGTTCGTATATAACCATACGATGGTTTTGTCCAATGGAAGCGGACGTTCGTAATAATACGGGGTGTCCTGGAGAAAAGGGTAAAAGTAGGAGTGGCAATGAGGTTTGTAACTCAGACAATCCAAAAGCCAGTCTTATAAGAAGGTTCGGTCAACTTGGTTACTGAGTCATAGTCTAAGGTCGGGTCAATGGTCGCTGCCAAAGAGAGAGAGAAAAGAAACACTCAGCGTGCACTCTAATCTAGATCAAAATGGTTATCACTTTATCTAATCAGGAAACCTCTCACTGTACCGTCAAATTCTCCTCCAAACCTGAAAGAAGAATTAGTCGGGATCACCCGAGGAGTAAACCAACTCATCAGTGGGAATCAGGATCCAACTATCATCGCATGATAACGTGACGGAATCCGCTCACGTTATCACACTCCAGAAGGTATGCACATATCTGGCAAGTTTCAGTTTCTTTAGAAACTCCCGATGTGATTTTTGCCCCATGCTCTTATGACCTTGACGAAGGTCAACAAATTATAAGTCACATGTCAAGTTCTACCCGCCATTGTCCAGGTTAATTTGAACCCACCCGTATAAGCCCTTGACTTTGGCCAACAAGGCTATACGACTGTCCTAAACCAACGCATCTATCTATGCAGCAGAAAAGTAACAAGCAGCTACCATACACTATGCCTTGACGAAGGCCAACAAACATAGCATGAATACTACGTGCTACCCGTCTGAAATGACGGAGGGCTACGAATGGTTTCTGGCGAAAACCTTTAACGTAATGAACTTGATATCGTTGAAGGAACTGGATAGCTTTTGTAAAAATATAGTAACGAAAACCATTGCTAAAGAGGTCACTCCCGGTGAAGGGATCTCGGCTCTTTCCCCGTAGAATGAGGTGCAGGATATTCCAACTGAATACCACGATGCAAAGCAAAAGTAATCGGCTATAGTGAAGTTATTGCCATGACGCAAACTTCTGTCCAAGGGGTCACTCCCAATGAAGGGATCTCGGCCTTTGCCTCGTCGACTGAGGTGCTGGATATTCATAACCGAATACCACTGTGCAAAACAAAAGAGAACGACCTTGCAATAACAGCTTTTAGAAAAGTTGTTCCAACAACATCAGAATAGGTTTGTTTAACTTGCATTGATCCGAATCAACGCAGTCCCATCAATTGATCACACCAATAAAAAATGAAAATAATGATGTACATATATGCCATCCGCATTCGCCACTGGGTCCCGTCATCACCCGTTAGGTTACTTAACTAACGACAGAGCGGGGACTGGACTAGCGCGGATGCAAAACATATACAACATCTACTAGTATATATATCAATATATAATATTCGCTCAAGGCGTGATAAAATGCAACATCACAGAAATGTAATAAGCATCACAGAACAATACAGATATCTGGGATCCCCGGGTTTCACAGAGCCGCTACTGAAACCCGACGTTCCTCTGGTCGTGTGGATAGCCTGCGCAATGAAATCCTAGACCCTTACGGGCGCGGCAAGTCACCCGCCAAAACCTGAAGCAAGGCAGCCCCCTTCAGCAACGTGAATGGACCACCCAGCACTTCACGGAATCCGGTGACTTGGGCATCCCTCCTTGGGTCAACCTGTACCCCCTATGAGTGCGGCGAATAGCCCGCCAATTCTAGAGTGAAGCCCCCTCCGTCTTAATGCCATGAGATGCGGGCCCGTTGCCCTCTAGAACCCGGCTATCCGTGCATCCCTCCGTGGGGTAATCCTAGTACAGAAAGTAAAATATACATACAACAGGTACATCGACCTCGACCCGGTCGTGCACCAAAAGAATAATACAAACAGGCAGTGACGGCAGTCCACATGTCGGACGCTCGCTCCGCAATATCAAATGTACATATAAAAAAAAACTGTACTACCACTGCAACCAGGCTATCCCCCACGACCAATCCGCAACATTACAGCACAACACAGAACATCAACGTGAATGTCATGTTCGCAAATCCGTCTAATCGGGCTATAACAGTTAGACAGGATTTACCGATCAAGTGACATTCACGGTCGCAGATATAATGTAAATACTGTGAACTAACATGTTTAAAATTTTCGATCGATCAAATTTTCCCAAGTGGGCCCCAAGCACTACTGTAGCACTTAAAGAAAATATGGGCCCAAAAAGAATATTCCAAAACCCCAATTTCTCTGTCCAAGACCCTCTGTAAATAAATGGTCCAGTGAGGAGGCTAAGTGGCGGCGGAACCGCGGCCCAAGCATGGCTTTGGCCGCGGTTCCGCGACTGAACAGTAACAAAAGGTGACCAAATTTTTACAGAGCTCTTAGAACTCCCTGAATGTCATTCTGCAACACACTGAAAAATTTTCTGAGCCAAAACAAAATCGACAGAGAACAGATGTACATGAAAATGCGGTTTTGGGATTTTTGTTCGATCGGAAATGTAAACACGTTAGACCAAGCTAGACTAGGTTAATGGCGTGGCTCTGATACCAGTGTAAGTGCACGGCGTTGTCACGACCCGAATATTTCGACTCGTGACCGGCACTTAACCACGCTACGTCTAAAGGCGTAACGCGACTAAGTAAGCCGAACGCAGAAATCAAAACCATTTAAAAGTAGTGAGTGTTGAAAACATTTGATTAAAAACATTTAGAAGACCTTAATTAGTTCAATGAAGTTCTTTTAAAAGTTAAATTATCCTTATAATAATTTTGGCAGCATTTCCTTTGTAAAAGTAACCCCGAAAATCGGGTAAAAATAGGATATAAGTGAAAATGAGATATAATGAACAAAGCATCCCCAACCGGGCGCAATCACGCCCAACGACGGAAACCATCACCACAAGAGTAATATACGACGCCGTAGCGAAGAATGAGCAATAAGTAACATCCCAGAATAATAACTGCAAATAAAAAGTCGGCTCCCACGAGCTCGACACCAGACTACAAAAAAATACATCATCGTCCTCACACTGTCTCTAAGTCAAGTACATATATGGTAGATGGAGAATACTAGATACAAAAGTGTGTACAATGAAAGTAACCATATACCACAACCCACCTAAATAGCAAAAAGCTCTCGCACCAACTGTAGTGGTATCTGAAGCCAAAAGATGCAAAAAGACAGCCTGCCGAGACTACTCTGAGGGGTGACCTGCAAATACTGTGGCACAATTGGGGTGAGTTGCCAACTCGTGAATAGAGATAACATATAAAGGTAATCACGAGCATGCACGTACTGCGCTACACTATCATATGCCAGCAAGTAAATCTATATGCGACAAGCAGTAAGTGAAATAATCATGCAAATGCTCTATCAGGTAAAATAACTACAGGATTCGATACATGATAAACACTGCGGAGCATAGGATAAACAACATCTACACGAAATATCAATCGTGGAAAAAAAAGACCGGTGCCCAAGCTGCACCCAAATCCCAAATAAGCTCAGGCGCCGGCACTCTCCTCGGCCCTCAAATCCTGTAAACCTCTGAGAATCACGAGTGCTCAACATCGGCACCCAAAATATCATAAATACTCGTGTCCAGCATCGACACGCAAATCCTCATACATCGGGCTCCGTAAGTCCGGATCAGCCCACGGGCTTCGTCTGCGGTATCGGCCCTAGGCCCCGGCAGTACGGATCATCCCGCATCTATCTCTCGACTCTGGTCGGTATCCTCCGGATAACCGCCAGGTCCAGCCAATCATCGGTAGGTACTCGCCCACCTCCAGGCTTAATCGGCAAAGTCCATCGATCATCTCGCCGAGGGGAACCATACCGGGTCCACCACGAACCCGCAAACGGATCATCCACTCCTCGAATCGGGTTTCAAGCACATGTCTCAGCATCGAGAAAACGCGTGGTGGACGCACCAAAATATCATATCACGAGGAACCGGGTTTTCAAATAGTGCATCTTTTCTTAAATAATTCCACGGTCATCACATGAAAATCCAACACCAATGAGTAAATAAAATACGATGTGCTATATACATCAAGTCATCATAATATAGGTACAAGGGGGAACCCGCGTTTCTTAAGATAGTTCAGTTTTCAAAGACAGCATGCGGCTTCCAATTTCTATAAAAATCATATCGAATCATATGTGAAACGAACTACAGTATAATGATCATGGCAATTCTACAGTGAGTGTGTCATGGCAATTACTAACGGTGTGTGTGTATCATGCAGATTAGTGCTCGTGCAACATAAACCGTTAGAAATAGTGCGGTGTTCTATCAATTCTAAGTTTTCATACATGTAGCAGGGAATGCAGTATGCAACAACAGTATCCATGAACAATTAATGTAGGTAAATGCAATGTGTAGCTATAAAGTCTTATTAGCCCTGACGTAGAACGCCATACGGGCGATATCCCCGTAGATGTTAAATCTACTCACCGAAGTCTCACGCTAAGTGTAGCCGACGACTTGTTTCCCCTTCTTCGCAGCGTCCGTCTCACTCGTCTGCGATCCTAGATTTACACAATGTAACACACATAAGCTTAAATCTACCAAAAACGAAATATTAAGGTCAAACTAGAACCCCGCGTTGCAACCCAAGCGCACGTGTGCGCGATACGCTAAAACGTGTGATCACGCTCCTGAAGCTAGCCTGACGCGTCGCGATACGCAGCACAACCTAAAACCACACACGTATCACGTGTGTCGCGGAGATTTAAAATACGGAAAATAGGGTAATAGGTCCCAGATTTTTATACAGAAAGATTTTTATAAGAATAAATATACCAACACACTCCAAATACCAGCAGACACCAACCACAAAAACCCCAACCCACCATTTTCCTATCTGGCCGCAAATTGCGGCTAGAATAAGTTTTTCGGCGGCCTGGGTAGGGGGTTGGGCTCCCGGATTTGGTGTGTGCACTCCATACATATTGTGTATTGTAGGGTTCCTAGGCACGCTAGTGAGGTCTCCCAAGCCATCAACCATGGCAATTTCAAAAATTATAGTGCCGAGAAACCCTAAACTACGGATCGATAACTAGATGTCTAGGCGAACAAGAACTAGTTAACAATTAACTAATGAGAAAACGGAAATACAACCTTTGTAGATCTGGTGCTCCACCTCCATAGCTCCGCAACGAGGTCCTCTCCGCTGTCCAAGTCAAATCCGGGCTCTAGGATCGGCTTCGTCGGAGAATGGGCAAGCTAGGTCGTCGATGTCCATGCCAAAGATGATCTACGTCGAGGCATCGCTAAATCAAGCTCCGACTTCACCAAGTCAAGAAACTTGTGAAGTAAACACACTCTACTACTTGGCAAGAGGTAGAGGATGAAGAAATAGGAAGTGGGTTAACTTTAGAATTGGATTTCTCACTCAAAAACATCAATCACCATTGATGAGGTTAGCATTTCTTCACTTGAAGCAAGGAAGAAGAAGAAGAAAGAAATATATGATAAGTTAAATAAAAAGAAAAGAATATCCAAACTTATCATAATGCAAACCATGGTCAAGTGTAGAGATTAAACTAGGGTTAAATCAAAATGGTTAGGTTAAGCATGAGATAAGAATGGTGGACAAAGTCAAAGGTTCATGAATCTTCAACTACAATCCAAAACAAGCCACCATTCTTCTCATTTCATTTTCCAAAAAGAAAATAAATAAATAAATAAATAAATAAATAAAGGAAATGAAACCCTAACCATTCTTTTAACCATGGTTTAAATCTTTGCACTTAACCAAGTAAACATGTATCATCAAACATGATACAATCAAATGCACAAAATCATATCGCATATGTAATGCGCACATCCGAGTGAGAAAATCCATCTTAAGTAAACCGATACTAGTTGATGCAAAGTAATATATCAAATATATAAATATGCATTAAATCATTAAATCAACACTTGATTCAATGATCCGGTTATGTCGCACACAACCGACTAGTATACAATATATCGGCTTATCGAATCAATGCTTGAATCGATAACTAGGTTATATCGCATACAACCATTCGATACATTTATCGCGAGAATAGAATACGGTATCACATACACGCATTATTCTCGGTCCCGCACATATCTCATATGCGCTCCTATTTCGTTTCGCTTGAGCCAGGAAACCTCTGTGTAGGACTCTAAAGACTCGTCAATACGCCGGCAGCGGATGATGATCATATCAAACACCCGCAAGCCGCAAGCGGTCTGCTAAACGTAACGGCCACCCGGGTATTGAGCGATCTGAAGATCGACGAGCAAGCCCGCTCACACTCCAGTGAATCCGACCAGTAACACTACCGTACAGTCCGGTCTGATCGTCTGATATGTCGCATATCCCGCCTAGGGGTGGTAAACGTCAGACCCCAATAGCTCGATAAGTCGTGTCGATATGAGGTCTATAACTGTTCGAGAAACTACAGGTAACACTTACCAGTAAATCTCAGCAACCCTGGCCAGGGATTTCCTGTTATAGCCAATCGAACACAGCGCAACATCAACCCCCTATACCGGGAGAGACGAATCCCCTCCTATCGCTCATTGCCTCCATGTGACTCGGGACTGTACCCAAAAACCACCGTTTTGCACGCCCTCTTGGACGTGGTAAGATGGAAATCAAAGCACAGTGGGAACCACACGAGACTCTATGACGATCTCGGGTCAACAGACTACTCTGTACCAGTGTCACCAGAGAACTGCCATCTGACGTGAGGTATAATACCATCTGGGAGTTCTCGGCGAGTCCGTCCAGTGTACCCAGTCTCTACTGAGCACCCGTATATCTCCTCTGATGTCAAACACCAATGGATATGGGATCATCCATCGCCCATCTGTATGGGTCGAGAAGGTATACGCTAGTCTACTCTGGTATATCGATGCCCCGTCTCGATACACCCACGACTAGGGACTTTGAAGGATGTACTTATGGACTACCATGTCCCCACTAGTATGATCCGCATCATAGTCCAGGTAGTCAAGTACAGATCCTAAGGGCTTTACCAACATGTAACAGAGAGACAATCAGTATACACGTTAAGGTAAAGTTCAACCAGATAGCATACTATCATGTCGAGCAAGAAAGTCCTCCCTATATACGTCCCAGCATCCACTACAATATACATCCTATGTACAGTAATGGCCTCTAGGGCATACATATAACTAACAATCTCCCACTTGCACTAGGGCCATCTGTAGCAGTGGTTGTAGTATCTCATACTCAACCATCCCATAAAAGTCTCTCTCTGGGAACAGGCCTTTGTGAGTGGATCCGCTGTGTTGTCCTCTGAGTCTACTCTCCTAACCTCGATCTCCCTGAAGATCAACCATCTCCATGATCAAGTGATACTGCCTTAGAATATGTCTGGATCACTGATGGGACCTGCGTTCCTTAGCATAAGCCACAACTCCATTGTCACACAATGGGAGGAACCTAGTTCATTTCATGAACCAATATACATCCAAACAGCCTCTTTGGTAGCATCTTAAGTAGCGATGTATGCTGCCTTTATCGTCTAGTATGTCACGGTATCTAGCTTGGAACTCTTCCAACATACCGTCCCTCCACTGAGGGTAAAGACAATGCCTGTGACTGACATTCAGTCGTCCTTATCACCCTGGAACACTTCCAGTGATTCTCCCCAGGGTCGATTGATACCATCTCACTACTACTAGTGAGATACCTAACATCCATTTAAATCTATCTCATAGATCCAAAATCCAGGATTTAGGAGGTATCACTTTGATCCTATTGGAGAATCCTTGTGATAAGCGGAGATCGACCGAGCGTAGCATAGGAAACTCCTTCCCTATCAAGAGTATGTCATCCACGTACTCTACGAGGATCACCACCATACTCCCTACTACCTTTTTGTTTATACAAGGTTCATCTACCATTTTGATGATGTCAACTTCTTTGACTACTTCATCAAAATAGATGTTCCAACTCCGCGATGCCTGCTTTAATCCTATAAAGCATCTTGCACACGTTTCCGCTGCTCCTACTGTCTACGAAGCCCTCTGGCTGTGTACTTATAGACGCTCTCTTCCAAAACATCATTTAGAAAAGCTGTCATGACACCCAACCGCCAGATATCGTAGTCATGGTATGTAGCCGTGGCAAGTAGGATCTGGATGGACTTAAGCATAGGTACTTGAAAAAGGTTTCATCATTATCCACACCTGGTCAATGATGCACACTTTTAACAAGTCTAGCTTTGAAAGTCTCAACTTTTCCATGTACACCAAGTAATCTTCTCAAGATATACTTGCTCCTGATGGGGATTTAACCCTTCAGATATAGCAACCAAAGTCCATACTTTGTTGGTGTATAAGGATTCCATCTCAGATTGCTAAACATCCAGCCATTCTTACGGAATCTTACTCCTGATGGCCAGCTCGAAACTAGTTGGGTCATCATCTCATGATGCAATCCTCGCTCCCACTGTCATAGAGAAACCAAAGTATCTCTCAGGTGGGTGAGGAACCCTACTAGATCGGCGGAGAGGCCGAGGTTCATTGGAATCTACTGAATCCTTTGGCTGTACCAAATCATCTGCTGTAGCTTGTATAGCTGGAACTATTCCAGTTGTACATAACAGATCTTGCCTCGAGCTTGTCCGGTTTTTGCTTTTAGACATAGGCCGGACAACCCCAAATCTTAACTGGCTTAAGACATAGGCTCTTCCCATACCATATCACATATGAAGTGGTAGGCAACTGATTTGATTCGAACCCTATTCAATAGGTATGCAGCTTCTCAAGTGCATAACTCCCAAAAGGAAATAGGTGACTCAGTAATACTCATCATAGAGCACACCATATCATATAGGGTGTGATTGCTTCGCCCCGATATACCATCGTGCCATGGTGTATACGGAGGAGTAATGCTGAGAGAGAATCTCATTCTCCTTTAGAATAGTCCAGGATTTCCGTGCTCAAGTATTCTCCTCCTTGATCTCATCAAAGGACATAATACTTATACCCGTATCGGTTCTCTACTTCTAACTTATATTCTGTGAATATCTCAAAAGGTTCGGACTTGTGTTTCAACAGGAACATATGTCTGAATCTTGAGAGATTATCAGAGAATATAATGAAGTATAAAGAACCGGTCTTGGCATGTGTAGACAGGGGACCTACATACATCAACATGTATCATCCCAAGAGTTTACTAACTCTTTCTCCGTTTCCAATAAACAGAGCTATGGTCATCTTATCTCTGTGACATGACTGGCGAGTTTCACAAGATGTAAATTCAAACTGATTTAAATATGCATCTAAATGTAACTTCAGCCAGTCGGATCGCATTGATCTGACCTAGTCTACAATGCCTCAAGAAGGATTCGTTCATTTCTGAACTCTTCCTCTTGTGTGTGTTCCGTATACTAAGAACTGTCGTTTGATTTAGAACATCAATGCTTTTAGATAACGTGCCTGAATTGATCAACTTTTGATATAGGAAATGTTCAAAACATTATCCAACAATACAAAATTTTATCATTTCTTTACTGATAAAGAGACTGATATGATTTTGTATATCAGGTTCGGTATCTAATAGCATTTGTTCAGAATCAATGTATTGGTAATACAGGGTGACAGTGACCAACAGACTTGGCTGCAACACTTGCCCCGTTTTCTGCCTCATGAAACTTATCACCCATTCTCAGTTCTCTACCTTTCTGTAGCCCTATGTAACAGATTACATATCTGGGATCCTGATCTGGTATCACATACCCAGGACGTAGAGGATACAGAGAAACAGTTCTTTGTAACGAACACACCCGAAGATGATGCATCAGCATGCACTCTCTTCGTTTGGGCGGCACGGGAATTCTGGTAATCCCCTATTTCCTGCTCTGTCTTATAACAATTATAAGTTGGAGCGAGACCAACGTTCCCCAGCTCAGTAAAACAAGCGGGTTCGGTCAAATATCCGTATTATTATCTTGATTAAGACGTGATATGGTCGCTACCTGGAGAGAGAGAGAAGAAAACACTCAGCGTGCGCTCTTGCAAGAATAGATTGGTTATTATTTTATCTAATCAGGATGGCTCCCACTGCTTTTTATCAAATCTTCCTTCAAACCCTAAAAGGAAAGACTAGCCGGGATTAATTACACACTACAAGTTCGCCAATCTTTCAGCCAGGCCAGTGTCGGTACTTTGAGGGAGGTCCCCCGTGCTTTCGCACGAACCTAATTAATGTAAACCTCGTTTTCCCAGAGGCGTAACCTCGTTAACACCTTTCTAGACACCTACTTGATCGGCTAATTGTAATGTATAAAACTCTCCCAGGAGTAACACTTACTCGCAGCGGGTATCGGGATCCAACTATCTCATAGAAGGTATGCAATCTCATTGCAAATTTCAACACTTGAAATTCCCGATAATATTTTGCCCCTAGCAGCTATATGACCTTAACATAGTCAACAAATCATAAGTGCTAGTCAAGTTCAACCCGTCATTTCCCGATTGAATTAAACCCACCCGCACGACCCTTAACATAGTCAACAAAGTCGCACGACTACCCTAATCCAATCGCATCATATGCTAATACAGATAACCAATAGTTAGCTACCGCACACTACGCCTTAACATAGTCAACAAACGTAGCACGAATACTAACTAGTACTTATCTGAAATGACGGAGGGCTACAACAGGTTTTTCTGAAAACCTATTGCGTAAGGAACTTGATATTATTGTAGGATCGAATGAATTTTAAAATGGAGTGCTTTTGAGGCTTTTCTAGTTTTGCTAAAGGAGTCACTCCCGGTGAAGGGATCGTCGGTCCTTTCCTCGTCGAATGAGGTGCGGGATATATCATATATATCACTGTGCAAAGCAAAAAACTCTTAAAAGCAATCAAAAGACAAACCGAGTGTGTAGCATCTGCCAGTTATTGCTAAAGGAGTCACTCCGGTGAAGGGATCTCGGTCCTTTCCTCATCGAATAAGGTGCAGGATATATCGTATATACCGCTGTGCAAAGCAAGAACTGTAGCTACCTGTTTTATTTTGAAATTCGATTCTACAACATCTTAGGTTTCATTTACTTTCATTAATCACATTAATGAAGTCCCATCATTTAAGTACCTAATCATCACAGATAAATACGACGTACACTTATGCCATCCGCATTCGCCTCGATGTCCCCTCGTGAACCGTTAGGTTAGGTAACTAACGGCAGAGCAGGGCAGGGCTAGCGCGGGTGTAAAACATAAGTAACGTCTATATAATATATCATATATACTATATACTGTATCTATCACAGAACATCACATGATCACATCACAGATATTGCAGCAGAAGAATCATATGAAATATTGGATATACTAGGACGTCCGTGTTTTCAATACGAGCCAGTATAAAACACGGATTCCACGGTCGTGATGAATAGCCAAACCCACACCCCTAGACCCCTACGAGAGCGGCAAGCAACCCTACCGATTCTGGAGTTAGGAGACCCGGACCCGACTCCTCGAGTTGGTCTCCCACTGGACTCCAGAACCCGGTTACTTGTGCCCTCCTCCTTGGGTCTATCCTAGTGCGGAAAAGTAAATAATATACAACAGGTGACAACTTCCGCAACCTGGAAGCGCCCCAATAAAAGAATATTACATACAAGTTTTTACATGAATGAAAATGAAAAACACTCATCTCACATAAAAACCCCCGGCTATTCAAACACGACGATCCAATATAACATATCCAGCAACACATAACATCACATGTCATCAACGTAAGTAAATATGCGCATCCCAATTGTCGTTGACATATAGCAACGAAACCGGCGATATCACATATTACACTTACGGTCACAGAAAAGAAAGTGTAAAACTACAACAGTTGGAATCCGCAACCTCTTCAGACATCGCATGCCTGACCAAATGAATTCTTTAGACATCGCATGCCTAACAATTATAAACCCCGCATTTTAGTCTCAAAATCGAAAACTCTTTTCAATATCAAGTCGGGCAATTCAACAAGATTCCCGACATCCTGATCGAATGCTCGTCGCAAACTTTAGTAGACGGCCGCACCCCTGATACCGTCGACGAAGTGCACCAACGCGGAACACCGCTACCGCGAGCACCCGGACGGATGCTTTCGGCGACGGGGTTCTCCTACAGTCACTTGGTCGGGGCTATGGAGTGAAGCTGTCTATTAAGTTTACCCGGCGAGTATCCGCGTACGCTACGTGATTGCGACGGACTTTTGATCGCATCAAAATTCCGTGGCAACCGATCAAGTGAGACTAAATTGCTACATTTATAACATTCATTTAGTTATCTCATAACTATTTGTGAATTCCAATTATTGTATCACATTCCAGATAAATAGAAAATGTTAAACTTTCCGATCGAACATTCTAACACCCAACTTTTC
This sequence comes from Agapanthus africanus, assembly GCA_030015575.1. Lineage (NCBI taxonomy): Eukaryota > Viridiplantae > Streptophyta > Magnoliopsida > Asparagales > Amaryllidaceae > Agapanthus > Agapanthus africanus. The sequence continues at coordinate 415,238,827 of CM057341.1, read as the reverse complement.
CCGATACAGATCAACACATGAAATAAGTCTAACAACATTCCGTTCGTACCTCAGTACCAACGATCCAGCCGTAGAAGGGTCAAGCCAACGCCTCACATGTGGCACGCCGTACTGCCCCAAACCCGAAGGTTCAAAGGGCAGTTCAAGACGGTCACATAATCGAGTTAAGGTTTGTGTCTTCTAGAGGGACCATCGCGTTACTTGCACTACTTAGAACGTCGTCAAACTACGGAAAAATCCAACACTTGGAAATTTCCCGACAGGGGAAAAATTGGGTATTTATATCCGGTCGAACTTTTTAACATATTCTAAAATTTATCCGGAAAGCCAAATAGACAAAATTTGATACTCCGATCGAAACACCGAATCCCCAAAACAACCCAGAACATTCAACTCTGGAATAAATATTAAAAATTCCCAGAAAATCCAGCATTAATAATTATGAGATACTGTGTAAATAGTACTAAATAAATTGGCCGTACCGCCGCGGAACCGCCGCACGAGGCTAGCTCGTGCCGCGGAACCGCGGCAAGATGAAGGAATTATGGGTACGAATTTCACAGTATATCATATATTCACCTGCTTATTTTTCTGAATATTTTTAATGTTGAAAAAATCACTGTTTTCAAAAAAGGACAGAGAGCATGATCCGGGTTCGGGTTTTGGTTCGATCGGACTTCAAATTGCGTCTAGACTTCGCCTAAGGCTCTAGCTAGGCTCTGATACCACTGTAGGGTTCCTAGGCACGCTAGTGAGGTCTCCCAAGCCATCAACCATGGCAATTTCAAAAATTATAGTGCCGAGAAACCCTAAACTACGGATCGATAACTAGATGTCTAGGCGAACAAGAACTAGTTAACAATTAACTAATGAGAAAACGGAAATACAACCTTTGTAGATCCAGTGCTCCACCTCCATAGCTCCACAACGAGGTCCTCTCCGCTGTCCAAGTCAAATCCGGGCTCTAGGATCGGCTTCGTCGGAGAATGGGCAAGCTAGGTCGTCGATGTCCATGCCGAAGATGATCTACGTCGAGGCATCGCTAAATCAAGCTCCGACTTCACCAAGTCAAGAAACTTGTGAAGTAAACACACTCTACTACTTGGCAAGAGGTAGAGGATGAAGAAATAGGAAGTGGGTTAACTTTAGAATTGGATTTCTCACTCAAAAACAGCAATCACCATTGATGAGGTTAGCATTTCTTCACTTGAAGCAAGGAAGAAGAAGAAGAAAGAAATATATGATAAGTTAAATAAAAAGAAAAGAATATCCAAACTTATCATAATGCAAACCATGGTCAAGTGTAGAGATTAAACTAGGGTTAAATCAAAATGGTTAGGTTAAGCATGAGATAAGAATGGTGGACAAAGTCAAAGGTTCATGAATCTTCAACTACAATCCAAAACAAGCCACCATTCTTCTCATTTCATTTTCCAAAAAGAAAATAAATAAATAAATAAATAAATAAATAAAGGAAATGAAACCCTAACCATTCTTTTAACCATGGTTTAAATCTTTGCACTTAACCAAGTAAACATGTATCATCAAACATGATACAATCAAATGCACAAAATCATATCGCATATGTAATGCGCACATCCGAGTGAGAAAATCCATCTTAAGTAAACCGATACTAGTTGATGCAAAGTAATATATCAAATATATAAATATGCATTAAATCATTAAATCAACACTTGATTCAATGATCCGGTTGTGTCGCACACAACCGACTAGTATACAATATATCGGCTTATCGAATCAATGCTTGAATCGATAACTAGGTTATATCGCATACAACCATTCGATACATTTATCGCGAGAATAGAATACGGTATCACATACACGCATTATTCTCGGTCCCGCACATATCTCATATGCGCTCCTATTTCGTTTCGCTTGAGCCAGGAAACCTCTGTGTAGGACTCTAAAGACTCGTCAATACGCCGGCAGCGGATGATGATCATATCAAACACCCACAAGCCGCAAGCGGTCTGCTAAACGTAACGGCCACCCGGGTATTAAGCGATCTGAAGATCGACGAGCAAGCCCGCTCACACTCCAGTGAATCCGACCAGTAACACTACCGTACAGTCCGGTCTGATCGTCTGATATGTCGCATATCCCGCCTAGGGGTGGTAAACGTCAGACCCCAATAGCTCGATAAGTCGTGTCGATATGAGGTCTATAACTGTTCGAGAAACTACTGGTAACACTTACCAGTAAATCTCAGCAACCCTGGCCAGGGATTTCCTGTTATAGCCAATCGAACACAGCGCAACATCAACCCCCTATACCGGGAGAGACGAATCCCCTCCTATCGCTCATTGCCTCCATGTGACTCGGGACTGTACCCAAAAACCACCGTTTTGCACGCCCTCTTGGACGTGGTAAGATGGAAATCAAAGCACAGTGGGAACCACACGAGACTCTATGACGATCTCGGGTCAACAGACTACTCTGTACCAGTGTCACCAGAGAACTGCCATCTGACGTGAGGTATAATACCATCTGGGAGTTCTCGGCGAGTCCGTCCAGTGTACCCAGTCTCTACTGAGCACCCGTATATCTCCTCTGATGTCAAACACCAATGGATATGGGATCATCCATCGCCCATCTGTATGGGTCGAGAAGGTATACGCTAGTCTACTCTGGTATATCGATGCCCCGTCTCGATACACCCACGACTAGGGACTTTGAAGGATGTACTTATGGACTACCATGTCCCCACTAGTATGATCCGCATCATAGTCCAAGTAGTCAAGTACAGATCCTAAGGGCTTTACCAACATGTAACAGAGAGACAATCAGTATACACGTTAAGGTAAAGTTCAACCAGATAGCATACTATCATGTCGAGCAAGAAAGTCCTCCCTATATACGTCCCAGCATCCACTACAATATACATCCTATGTACAGTAATGGCCTCTAGGGCATACATATAACTAACATGTATATCCCAGTAATTACAATTTTATTCTGAAACACCCCGGGTAGTAGCAGTTTCAACAGAACCCAATTTCAAGCTAAAAGTCACACTTTGCACTAAAATGATACTTTAGGGTATTTTTGTGAAATCTGAAATAAACCCAAGTCCAAAACCACACTAATATCACATTACCAAGCTAATCAAGCCATAAAAAGTTAATTTTTATCACAACCTCACTAGATCCCTTTATAAAGCACAAAACATGCATAAAATGTGATATTTTGCTAGAAATACTTTAAGTTAAGTAAAAGAGGTGCTAAGGGTGAGTCAATACCTTCAAAACACCTTAAGAAACACCAAAAATCCTTGCTTTTCCCCAAGTGTGCAGATCCACCACCAAACACCTCAAAAGCTAATTTTTTTTCTATGGTTTTGTGAAGGAAAAGTGTTGATTTGAGTAGGGCTTTATGTAGGGATCAAAAGGAAGTGAAAAGAGAAGAAGAGAAGAAGAAGGAGATGTTGATTTTGCTGGAATTCCTGCAGGAATTCTGAATGAGGAGAAGAGAGAGAGAAGAGAAGAAAAATGGGGTCAAAAGGTCAACTTCTCACCTAACACCATACCTCATTGTTTAATTGGAAATTTTGAATTATAAAAGGGTTTTAACTTGTTGAAATGGGGGGGAAAATAGATTATCAACCATGCATCAAATGAAGGGGGGGTTAACATGACACATTTTCTCATCTAGCCACAAAATGCTAAGTGTGCATGTGTGCTCCTAACACAAAATTTCACAATTAGGGTAAACCCGAATAAAAATAATTAACAATCCTATAAATATATATATATATATATATATATATATATATATATATATATATATATATACTCTCCACAACACAAAACCCACTAGCCAAGAAGGAAAATAAGATATCCATTTTTACGAAAAACACGCACACTAGCTAAATAATGAGAAAACATTCTAAACGAATTTTCAAGGTGTTACAATCTACCCCCTTAAAGAAATTCGGTCCCCGAATTTAAAAATCTAACTATACATACCTTCAAAAAGATGGGGATACCTCTTCCTCATCTCGCTCTCGGTCTCCCAAGTGACCTCCTCGTCGCTCTGGCCACGCCAAAGTACCTTGACTGACGGTATGTCCTTCGATCTCAATTTCTTCACTTGTCGATCCAAGATCATCACCGGCTGCTCTGCATAGGAAAGGTCACGCTCCAGCTGGATCGTCGGGTGCTGAATCGCATGCGAGGGATCATGAAGATATCTGCGGAGCATCGAAACGTGAAATACCAGGTGCACGTCTGGAAAACTGGGCGGAAGGGCTAAACGATACGCAACCGCACCAACTCGCTCGAGGATCTCGAAGGGGCCCACATACCTGGGACTATGCTTCCCCTTCTTCCCAAATCTCATCACACCTTTCATTGGGGAGACCCTCAAGAAAACATGATCACGAACAGAAAACTCAAGTCTGCGCCGACGACGGTCCGCATAAGATCTCTGCCTACTCTGGGCCGCTCTCATCCTATCGCGAATCAACTGGATCTTCGCGGTTGTCTCCTCCACAATCTGCGGCCCTAAGATACTGCTCTCACTGAGCTCTGTCCAACAGGCGGGCGATCTACATCTCCTCCCATAAAGAGCCTCAAATGGTGCCATCTGAATGGTCTGCTGGTAGCTGTTATTATAGGAGAACTCTACTAAGGGCAAATGATGATCCCAGCTACCCCCGAAGTCTAATACGCATGCTCTGAGCATGTCCTCGAGAGTCTGAATAGTCCGCTCTGACTATCCGTCGGTCTGCGGATGAAATGCTATGCTGAAATTCAAGCGAGTGCCCAAAGCCTCCTGAAGCCTCTACCATAGTCGGCTGGTAAACTGGGTACCTCTGTCGGACACAATACATGTCGGAACTCCGTGTAGTCGTACAATCTCATCAATATAAATCTGGGCATATTGAGCAAATCCGAAAGTTGTCTTCACCGTAAGGAAGTGAGCCGCTTTCGTCCAATGATCCACGATCACCCAGACGGAGTCATACCCTCGACTAGTCCTGGGTAGACCCACAATAAAGTCCATAGAAATCTGTTCCCATTTCCACTCCGGAATGGGCAACGGCTGTAGCTCTCCCGCGGGCCTCTGATGCTCAGCCTTGACTTGCTGACAAGTCAGGCATCTCGACACAAAATCTGCGATGCCCTCTTCATCCCGTCCCACCAGTAAACATCTCTCAAATCGTGGTACATCTTGGTGGAACCTGGATGAACACTATACACTGATCGATGTGCCTCCTCAAGAATCTCACGCCGCAGTCCCTCAGCATCTGGTATGCACAATCTGGTCCCAAATCGTAGTATCCCCTGATCATCGATCACGAACTCGGAAAATCTGCCCTGTCCCATCTGCGTCCTGATCTCTGAACAACGGTCATCACTGTGCTATGCCTCATATATACGGTCAAGCAACTGTGGGCGTGCACGAACATGCGCAATCTGTCCTCCGATCGGCGTAAACTCGAACTGCACCCTGCTGTCGCATAAGATCTGCCAATCTGCCGACGACTGCCTCTGCACTGCGCTCAAACGACATAAACTACCTCCGGGCCTCCTACTCAAAGCATCCGCCACTACATTAGCCTTGCCCGGGTGGTACAAGATCTCGCAGTCGTAGTCCTTCACTAACTCCATCCATCGGCCATGTCTAAGGTTCAGGTCTCGCTGCTGGAATATATACTTTAAGCTCTTGTGATCAGTAAATATCTGGCACGACTCTCCATACAGATAATGTCGCCAGATCTTAAGTGCAAAGACCACTGTAGCCATCTCCAAATCGTGAGTGGGGTAGTTCTGTTCATGTTTCTTCAATTGCCGCGAAGCATACGTGATCACCCTGTCATACTACATCAGAACACACCCTAGCCCCACTAGAGAAGCATCATAATATACCACAAATCCACCTGACCCTGAGGGCAAAGATAATACTGGCGCCGTAATCAGTAGAGCCCGTAACTGCTGAAAACTGTGCTCACACTCCTCTGTCCAAACAAAAAGAACTCCCTTCCGGGTCAACCCGGTCAAAGGTGTAGCAATGCGAGAGAAATCCTGCACAAATCGCCTGTAGTAGCCGGCCAGCCCTAGAAAGCTGCGAATCTCCGGAACTGATGTGGGTCTGGGCCAACTCCGAACGGCCTCGATCTTCCTCGGGTCTACACATATACCGTCTCGTGAAATCACGTGCCCCAAGAAGTCTACGCTGTCCAGTCAGAAAGCACACTTGGAGAATTTGGCGAAAAGCTGATGCTCTCTCAAGGTCTGCAGTGTAATCCGCAGGTGCTGCTCATGCTCCTCTCTACTCCGAGAATACAACAGAATATCGTCAATGAATACAATGATGAACAGATCAAGATACGGCCCAAAAATACGGTTCATCAAATCCATGAATGCTGCTGGCATATTGGTGAGTCCGAACGACATCACCAAAAACTCGTAATGGCCGTAGCGCGTGCGGAAAGCTGTCCTAGGAATGTCCTCCTATCGAACCCGCAGCTGATGATAGCCTGATCGCAAATCGATCCTCGAAAAGTATCCTGCCCCCTGAAGCTGGTCGAACAAATTGTCGATACGCGGCAAAGGATATCTGTTCCGCACTGTAACCCTGTTCAGCTGGCGATAGTCGATACACAGACGCAAACTGCCGTCCTTCTTCCTGACGAACAAGACTGGAGCACCCCAAGGAGAAACACTGGGTCGAATAAGTCCCTTGTCCAGCAAATCTTGCAACTGACCCTTCAATTCTCGAAGTTCCGCCGGGGCCATCCGATAAGGCAGTATAGAAATAGGCCCCGCGCCAGGAACCAAATCAATACAGAAAGAAATGTCGTGCTCGGGCGGTAGCCCAGGAAGCTCGTTAGGGAACACATCAGGGAACTCGCTAACAACCGGAACCTGATCCAGAGGAACCTCTGTAGCTCTAGTATCACAAACATAGGCGAGAAATCCCTGACATCCCTTCCTCAAAAGCTGTCCAGTGCAAAAAGAAGAAATCACACAGTGTGGGCGGCACCACGGTCCTCCAACACAACAAAAACCGACTCGCCGGGAAAACAAAATCTAACTGTCTTCTCATGGCAGTCCACAGAAGCATAGCACGTGGCTAACCAATCCATGCCCAAAAGAACGTCGAAGTCCAACATCTCAAGAAGGATCAAATCGACAGGCAACTCTCTCTCGCCAATGCAGACGGTACAGGATCGGAATACGTCCCTAGCAACAAACGACTCTCCCACAGGAGTAGTCACAACAAGCTGCTGATCAAGCAAACCAGACTCTCTACCCAAACTCGGTACGAAGTGTGTAGATACGTACGAGTGCGTGGATCCAGGATCGAACAATATGTGTGCATCAACAGAACATACTGGAAGGATACCTGAGACCACTGCATTGGACGCCTGCGCGTCCTGATGCGTCAAAGAAAAAACTCGTGCCTGCCCTCCACCTGTGACTGACTGTCCTCTGCCTCGGTCATCCCGTCCCCTCTGAGCAACTCCTCCACGCCCACGACCTCTCTTTGTATGCGTCTGACGCAGAGTAACAGTAGGAACAACAGGCAACACCCTCTAGGGTGGTGAAGGTGGTAAGGTGACGTGCGGTGCTGCTGTCTCCCTCCTGTGAATCTCAGGACAATCTCTGACAAGGTAAAGTAAACTGCCGCATCTATAGCAACCTCGCGACGACTGCTGACTCTCCCGTGGATACGAACTAAACATCTGGCCTCGTCCCGAATCTCTGCCACTCCTCGTGCCTGAACGATACCTTTCGCGGCGTCTGAATGTCTGTCTCCGTGCTGATATACCAGTATGAACTCTCTTCGGCTCTGGATCTACCGAAGTCTCAGCAAGGCGCTCCTCGACTAATAGAGCTGCATCTACCGCTGCTGCATATGTCTCATAGTGCTGCGCGCTGATCGCAAGGAACAGTGGTGTAAGCAAGCCTCGAACAAATCTCTTGACTCGTAACTCCTCGGTAGCCACTAGATACGGCGCATAGATAGATAGCTCTATGAACAGCACATCATACTCTGCCACTGACATATCCAGAGTCTGGCGTAAGGACTCGAACCTGCGTGGTCTAGCATCTCTGACACTCAGGGGAAGAAAGCGGGCAAGGAATAGCGCCTCGAACTCTGTCCAGGTCATAGGAGGAAGGCCTGCTGCTCTGCCCTTCTCGACTGAGTCGCACCATTTCTGCGCAAGACCTTCTAGGCGAAAGCTCGCGAACTCAACCCATCTCGCATTTGCGCATCTGAGGGAACGACATATCCGAGCCATCCTATCAATGAAGGACTGTGGGTCCTCGGCTCCATCGGTGCCTGTGAAGACCGGAGGCTTCAGCCTCATGAACTTTGATAGCGATACTGTAATCACCTCCGTAGCTGCAGGGGCAACTGGCTGTGCGGTAGGTACCATCGCGGTCTCTGTAACGGGTGGAGCTACCTCTGGTCGCTGCGCTCGAAGTGTCTCAACTAGCGATCCTATCATCTGGCGCATCTCCTGCATACCAGCCCCTAGCGTGGCGATCTGATCTGTCACGGAAGGAACAGCCTGCTCGGGTACAACCGGTGTACTGCCCGGATCAGTACTCGTCTCAGACGAATCAACTCGAATCTCGGCCCTCGCGGCCGCTCTCTGCGCCCTCGTAGTCTTTAGCGGCATAATGGCTGAAAGGAAAATAGGATTCGATAAGGATGCAGAAATCGAATCGCAAGAATGTATATACTCAAAATGAATTTAAATCAATAAGTCCTAAGGTCGCTTTGGCGGAGTACCGTGTCGTGAGTATGCCACGGAACATACGCACGCCACGCCACTCTGCTTCAGCTACCTACTCCATCATACCAGGGTCATCCTAGGAACACTCCGAAAGGTAAAACCTACGCTCTGATACCAACTTTGTCACGACCCGAATATTTCGACTCATGACCGGCACTTAACCACGCTACGTCTACAGGCGTAACGCGACTAAGTAAGCCGAACCCAGAAATCAAAACCATTTAAAAGTAGTGAGTGTTGAAAACATTTGATTAAAAACATTTAGAAGACCTTAATTAGTTCAATGAAGTTCTTTTAAAAGTTAAATTATCCTTATAATAATTTTGGCAGCATTTCCTTTGTAAAAGTAAACCCGAAAATCGGGTAAAAACAGGATATAAGTGAAAATGAGATATAATGAACAAAGCATCCCCAACCGGGAGCAATCACACCCAACGACGGAAACCATCACCACAAGAGTAATATACGACGCCGTAGCGAAGAATGAGCAATAAGTAACATCCCAGAATAATAACCGCAAATAAAAAGTCGGCTCCCACGAGCTCGACACCAGAATACAAAAAAATATATCATCGTCCTCACACAGTCTCTAAGTCAAGTACATATATGGTAGATGGAGAATACTAGATTCAAAAGTGTGTACAATGAAAGTAACCAGATACCACAACCCACCTAAATAGCAAATAGCTCTCCCACCAACTGTAGTGGTATCTGAAGCCGAAAGATGCAAAAAGGCAGCCTGCCGCGACTACTCTGAGGGGCGACCTGCAAATACTGTGGCACAACGGGGGTGAGTTGCCAACTCGTGAATAGAGATAACATATAAAGGTAATCACGAGCATGCACGTACTGCGCCACGCTATCATATGCCAGCAAGTAAATCTATATGCGACAAGCAGTAAGTGAAATAATCATGCAAATGCTTTATCATGTAAAATAACTACAGGATGAGATACATGATAAACACTGCGGAGCATAGGATAAACAACATCTACACGAAATATCAATCGTGGAAAAAAAAGATCGGTGCCCAAGCTGCACCCAAATCCCAAATAAGCTCAGGCACCGGCACTCTCCTCGGCCCTCAAATCCTGTAAACCTCTGAGAATCACGAGTGCCCAACATCGGCACCCAAAATATCATAAATACTCGTGTCCAGCATCGACACGCAAATCCTCATACATCGGGCTCCGTAAGTCCGGATCAGCCCACGGGCTCCATCTGCGGTATCGGCCCTAGGCCCCGGCAGTACGGATCATCCCGCATCCATCTCTCGACTCTGGTCGGTATCCTCCGGATAACCGCCAGGTCCAACCAATCACCGGTAGGTACTCACCCACCTCCAGGCTCAATCGGCAAAGTCCATCGATCATCTCGCCGAGGGGAACCATACCGGGTCCACCACGAACCCGCAAACGGATCATCCACTCCTCGAATCGAGTTTCAAGCACACGTCTCAGCACCGAGAAAACGCGTGGTGGACGCACCAAAATATCATATCACGAGGAACCGGGTTTTCAAATAGTGCATCTTTTCTTAAATAATTTTACGGTCCTCAAAACCAGAAATCACATGAAAATCCAACACCAATGAGTAAATCAAATACGATGTGCTATGTACATCAAGTCATCATAATATAGGTACAAGGGGGAACCCGCGTTTCTTAAGATAGTTCAGTTTTCAAAGACAGCATGCGGCTTTCAATTTCTATAAAAATCATATCGAATCATATGTGAAACGAACTACAGTGTAATGATCATGGCAATTTTATAGTGAGTGTGTCATGGAAATTACTAGCGGTGTGTGTGTATCATGCAGATTAGTGCTCGTGCAACATAAACCGTTAGAAATAGTGCGGTGTTCTATCAATTCTAAGTTTTCATACATGTAGCAGGGAATGCAGTATGCAACAACAGTATCCATGAACAGTCAATGTAGGTAAATGCAATGTGTAGCTATAAAGTCCTATCAGCCCTGACGTAGAACGCCATGCGGACGATAACCCCGTAGATGTTAAATCTACTCACCGAAGTCTCGCGCTAAGTGTAGCCGATGACTTGTTTCCTCTTCTTCGCAGCGTCCATCTCACTCGCCTGCGAACCTAGATTTACACAATGTAACACACATAAGCTCAAATCTACCAAAAACGAAATATTAAGGTCAAACTAGAACCCCGCGTTGCAACCCAAGCGCACGTGTGCGCGATACGCTAAAACGTGTGATCACGCTCCTGAAGCTAACCTGACGCGTCGTGATACGCAGCACAACCCAAAACCACACACGTATCACGTGTGTCACGGAGATTTAAAATACGGAAAATAGGGTAATAGGTCCCAGATTTTTATACAGAAATATTTTTATAAGAATAAATATACCAACATACTCCAAATACCAGCAGACACCAACCACAAAAAACCCAACCCACCATTTTCCCATCTGGCCGCAAATTGCGGCTAGAATGAGTTTTTCGGTGGCCTGGGTAGGGGGTTGGGCTCCCGGGTTTGGTGTGTGCACTCCATACATACTTTGTATATCTCAGTAATTACAATTTTATTCTGAAACACCCCGGGTAGTAGCAGTTTCAACAGAACCCAATTTCAAGCTAAAAGTCACACTTTGCACTAAAATGATACTTTAGGGTATTTTTGTGAAATCTGAAATAAACACAAGTCCAAAACCACACTAATATCACATTACTAAGCTAATCAAGCCATAAAAAGTTAATTTTTATCACAACCTCACTAGATCCCTTTATAAAGCACAAAACATGCATAAAATGTGATATTTTGCTAGAAATACTTTAAGTTAAGTAAAAGAGGTGCTAAGGGTGAGTCAATACCTTCAAAACACCTTAAGAAACACCAACAATCCTTGCTTTTCCCCAAGTGTGCAGATCCACCACCAAACACCTCAAAAGCTCATTTTTTTTCTATGGTTTTGTGAAGGAAAAGTGTTGATTTGAGTAGGGTTTTATGTAGGGATCAAAAGGAAGTGAAAAGAGAAGAAGAGAAGAAGAGAAGAAGAAGGAGCTGTTGTTTTTGCTGGAATTCCTGCAGGAATTCTGAATGAGGAGAAGAGAGAGAGAAGAGAAGAAAAATGGGGTCAAAAGGTCAACTTCTCACCTAACACCATACCTCATTATTTAATTGGAAATTTTGAATTATAAAAGGGTTTTAACTTGTTGAAATGGGGGGGGGGGAAATAGATTATCAACCATGCATCAAATGAAGGGGGGGTTAACATGACACATTTGCTCATCTAGCCATAAAATGCTAAGTGTGCATGTGTGCTCCTAACACAAAATTTCACAATTAGGGTAAAGCCGACTAAAAATAATTAACAATCCTATATATATATATATATATATATATATATATATCTCCATATAAACAATCCACAACACAAAACCCACTAGCCAAGAAGGAAAATAAGATATCCATTTTTACGAAAAACACGCACACTAGCTAAATAACGAGAAAACATTCTAAACGAATTTTCAAGGTGTTACAGGCGGCGCCCCGGCCGTCTGAACGAGGCCAAAATGCGGAATATAAAACTTTTCTATAAACTATAACCGGCACCACCGCGCACAAAAATCCCGGATCGGGCCATTAATCTAATCCTAGCTAACTAGAGAAGGGGAAAAGAGATATACCGAGCGATCCGTGTCCTTCGGTCTTTTCGTCGTCGTCCCGATCTCCTCGTGGAATCTCCGGTCTTCACCTCCTCGCCGGAAGGGCACCACGTCGCCGGGTTCTTTTACGGGCTCCAACCTCTTGACCGAGGCAACTCGGGCACGAAGTTGGCGAGCCGACGTGCCCAAGGTTGCTGTAGGTTAACAGTAGAATGCTTTGTCTCTTGGGGTTTGTTGGAAGTTGCTTTTTGGTGGAGATGAAGTTGTGAACTAATGAGACGAACTTTTTGGGGATTTTTAGCAAGCAAAAAGAACCAAAAACCCCCTTGCAAAATTTGGACAGCCCCCATGAGAGGAATGGCCGGCCAAGCTTGTGAATGAATGAGGAAAAAGTCAAAGGGGGTGACAAAAAGAATAATGCAAGAGAGAGAGAGAGAGAAAAGGCCTATGATGATGAATCATGATCAATCATCATCATCACAACAAGATCCTCACTCAAAAACCTAATCATCCCATCATCAAAAGTCAAGCCATCATGAACTATCATGAACAAAAGAAAGTCAAGCAATGATGATCCAACAACTTGCAAAAAAGACCCTCCAAGATGCTAATTTGCAGATTTGCAAATAAGCCCTCCTCCACTATTTTTCGGCCAAAGAAAGATACAAAGGAAATTGGCCGAAACCGGAAAGCAAACTGGCAACTCCAAAAAACTGATCCCGTAATAAACTACAGGAAAACCCCGCTACTGTATATACATACCCGCATTTGTATTCCGACCGAATACAAATGCAATGAGACAAAATCTACTCTGTACAATACTAGGATCTGGCTTAAACCAAAGCCCGCTAGTATTTTCCGTCCGATCATGATCCGTGCAATACCGCACGTATCTGATCGAACCCTGCCATATCTCCATACGGCCTCTGCAGCGTTTCGCCCGAAACTTGAGAAACTGGTATGTGGGGGACTCTAAAGACTCGTCAATACTTTAGCTGTGGATTTAACTACTAGCACGTCAGAGGTATTAGCCTATACGTAACGGGCTACCAGGTATTGACCAAAAGGGACGTCGATGAGCGAACTCATCATGACACCCTACTGAGCCTGTCAGTGACAATATCCGTACAGTCCGGTCCGTTCTTCTATGAGCATCGCATGGCGGGCCTAGGGGGTTGGTAAAAGTCAGACCCCCAAAAGCGGTACAAGTCGTGTCGGAGTGTAGCCCAGAACACCCTGAGATACTACTGGAATACCTACCAGTAAATCTCCTGTCTTGGCTAAGGACTTCGTGTAAGGGCTCTCCTAGACACAGCGTAACCTCACCCTCAATACCGGGAGAGACGAACCCCTGCAGATCCGCTCACTGCCTTTATGTGACTCGGGACTGTACCCAACTAAAACCTGTTTGCACGTCTCCTTTGAGCGTGGTAGGGTAGTAATCAAAGCATAGTGGGAACTCACACGAGATAAATGACGATCTCAGGTCGATGAACTAACCTGTACACATGTCACCAGGGAACTGCTATCTGACGTCAGGTATAAGACCAACTAGCATGTTCCCGGTGAGTCCTGTCCGGTGTACTCATAACCTAATGAGCACCTGTATACATCTTAGGTGAACCAACTGACACCAGTGGCTTGTGATACCGGCCACCGCCCCTCGTCGGGGTCTCGACTGTATACACTAGTCTACTATGGAGTATCGATGCCCTGTCTCGAAACTCCCACGACTAGGGACCATTTAAGGATGTGCTTATAGACCCCAGCTCCCACGTGTATGATCGCCCTCATACTGCTGGCAGTCAAGCAAGAATCCTAGGGGCTCTATCAATGTGCAATAGCGACCTGTAAGGTCACCTAAAGCAGTACACGATGATAAAGGTAAACCAGATAGCATACTATCATCTTGAGTAAGACTGTCATACCGGTATGGGTCCTCCCTCAATCATTGCAATCACGTGCCTGTGATCCAATAATTGACTCTGAGGGCACTATCTCCAACATTGGGATGGTGGATGTGAGTGTAATTAGCGACTACAACCCTTGTAGTATTAGTATTTTGAACAAAACCAGAGACTAGAACCCCAAACCCCAAACTTAGAAATCTCCGATATCGGGTTTGTGTAGGAATTGAGGTGTTATTGGAGATCTGCTATCACCCGGGGAGCCTAAAAATTTTATAGCGATTACTGTGAGTCGTGCAGGTGACCTGGAAGCTAACCTAGAGACTCGAGCCCAAACTCCTTCATCCAGGCCGCAGATTTAACCCCATTGGCCGCAAATTGCTGCCTGGGTACTTCCAAATTGGTTCGTGCTTGGTCTGTGGTCCCTTTATCTTTAAATTAGACCTACCCCATATGCAAAATTGGCTAATTTCCCCTAGGGTAAAATCTGAAAGTGTTTTACATCGTTTCTGATTTCGGTTTTGCGAATTCTGTAACTTGAACTTGGGTATTTTTGTGTTGTCTCGATCGATTGGCGCTTGTTACGTCGATGTCGATGGGTACTGGTTCTTTTTGCATGCGTAAACCATAGGTTCTAACCTATGCGTGATTCGTGTGCCATTTTGGTTTTCATCCACGATTCAGTTTACGATACTATGTGTTATATATGTAGGAACCCTCGCGTGGACTTCGGATAGTAAGGAGGAGCATGGCGACATCGACTTCGACAAGAAAGAATCAAGGTGAGTAGATATATATCTACGGGGAAAGTCGGGTGGATGGAGTATAGCACCCTCGCAGTTTCGTAGTGTAGTATACAAATATGTTATATACGTTTGTTATATATGTATTGTGATACGTGTACGATTATCTTGATAGTGCTTATTGTATAGTTTATTAGTCGCGAACCCTAGAGTATAGGTGTACACATACATGCACACACGGGTTATGTTTGGTGTATATGATATATGTATATATATATGTGGATGTGTTGCTATATATATATATATATATACATATACGTATACACGGGTGATGAGGATAGTATATGATACTTGGAGATGAGTCGATGTGATTGGGCATGATGCCGTGAGATCGGTGATGTGATTTGGGTCGTGTTATGAGATACGACAAATTATATTACCGGATTGATGGGCGATGTGTTTTCATACATACGTAGATATATGTTGATGGTATCGGTATGTACTAGACTTAGATCAGTACCCTAATTCATGATTATGATGATGATACCATATGGATATTGAGGTATATGTGATAGTCGACCCGTACCCCGATTTTGGGATGCCGTACGAGATATAAAAAAATTATGATAGATCCACACTCATGATTCAAGGATGTCGTATTATATTTCGTATCGTACGTGACGCTATTGAGGCGGGATCACCGACTACTATATATATATCGACTCAGACTTAGGTGGATTTTCTTACCCTTTCGATTCGTCCTGTAGTTTACTTGGTAGATATTAGACTGGGCTCGAGTCATACTTATTTCCAAAACTAACGAATCGTGAGTATTTTAAAGATAGGCCGAGGGATACTACGGATCTTTCAAAGGATGTACCTTTTCTTAAAAACACCGTATCCCCTATTTTATAAAAAACACGATTCGTGCGATTTCAAATGTCAACACTGTATGACTCGTATATAAAGATGTATATTCTTCATTGTTACGATTACTATTTATTCTTCGTTTATTCATATTGTTCATATTGCATAGCATGCTTATACTTGTGATTATAGACCCCTGTTGTCAGGACACTAGCACTATTACCGATGATGCGTATGCTCCACATACACATACTTGCCGGCTCATACACATCATTATCGGTAATTTTCATGTCACGTACACTTTAGAGAATATTATTTCATTGATATCGCTTGCTAGCGGATAGTTCCGATATATCATTACTGTGCTAGTTTAGATATTGCATTCTTTATTTAGATATCCATGCATGTCTATATTCGTTTGTCATGTAATATTATGGGGCCTTGTACCAGTAATTCACTGTTGTTTACTCTCGAGATTTGGATTCTGATTTTCCATGAGATTTCCTGGATTTGGAGAAACCGCAAGATTTTATAAACTCATTTTATTTCAAAAGATAAAAAGTGCGGTTTTCTCGTGATATGATGTGAGGTATGTCCACCATGAGTTTTCTCGGCTCTTGAGCGATATCATACACCTGATTCGAGGAGGAGGAGGAACCATCTGTGGGTGCATGGTGGACCCGGTGCGGTACCCTGGGGCAAGATGGTCGCAGATGATGGCGTTGAGCCCGGCAGGGGAGCACTAACGACCGGTTATTTCGGACGCGGTGGATATCCGGAGGATACTGACTTAGTCATGAGATTTGATGATTTTGGGCCAGTC